>CAWUFW010001180.1:0-97500 GCA_963921515.1 Calotriton arnoldi
GAAGAGGAAGCCCACCCACACGGAGCAGAGTGCCCCTCGCCCCCGGACACCCTCCCCCAGGCGCAGACAGACTGAGGCCCCCACCCGCAAGTTCCCCCGGAGTCGTAAGAGCAAGACCCCGCCGCCGCCCTGCAGCTCAGGCACCAGGTCTCCTTCCTCCATCCCTCAGGCCCCCACTCCACAGGTGCCCCCACCACACCCTGCCCCAGGTTCCCCCACCCACAGATATACCATCCCCAAGAGGATCAGGCCTTCTCCCCCTGCCACTTGCTCTCCCGGCACCACACCCCGCTGCGCTTGTCTGTGCCACTGATGTGGTGAGGGTGTCCTCCCCTCTGTCCAGCCCACCTTGCCTGTTCCCCATTCTCCTCCCCTGGAGGTAGGCACTGCAGTGGAGTCCACTACCACCCTGTCTGACTTGGGCACTGCAGTGGCGGACCTGTCCACTCCATCTGCACGGTCCACTGCAGTCGTGCCAGCACACACACCATCTGAGCCATGCCCCCCAGTTGTGCCGGCACACACCATGTCAGACACCTCCACTGCAGTTGTCAGTGGCTCTCCAGCACCCACCACCCCTTCCCTGCCTCCTCCTGGTGAGCCCTAATCCTGTCCCTGCGGTGCCTGGCCTGCCCCCCCGGTTGCCCCTCGTAGTGGATTGTCCCTGGTTTTGTGCAGTGCAGGCATGCGTAGGGTGACATCTGCCACTGTTACCCTGTATTGACTTACTTGATGGACTGGCCATTGGCCTTTGTTGGAGCATTACTGTTCTCTGAGTTTTTGGACACACATATGCTGAATAAAGCAACTTTCTGTTCTCTAATGCTATTACTTCTGATGTACATGATGTTGATGATGCTGACCATGCCCTTGCAGCAGGGATGATGATCTTTGGTCTCATGAAAATGAAGTGTCACTGGGCAGGGCCCCATGTGGTCCAGAGGGACAGTGTTCCATCCTGTGGTGTATCCATGTCATCCTTAACATCATCTGTGGGTGTCATGTTTACAATATTTGGCAATGGAATTTCCTAGTTACATTAGCAATGTCACATCTGTGGCCTCCATCCCTGCACATCTGTAGTGCTTGCCATTGTTCAATTCGTCTACTTCCCTGACCGTGTGGCCATCTCCAGTGGACATGCAGGTTTGGGCATCAATGGGGAAGGACTCATCTGTGTTGTCAGTGCAACTTGCTGTACATGTGTGTTGGATCTGTGCTGATGATTTCGTTGACACTCCCATGACCAGGCTGATGTGATGGGAGCCTTGATTTGGTGCTAATTGTTTACTGTGTGACAAAGTGTTGTGCTGACATGATGGAGCCCTACTGATGCGACATATGGCACAGCTTTCCTCACACAGGAGTGGAGTCCCCTCATGGCAGTGTGTGCTCCTGTGACATTGCCTGCGCCCAAGGTGTGTGTTGTATGAGCATGTCTGTGTGTTCACTTCCATTTTGCTATGCGTGCTGGGATCCCTAGTGATGTTCCTGTTTGTGATGCTTGCTGAGTTGAGCTATGTTCCCCCAAAGTCTTCTCCCTGGGTTCTCTGTGATGTGGGTGCATGGCACATTACTGGTCATCAGGGTGTCACCCATAGGTGTGTTTGCTGTCAGGGCTGAGTTTGTGGGCAGGCGCTGATGGGTCACAGTTAGGATTCCCCTTAGCACTTGTTGTTTACTCCTGTAATGTGATTTCCGGTTTGTGTTAGCTTTCATTGTTTGTGACACGTTGTGTGTGTGACTGCTGGCACTCCTCAGGGTCAGGGCTGCAATGTTGGTAGTTGTCCATGTGTGTTCTTTGTGGGTGACCTTGGCTTCTTCATTGGTGTGTGACTGTGGCTGGGATCCCATTGGTTGGTGTGGTGTTGCCGTTATGTCCATGTACAGCGTAGTGTGCAGTGTGTCAGACATTTCGGAGTCTTGTTGAGTGGCCATGTGTGCTGTGTTTCTGCACCTTGCTTCCCACCCACCCCCCTGGGATTGTCATGGGTGCATGCGCAATGTCACCTGTGCATGCGCGCTTCACTGCAGCATTGTTGGTGGTCGAGGTGTGTGTTGTTGAGTGTGTGCAGATGAGAGTTGTTGCCCGGCAAGACCCCTGCCTCCATGTTGGCCTTGGCTTACTGGCCATGCTGATTGATTTGTGCTTGTGTGGGTGTGCTGGTAATTCTTTGCTCAGGATACATGACTGTGGTTCACAGTGTGAACGACATCTGGCTTTTGTCATCACAGTGGTATTGTAATGCAGCCCAGGGTCACCACATTGTGTGGGCCCTGGGGGTGGTGCTGTGGTGCCTCGGTGTCTTACTGTGTGGGTTGCTGTTCCTACATGCTTGTGTGACGTGTGATTTGTGCTCCCTCTCATCTGACAATGCCTGATTGCCCACATAGGGGAATTGGATCCCTGAGTTACCTTTGTGTGGCACTGTATGCACATCTGCGTGTTTGGTCTTCAGGCCTCCTCATGTGTTGTGTGGTTGCCTGGGGACACTGGTCCCCCCCCCCTCACCTGTTGTGTTTGATGTGCAGTGTGTGTCTGCCTGTTTGTGTTTGTGCATCAGCGCCACTGCATTGGCATATTTATGGTGTGCCATTATCTGTATGTTGTTTGGTGTGTTTGCCCTGCTGTCCCTGGGACTCCTAGGTCATCAGTCAGCACAATGATCATTGTTTATGTGTCCCATTGCTGCCATGGTATGGTATCTGTTCACCTGCCATCTGCAGTCTACACAGGGTATCTGCATTGGTGTGTCCATTGGTGCAAATATGTGGGTCTGCATTGTGATGGTCACTTCTGTCATTGTGTCATTGATGTATGTTGACGGTGTCAGACACCATGGGTGATGTTTGTATGCAGCTGGCCAGAGGTATGTCTTATTTGCACTGCACTGTTTGCCTCCCCAAATCTATGTTGCAATGGGACAACTGCACTACTTTGCCACAGTTGTGTTTGTTGTTCTGTGACCAGGATTTGTCCATGCAGTTTGCCAGTTGCAGCTTCTACTTTGTTCACACTTACATTTTGGTCACTGTGATGATGGGGGTTTGGACCCCATTGCCACAATGGTCAAGATGTGCTTCAGCTCAGGACCCCACACTTACATTTTGGTCACTGTGATGATGGGGGTTTGGACCCCATTGCCACAATGGTCATGGCCTGCTTGCATTGTGGGGGCCACACACATTTATGTGTGGCACATGTGATAGGGTGTCACATTGTATGTAGATGATCATGTTCTGTGTCGTAGGCATTTGACACAGTCTACACACGCTTGTCATGGTGTTGGGGGGATGTCTTAATGTTGCATTCTTTATGTTGGGTGTGTGCTTGTTGCGACATGTATTAGCCATCCTGTGAGTGGAGATGTTGTTAGTGGTAGGCATCCAGCCCCCCCTGGCTAAGGGTGGTAGTAGTGGTAGGCATCCAGCCCCCCCTTAGTAAGGGTGGTAGTAGTGGTGGGCATCCAGCCCCCCTGGCTAAGGGTGGTAGTAGTGGTAGGCATCCAGCACCCCTGGGTAAGGGTGGTAGTAGTGGTGGGCATTCAGCCCCCCCTGGGTAAGGGTGGTAGTAGTGGTGGGCATCCAGCCCCCCTGGCTAAGGGTGGTAGTAGTGGTAGGCATCCAGCCCCCCCTGGGTAAGGGTGGTAGTAGTGGTAGGCATCTGGCACCCCCATGGCTAAGGGTGGTAGTAGTGGTAGGCATCCAGCCCCCCCTGGGTAAGGGTGGTAGTAGTGGTGGGCATCCAACCCCCTGGCTAAGGGTGATAGTAGTGGTAGGCATCCAGCCCCCCCTGGGTAAGGGTGGTAGTAGTGGTAGGCATCTGGCACCCCCATGGCTAAGGGTGGTAGTAGTGGTAGGCATCCAGCCCCCCCTGGGTAAGGGTGGTAGTAGTGGTAGGCATTCAGCCCCCCCTGGGTAAGGGTGGTAGTGGTGGTGGGCATCTGGCACCCCATGGCTAAGGGTGGTAGTAGTGGTAGGCATCCAGCTCCCCCTGGGTAAGGGTGGTAGTTGTGGTAGGCATCCAGCCCAACCTGGGTAAGGGTGGTAGTAGTGGTGGGCATCTGGCACCCCCATGGCTAAGGGTGGTAGTAGTGGTAGGCATCCAGCCCCCCCTGGGTAAGGGTGGTAGTAGTGGTAGGCATCAGGCACCCCCATGGCTAAGGGTGGTAGTAGTGGTAGGCATCCAGCCCCCCCTGGGTAAGGGTGGTAGTAGTGGTAGGCATCCAGCCCCCCCTGGGTAAGGGTGGTAGTAGTGGTAGGCCTCCAGCCCCCCCTGGGTAAGGGTGGTAGGGGTGGTAGGCATCCAGCCCCCCCTGGGTAAGGGTGGTAGTAGTGGTAGGCATCCAGCCCCCCCTGGGTAAGGGTGGTAGTAGTGGTGGGCATCTGGCACCCCCGTGGCTAAGGGTGGTAGTAGTGGTAGGCATCCAGCCCCCCTGGGTAAGGGTGGTAGTAGTGGTAGACATCTGGCACCCCCATGGCTAAGGGTGGTAGTAGTGGTAGGCATCCAGCCCCCCTGGGTAAGGGTGGTAGTAGTGGTAGGCATCCAGCCCCCCCTGGGTAAGGGTGGTAGTAGTGGTGGGCATCTGTCACCCCCATGGCTAAGGTTGGTAGTAGTGGTAGGCATCCAGCCCCCTGGCTAAGGGTGGTAGTAGTGGTAGGCATCCAGCCCCCCTGGGTAGGGGTGGTAGTGGTGGTGCGCATCCAGGCCCCTGTGTGCATATGTGGCATTGGTGATGGGCATCCCGCCCCTATGGTGCTGCTGTTGCTGGTGTAAGTAAATTCTGCATCCCTCTGTGTGTGTGTGATGTGTCGTGTACGTGTTGTATGTTTTTGTGGTTGGTGTCTGACTTACCTTCTGCGCCGTACGCGTCCGTGCCTGTTCCGGTAGTAAATGTAGAATATTGGTAGGATCGGAACGAAGGGATTCATGGTTGGTTCGTCTCGTTCGTCTTTCTCGTTGCTTCGCCTCGTCCTCGGCGCTGGCGTGTTCGTCTCGTAGCCGTGGATCGTGTTGTGGCGCGAATCGGAGCTTATGTGCGCCTCTCCCGGAAGCTTTGACGTGCCGGACGTAGCGACGGGTTCGGTGCGTACGGAAAGCGCATCGTACTTGTCCGGCCGGACGGGGCTGCATTTTCCCTTCTGTGCGACTCGATTCTGCGTTTCCGGATTCGCCTCGGTCGGAGAACAGGACCTGGATTGGGTGAGTACGACTCGGCCGGATTCTATGCTGTTGTGCGCATCGTACTTGCTCGTTCGGAATAATGTGCGGATCGGTCGGGAAACATGCATTCGCATGGCTTTTTTCCTGACCGAATGGTATTGGGTGCGCCTCCGACCGAGATCGGAATCGGCCCCTCAGTGTTCCTTACAACAATCTCCCTAAAGAATCAACTGAAGTAGTGTACATTAAAGTTTTAACTTGAAATACCAGCCCACTGTGTGGAAACATTACCATTTTATTCTGGACAAATGTGGGGAAAAAGTAGACTAACAGCAAGAAAATTTACGGTAGAGCATTTTTTTTTTTAAAGCAAATAAAACTGTGTTGTCACTATCTAGCTGCTGGTTTTCTTCCTGTTAATAGTACTTGCAAGTGTGGGAAAAACCTGAGGACTTGTTTAAAGAATGTAACAAACAAATGATGGTAGGGGGCGGAGTGGGAGGATGAGGAGGGGAGACTCCTAGGGAAGAGAAGAGATAAGGAAAGTGCCAAGATGGTAAACAAATGGCGCCATTACTTATAGAATGAGCCAGCTGGGGCCTGTTTGTGTGTTATGGCCAATGTGTGTAAGGTACCTCTATGTGCATGGTATAGGGTTTTTACGTTTATTTTAGGCTATTACCAGTAACACAATGCATTTTATACCTTAAATGCGGTTTCATTACTGTATCTATTACATGGGCAACTTCAGTTTACTTTTATGTGTTTAGTTCGTACATGTAACATACACAGTTTGCCTTTTAACATTTATAACTACAGAAGCAGCGCCCTACTATGTCGCCTTTAAAATGCGAGCAACGTAATGCATTTTGTGAGTGTATTCCTGAAACTATGAGCAAGAAAGTGTGCGCTATTTTTAAACTTCAACGTGTTTGACAGTTCACTAAGTGTGCTGTGATATATTAAAGGCCTGGGCAGCGTGACATTAAGCCAACTCCCGAGACTCCTATGGGCAAAAAACGGTGGCAGTGTGCGTTATTTTAAAGCTTCAACGCGTTTAAAAGTTCACTGAGTATGCCGTGATATATTAAACGCATGTGCACCGTGAAATGAAGCCAGCTTATTATATAATTTGTTTACCTATTTTTAGCAAACACCAGTAATTTAATCATTGTATCTGTTGCATAGGCAACTGCGGTTTACTTTTATGTATTTAGCTTCTACATGTAACATAAACAGTTTGCCTCTCAACCTTCATAAGAACTGGATCAGCGCGCCACCATGTGGCCTTGAAATGCGAGTAGCATAATGCATTTTGTGTATTAAGTGTGGACCTGTGACACGGTGTGCGCTATTTTTAAACTTCAACGTGTTTGACAGTTCACTAAGTGTGCTGTGATATATTAAAGGCCTGGGCAGCGCGACATTAAGCCAACTCCCGAGACTCCTATGGGCAAAAAACGGTGGCAGTGTGCGTTATTTTAAAGCTTCAACGCGTTTAAAAGTTCACTAAGTATCCTGTGATATATTAAAGGCCTGCGCAGCGCGACATTGAGCCAGCTTATATTGTTTTCCTTTACACTTTTTTAGAAAACACGAGTAATTGTAGTTTTTACGTTTATTTTAGGCTATTACCAGTAACACAATGCATTTTATACCTTAAATGCGGTTTTATTACTGTATCTATTACATGGGCAACTTCAGTTTACTTTTATGCGTTTAGTTCGTACATGTAACATACACAGTTTGCCTTTTAACATTTTTAACTACTGAAGCAGCGCCCTACTATGTCGCCTTAAAATGCGAGCAACGTAATGCATTTTGTGAGTGCATTCCTGAAACTCCTGTGAGCAAGAAAGTGTGCGCTATTTTAAAGCTTCAACGCGTTTGAAAGCTCACTGAGTATGCCGTGATATATTAAACGCATGTGCACCGTGACATCAAGCCAGCTTATTATATAATTTGTAGGTTGCGATTACAGCTTTTGAAAAAATTAGCAGTGTTAAATATAACTTCTGAATTAAAGACCAGGCTAAAGTATATACTAAGCTGTTATTTAGTAAATAAAAAAAGCCACTCTAGTGGCGTTTAGCAGAGCACATGTAAATAAGTGCTGCAAAGAAAGTGAAAGTACTTGTAAGTGAAAGAACTCATCCATGTACTTTGCGAGAGCGAGCAGGATAATTGTAAGCAGATGCTTAATGTAAACACGCGCTGTAGGCTAAAGTGAAAGCACTCGTAACTGAAAGCACTCATGCATGTAGGCTATGTACATTACGAGAGCGAGCGAGATAATTACAAACAGATGCTAGTGCCGCGCGTAACCGCAGAGAAAAGGCCACGACGCACGAGCGTGTGGTCAGCTTTTGAAACCCCCTAACATAAAGTCTTCGCCTAGCAGCGCTTGCGCGCTACTCGAGGCTCGACCTAAAAACCGAACATGCTTTCTAACATTTGTGCATGTGTAAAATATTCCATAGTGTGGTCGCCCTTACCAATTGTGCTAGCAGGAGGAGCGGTACAAAAGCAATGCCTTACTTTTCATGATCAGAAAGAGTTTGTAGACAAGGGGGAAAAAAATGAAAACGTTTTCAGCGTATTTGAAAAAGAAAGAATTGCACATATGGACAAAAATACACTGCTACAGTCCATCTACAAATAAAATCCGACATGGAAGGTGTAATTGGTTAATCAAGGCTTTATGCCCCATGAGCTTAAAGTACTATCAACGAATCCGACCCTCCGTCATAAGCAAGTGTGAATCAGGTCCTTCACAACAGGCGCTTCAGAACAATTAAACAAGTGTGCCTTAAGCACTTCATTAAAATGTAACATGTCTATCGAGCGCTTCATCTGCATGTAACAGGTATGTATCATGCTTTTCATTGCCAATAAACGTGTGTATAATGCACTTCTTCACAATTAATGGTGTGTACATAAGAGATTTCGTCACTAATAAACATGAGTGTGCGTGTGCATAGCAGGCACCTCATCACCTTAAACACAAGTGTAGCAGGCATTTCATCATCCTTGGTGTGTGTGTACAACGCGTTTCATCTCTGTGTATCAGGCATTTTATCATCATTGACCATGCGTATATCAGGCACGACATTACATTTACACATATGTTTATCAGACACTTCATCACCATTGAACATGTGCATCAGGCATTTCATCATCCTTGGCATGTGTGTACCATGCGCTTAATCTCTGTGTGTCAGGCATTTTATCATCAGTGATCATGTGCATATCAGGCACGACATTAGCGTCACACGTATGTTTATCAGGCACTTCTTCACCAGTGACCGTGTGCATCAGTCACTTCGGCCCACCACTCTCCGGTGTATTATTAAACAGGTGCTCCTTATCAGTGAACAAGGCTTGCTTGTGCACTTTATTCTAATTAAAGGCAGTCGCGGCTCGCAATACTCGCAGACGCGGTGGTACCAGCATATTCTGAAAGGCCTTTATTTCAACCCACACAAGTTTCTGCCAAGCTTCACATGCCTTCACGGTGTCAGTCTGTGAAAGGAGCCTCCCTCATTCCACATCTATAGCAATCAGTCATTAAAGCCTTCCGCGTGAGCAGCCTGTTAAGGCACGGTAATCCGGAATACCAGCCCGCGTAGAACGAGGGCTTAAAATGTACTGCACCCATGCCGAGAAGTGTTGGCACGCTTTCTCAAATTTAAGAACAGCAGCAAGTACTCCTTCCCTGTCAATTTAAACGACTATTGAAACGTGATAAAATAACCTTTGTACACAACTTATAAAAACAGGAGCTATTCCTTACAGAAGTTTTGAAATGCAGGCTTTTCAGTTAGCAAAATAAAACAAGTCATTTACGTAACAAGTCAACAAGCCTACGGAAGCGAATACAATTTTAAGCAAATAATGTAGGCCCACGCATACACCAAAAGGGTCTTAGAGATTGAGACAAAAAATAAGGAAGTTCAAATATTTTAAGTATTGTTAGTTTACGTCCGTTTGAGTAAAACGAACATACATCATTTCTGCCGCCAAACCAGCAAAAACAGGGGTGTTTACCACAGCAGCCCCAGAGCATATCCCCTGACAAAAAACAGTGGGGGGGTCGCGCGGGGGGGGAGCGGTAAAAATAAAGTTAAAAAACGAAACCTTGAAAACTTACCTGACAGGGTCGTCCGCGCCGCCTCTGCAGTGTGTGCTCCTGGGCCGGGGTCTGCGTTGGCGCCTTCGTAGTGGCTGGTGGCAACCCCTCTCTCAGCCAATCCAGACGCTGCTCCAGCAGTGCCAGGATTGGCTTGAGCAGGGACTGTCCCCGCCCATAGTAGACCGGGGGCTGCGACCACTGGCCATTAGCAACCCTCGCCCTCGCTCGCTCTCCTAATTGAGGGCACTGCAGGCTATACTAGTGCGCATGTTCGGGCTGGTCAGAAAAATGAACAGCCCAAACCCGAACATGCGCACTGGGCCTGCCCGGCTGCTGCTGCCTGTCAGTCAAACAGAAACAACAAACCCAACCCTGCAGTGAGTGCTGCCCCACCCCCTTCAGCGTCCTGACTCCTGACGGCCCGATTTCGAGTCAGGATGGTACGAGGAAGAATGTGGCCATGCCAGTTAGTGGGGCAACGCCGCAACGCCCCCAATGGACGCACCGCCACTGTGCAGGAATATAGAAAGGAGGGAGACTCGTCAAGAGATGTTGATTGGAGGTAATTGTCGGTGAAGCTGAGGAGGAGAGAGAATTATCTGGACATACATTGAGTAAAATAGAAGTATTGACTTCTGGCTGAGGAAGAGAAAGGTGAGGTCTGTAGTGAGAGGACACGGGGGAGGGGGTAGAAGTGGGTCATAGGAAGGCAGAAAGTCAGGGGGGAGAAAAGAGGGAGTGGTGGAGAAGGTGCGTAGGCTAGGTGCAGTGAGTTTATAGGGGCAGGAAACAAGCACGAAAAGGGTGGTAGCCCCGGTTGATGGTTATAGAAAGAGTAAAGTTCTGCTAGGTTACGGGAAAAGGGGGGAGGGAGGAGGGTTCTGGAGTGTTGGGGGGTGGAGAGAACTGAAAGGGGTTTGCCCAGGATTAATAAAAAGGGGAGGGGGGAGGGAGGGAGGAGAGGATAAGAAGGGAGAGCATAAGGTGGAAAAGTTACTGTGGGAGCTTGGAAGTCAGGATGTTGGAAAGATGGATTGGATAGGGGGGGGGTTAACCTGGAGATGTGGGAGGTTTTTGTGGAATTCAAGGCTGGTATAGGGGTGTAGAAGAGGGAGCAGGCCATTGGCTGGGAAGGAGTGTTGAGGGTAACATCCCAAATGGGGAAGGTGGGGTTGGGGGGGAGAGGTGTAGATGAGGGAGCAGGCCACTGGCTGGGAAGCAGTGTTGAGGGAAGCATCCCAAAAGGGAAGGTGGGGTTGGGGGGAGGGGAAGCAGGTTTGAAGGAGGGGGACAGGACTGCCAGGGGGGGGAAGGCTGTGCCCCAAGGGAGGACTGCAAACTGGAGTCCTGGAGGGTAAGGTGAGGCGAGGGAGAATTGAGGGAGGAGGTAGATGAAGACTGCGAAATGGTGTTCCGGTGGATAAGGGGAGGCGAGAGAGAATTGAGGGAGGAGTTAGATGAGGAGTCTGGGGGAAGAATGCCAGGGATGGAGAGCAAGGATGGAAGTAGGGGGTCGAAAAGAGAGAGATAAGTGTCTTTGGCTTGGATCAGGACTTTGCCGTTGTTGTAAAGTGAGATAGTGAGTGAGCCATCGAAACAAGGTGAAGGGGAAATTTTTAGTTGGAGCCTGTGTGGGATTGAGGAGGAGGAAGTAACGTTGAGGGAGTTATTGAAAATGGTGGTCCAGAAAGAGATGTTGCAGGTGAAGAACATGCGGTCGGTTTTGAGCCTCCCATAACGACCACTATGGCATTGGTCAACGAAAAGGGAATCGGGAAATGTTCAAGGGTGTTGTGTTTGAACCTTTTTGCTGATGCGTGCGACAAATTGGGGGGGGGAAATGATCTTGAAACAGTTGGCTCCAGCCTTCACTCGTTTGGACCACATATTTGTAAGATGAAGAAGGTGAAGAGAGGGAGATGTGGGGGAAGAAGAGAATGCCACGAATTAAGTGAAGGCGAGTAGAAGCAGAAGGAGGAGATGGCACATTATTCGGGAAGAATTAAGTAAGAAAGGTGATCAGAGGGGAAGGGCGAGAATTAGAACCCATTGCAGATAAGGCCAGGATGATGTAGCTAAGCCTCCAGGGCAAGAGACGAAATAGTTGGGGCACGTTGCTTCAGCTGATCTTCTGCAGAGTAGGAAGAGGGGGCCCAAGACCTATGCCTCATCCTACCCAGGTTCAACAGTGCAAGTTCAGATACAAAGTTAGATAGGATTGCAGCCCCATTTAAGATCAGAATCATAATATCAGGGGTGAATCACAGGCCAAATATAAGATAAATAGGATACAAAGATGGGAACATAAATAAATCAACAAGATACGACCATGTAGAAGGTCCCCTGCAACAAGTCGTGCTCTGGTCGCTGGTGAGGTTCTGTACGTTTAGAAAGCGGCCCCAGTCGGAGCCGAGGTCGCTGGAAAGAACAAGGTGCATTTGAGGATAATGCCAGTCCAGAGCAAGTGGCGTTTGAGGATAATGATAGTCCAGGGAGAAGTGGGCGGGAGCAATGGGAGAAACTCAGCGGTGCAAAGGATGCTCAAAACGAAGCTCAGGACTTTAGCCTCATCCGACTCAGGTTCGTCAGTAAAAATTCGGACACAAAGGCAGATAGGATGGCAGGCCCTTTTAGAACAGGGGCCGCAGGAGAAACCCAGGGACAAAGGGTGCTGCCAGAATGGGCTGGAGGGAGCAGGGGGGGCTTGCGTAGGGAAACCAGGACCTCCGCCACGCCTGACCCGAGTTCGCCAATCACAGGGTCAAGCATGTGAGCAGGTTGCCCCAATCAGCTCTAGGGCCGCGCGAGAGATCAAAGCTCTAGAGGTGCTGCAAGGCCAAAGGGGGAGCAGGGAAGACTTGCATAGGGGGCCTAGGACCTCAGCCACATTGGATTCAGGGTCCCAGACCATAAGTTATGGTACATGAGCAACCACGTTGTATAAGTTATGACACATGCGCAACCACGATGGTGGCCCCAATCAGGGCTGGGGCCGCAGGAGAGAATTAGGACCTTAGGGGTGCTGCCAGAGCGGGTGCGAGGGAGCAGGTTGAGACTTGTAATTGGCCTCCGCAGTGCTCGACCAGGAGCGCCCACCACAGGGTGGGGCACCGCGACAACCAAGATAGCAGCTTGACAATCAACGGAAGACGCATTGAGACTGCACATGCGATCCTCGCGCCAAGTGCAAATTTTCCATAGGCACAGTGCGGGGAAGAACAACCGCCATTGAATTGCACCCCCCTCCCTTCATCACAATCAGCAGTGCTGGGCCCATTCTTTGCAGCAGTTGGATAAACAGCAGGCCAGACAATGCAATAGCACACAAGAAGAGGGGCGGTGCAGGCTTTCCAAAGTTCAAGGGCCCACCTTCCAGGATCGCACTGCAGCATCCAAGCAAACCCACTGGGCGGTCACCACTCCTCCGGTCTAACAGGCCCCAACAGTGAGCCAAATTTCATCCTGGCCCCCCCAGCAGTCCTCAGCGGGCCCCCGCACACCAGTAAGCAGGGTATCAGGAGTGCCCCAGGGGCCAATGCGGTAGCAAACATCTACTGACTGCCCTCCGCTAGTGTCCTAGAGAACACCGGTTCTAGCTCTGAAGGCCCCACTCACTTCTGATCAGGGGGCCGCGGCCTCCCTGTAATCTCCAAGCCAGGCGTAGGCAGCACCGCTGCCACAGTTGTCCACCCCTCATGTCCTGGACCTCCAGTTAGGGCCGCAGGCCACCGCGTCTGCCAGGCTTTCCGTGCGGCCAGACCTTGCCCCTCGGGCCTGCCGCACCTCAACTCCTCTGTTCTCACTGATCAGAGTGGGAGTCTCTGGCTCCCCGCTCATAGCCGCAACATCTCACCTCTAGGGACTACGTGTCCCGCTGTGTGGGCACCGACGTCGCCTCACCCCCAGGCAACGTCATTCAGGCTATGGCTGCTCCGGTGCTCAGCAGTGCAGTCCGACGGCATCAGTCGGGACCGTCTCCACAGCCGCCATCTTGTGAGTCAGGTCCGTCGCAGTAGCGATGGAGTCTTCGCTGGTCGGCTTCCACCCCTGGACGCTCTCTGGGTGAACAGCATCTCCCGCCGGTCCTCCCCACCGGAGCAGCCGCGTTCACAACCGACAGTCTCAGCTACCAGGTCCGGGCGCTGCTTCACGATGTCTCTTGGGGTTTCACAGGCATCATTTGCGCTTCCCGCAGCCCTTGACTGCCGCTCCATTAGATTCTCTCCAGGATGATCACATTAAAGTGAGAACAGAATTTGGAGGGTCTATCCAGACTTGTTTCTTTTTATCACAGTGAATGCAGGGCATAAGTCCTAAAAAAAAAAAGAAGTGGAGGGACTAATTAAGTAAGGCAATATGCATGTCACATCACATCCCTGAGCAAAAGGAACAATTGATGGACGGAATGCTGAACAATGCAAACATTCACCCCCAGTCACAAAGATTTGGGTTTAATCCATCGTTCTTTTGCTCACTAGCCACCCCAGTTTGGACCCAGCCATATGCAAATCAGTCTTCACCCTGTTCCTCATGGGAACAGTCCAGCCCGAACTGCAAAGCCAGGTCCTCCCTGGACGGGAAACAGGCATCCTCAGGCATGTTTCGGGGCATCACCCCTCATCAGCCAGGCTAGCTTGAATCCAGTGGCTCAGTGAGCACGGGACCCACGCCTGGGCATACCCTTCCCACTTAAGGTGACAAAAGGAACAAATGATGCACGGAATGCTGAACAATGCAAACATTTACCCCCAGTCACAAAGATCTGGGTTTAATCCATCCTTCTACGCTCACCACGCCACCCCAGTTTGGACCCAGCCAATGGCAAATCAGTCTTGACCCTGTTCCTCATGGGAACAGTCCACCCGAACTACCAAGACAGCTCCTCCCTGGACCAGAAACAAGCATCCTGTGACCAGTTTTGGTGAATCACCCTTATCAGCCAGGCTAGCTTGAATCCAGTAGCGAGGTGAGCATGGAACCCACATCTGGGCATACCCTTCCCACTTACGGTGACAAAAGCAAAAGGAACAAATGATGGACGGAATGCTGAACAATGCAAACATTCACCCCCAGTCACAAAGATCTGGGTTTAATCCATCCTTTTGCTCACCACACCACCCCAGTTTGGACCCAGCTATATGCAAATCAGTCTTGACCCTGTTCCTCATGGGAACAGTCCAGCCCGAACTGCCAAGCCAGGTCCTCCCTGGACTGGAAACAAGCATCCTAGGACCGGTTTTCGGGGCATCACCCCTCATCAGTCAGGCTAGCTTGAATCCAGTGGTGCAGTGAGCACGGAACCCACGTCTGGGCATACCCTTCCCACTTAGGGAATCACATTACATCACATCACAGCGCATGACATCTCTTATGACATTACAGGAAGGGTAATCACAACCCATGACTTCACAGGAAGTGACATCAGATCTTAAGACCTCGCACACATGTTTAACAGGTTTATCATGAGTACATTTGAGTGCATTATGAGATGTAACAAATGAAAGCTGATCAGTATTTAAGTCTGTTACTTGAGTTCCCTGTCTAAAGGAATTAAGAGCCCAAATGTGGGTGAAGTTTGGTGACTGACTAACTACAGTAAATAAGCCACTAAGTGCTACAGGCTAGGCACACACAATGCCCCCGAAATGTTATTACCTCCACATTTAGCTGCATATATCGTTCATGTTCTAATTGTTTGTATAACTATATCTAAACTACCCTCACATTCACTAGTCCAACCGAAGGACAGCTTCACCCTGGAACCAGTACCACCAGAATACCCACACAAAGAATGCCCATAAAGGTATCAGCTCCATATAAAATTAAGTGTAAGCTGCTTCATGTCCAAGGATGAGAAGGAAATGGTGATAAAGGTAGCTTACAAGAAAGGGCACTTGCAATTCCTATCCCAACAAGCACTTTCAAGAACTGATTGGTATTTCAAGGAAATATTGCTAATTTGCATACAAAAACTACACTAGTGTGGAAATATAGGCACATTGAGAGACACTGCAAACTATGGCCGGTAATCAGAATCTACATTAGACTATGCTCCCTAAATAAGAACTTTGCAAATCCTAGAAATGTTAATCTACTAACATGGTGAAACTGAGAATGCCTACTTGTTTACAGTGCAGTCATAATCACAAAACTACAATTAGAGTTGTGTATGTTATTATCCAAATGGAAATAATTGTATTTATTTACACATACAATAACCGCGAAAAAGCATATAGTATAATGCAGTGAGCAGAAAGTGACGGGGTTATGGAAATCAACAGATTTCCTGACCTCAGGCATATAACTGCAGAGTGACTTTTTAGTGATACATAATTTACAGTAGTCACATTTAGAAAAACATCTTATGCTCCACATTAATCATAAGTAAAAGGTTGGAGTCAAGATGTGGTTGTCGACGACGTTTCGATCCCCAACTGCAGTCATGGGATCATCATCAGGACGGAAGAGTCTGAATGCCTGAGAGGTTGCCTTAATAAGGCAGGGAAGAGGGAGGGGGTGGGGGGGAAGAGGGGAGAGGTTTTGAAGGAAAGGGGTAAGAAAAGGAGAGGAAAACAGAGAGGTTAGGAGGGGGAATGGTGGGTCTTGCATTGTCTCAGAATACGTGACCATATTGTGAGGGATGTGGAGGTAATGGAGGTGGTGCGTGGCTAATTTAGAAAACCACCTTGCAATTCAGGCTATTCCCTTGTGAACCACACAGAACTGAAGCTGTACTAATGCGCAGATAGAGGTGGGATGGTGTCGTCATGCATAACGGGGGCGGTAGGGTGCAATTATGAAGCAAAGTTGGGTGAAGGTGAGTCGTGAGATTTGACAACCGCTATGTACCAGAGACCTGGTTCGAGTGCAATGAGCGAGGGAGACGGCAAACTTAATGCTGGTCCAAGCTGAGGACTGTGAGCTAGGGGGTGTGGCCTACCCGTGGAAACACGGGAACACAGTCTGCGATGGGGCGGTTGAGTTGCGAAAAAAATGAGAATTGTGAGGACCCGAGTCAATTGCGGACGCATGGAACTAAAGGGAGACCGTGGTCTCCGAGGAGACACTTACCCAAGCTTTGGCAAGGTCGGGTACCGGGGAGAACAATGTCTCATCCGTAGCGTCCTTTTCGGCGTAGCTCTGAATCGAGCAAAAGTTGGGTGAATTCCTGAAAAAAAGGGCTCGATTTAGATGCGAGTGCATTAAGTCGCTGCCGGCGAATGGGCAAGGTGATCCTAAGAGTTAACTTACCTCAGCTCCTGAGGTTAGTGATGACCTGGGAGTGCAGGAACGCCGTGTGCCGGTGCCCGAGATAAATCCGGAAATGCCTACCGCGAGGCCGCATGTGTGCTAGGGGTGAACACTAGAGCGGCAAGTGACTAAGTCATGAAAGCCAGTAGGCGCCATGATAGGTGTCGTGTTGAATGGCAGATTGGTTGGTGAAGGATGGGGAAAAAAAGGGAAGGGGGGGGCGATAGAAGGTAGTTTAGTCATGTCACAGATAGCAAATGGAAATGGTACGCGTCATGCCATGATTACGCTGGAGTGAAATATTTCAACAAGCAATCCATAACATAAGTATGATAAATTGTGGCAATTTTTATAGCCGAAATTAACTGTAACAGTAATATCACCCATTTGCACAAGAAAATAAAAAATGAAATAAAAAAGTGTCACTGGGGTAGAACAAGAGAAGGCACTACATAGGTGATTGCCAAAATGCATGTGAAGTATACATATATTGTATTGAACAATGGGTTAGCAAGTTTCAAACCAAAGCGTTGGCGGTCGCAGTTGCCGCATTGTGAGTGACTCTACCCTGCCCGTTGGCTTGCCTATTCACTGTACAGTCATTCCGAAGGAGCGAGCCCCATGTACCCACACATGATCATTCATCTCATACATAGCAGAGCTCTGAATTACATCAGCCTGCCAGATCTAAGAGCATTGTAACAGCAAAGCTATCCTGTGTTTTTGTTTTATAATACAGTACATCATAAACTCTGCAGCATTGCAGCAGCAGAAGGTATGGGTGAGAAGGGCAAAGAACAAGACTAGCTATATCCAGGCAGGGAAACAACTTGGCAAACTGTAATATGGCCATATCCAGTGCTCTTGAATTTCCAGAGCTATAAAAGAGCAACTTGTCTTCCTTTCAAGGAAAACAGCTCTTCAAAATGTAGTGATTGGAACTGGTAAATAAGGCATGTAATTTAAAATGTTTGTAAACCATTTTTTTGTTGTGGTGTGATGGATTTAAATACTTGTACAAAAAAATCGAAATATTTGGGCCATGGAGGGAAAAAATGCACAGAAAATGCACAGTTGTAACAGATGAGAGAAGAAATGAGCACACGATTTTCACAACCGATGCTGCAGTGAGGAACACATAGTTTAAGAGCCAACGTCACTTGCTGAAGCACCACACAAAAAGCCTGAGAGGGGCATGTAGGTCTAATGCTATGCATTGATCAGATCATTGTAGTCAGTGTCCCAGGTGACCAGTGCTTTAGTTGGGATGAAAAAGGTGGGGAAGACTCTAAAAAGGACATTGGCAAAGAAGTATAGGTAGGAATCCTTTCCAAGCGGCTTGGCCTACATAATTAAGGGTGTGGCTTAAAATATGAAAGCTAAAATCATGTGCTTTACAAAGAGTGCCTCTTGTCCAGTATTTGAGTTCCTCTGTTTGAGTTATATGTTATTGCATCCAAATATATGATACAACAACAGACATACAGCTAAAAATCAAGTCAAATCTAGTGGCTTTGCCAATGCTTGTTAAAAGAATCAAATAAATGAGTCAAAATAATTGTATTGTGAATAATTCAAATTGAAATGTTTAAATTTTAAACATTTGAGACTGAATTAAACATTGCTAAGATCTGTGGAAGGTGAAGTGGTCTTCAGAATGACTCAATCACTTCTGTTCCCTTTTGCAAAACTCTCTTATGCTGTTTGTCACCAGGTTAAACACTTCCTTCCTTTTCTCACCATATATTTTGGAAATCTTCCATCTGCATATCTCACACATCATAATTTACCTTTCCTTTTAACACTTTCTTGCCACATCTTTCTTCTATTTATACTTCTCTTCATCTCCACACTTCACCACCGTCTCACAACGCACACACAGCCCACCAACTCAGCTTTAAGCACTGCATTTTATTTTCCTTTGACACTGTCAATATTTTGATGATTGTGTACCCCCTTCACACACTTTGCCATTAAATCACAATCGCAGTTGGCACATATGTAATCATCATTATGTACTCTCCGCAGAGAGGCCAAGGACCGCATGTGCATATTGTCTAAACACATTTATGACACACTGACTACTGATACTGTGAGAAATTCACACACCCCATTGGAGTAGAGTCAAGACTGATTTGCATATGGCAGAGGTGGCATAATGTGCAAAATACCAATGGACTGGGATGCAGCCCAAGTAATTACCAGTAGCTGAGATTAATTCAAGCATTCCAATCATCACTTTTTCGTATTCTTCCATGTGACACACTGTGTGGGACGGGTAAGCCCAGACGTGGGTCCAATGCACACATGCCACTGTAACCAAGGTATACCCGACTGATGAGCTCTTATAAGGGCAAAACCGGTTTTGAGTTGCTTGTGTTCTGGTTCAGGGAGGACCTGGCCTGGCAGTTCAGGCGAAACTGTTCCCATTGGAGCAGGGTGATGACTGATTTGCATATGGCTATGTCCAAACTGAGGTGGCATAGTGTGCAAAATAATGATAGACTGGGATGCAGCCCGAGTGATTACTAGTGGCTGAGATTAATTCAAGCATTCCATCCATGCCTGTTTTGTATACTTCAGTCTGAATTCACTAGTGGAAATATTATCAGGATGGAGGAGCCATCAATATTTCTAAGTTCATGATTTCAAACTATCACTTTTAAGAAATGCAGTGATGTCATCTGAAGTACTAAGGTGAAAAGCTTACACGTTACGGAAATACACTCATAAGGAAAATTTGAAGCAATTTTATCGAATTTTTACATGATGTTTGTTGCGTGCTTTATTTACATGGCAAATATGTTCATGGCTCTGCAGATGTGGGGCTCCTAGAGCAAAGCCATTGCCTTGACTCAGTTCTCTGTGTTAATATAGTGGCTCACCCATCACTACCCAGTCTGCAGCAACAGTGATTTGATGTCACTGTTGCTGCACATGCCGATTCAACTTTTACTGTCAGGCCAAGACTTGACTAAGAAATTATTAAGGGGGTGTCCCATGCTATACCCTCCCTGAATGTACATCTCTTTTGGTGGATGTGAGGCAGGCTTGAGACGGTTTAACCGCTTTGCTACTGCCCTGATTGTAACCATACGGCAGTGCTGTAATTGGAAACACTTTACTCCGGGAACCAATAATTTGGGGATCAAGGTGTGGCAATGAAGAGGGGGTAGAGTCACGAGGGGCGGAGTCATGGAAAGCAGTCGGACAGTCAGCATATACATTTTCTTTATTTTAAGTCTTCCACAAAAAATTGACAACAAGGAAAAAAGTGACAGTACGACTGTTCTAGCTTAATTGGTTGCAAAGGCTGCATTTTAAAATATTTTATGGAGTTAATGCACCTGGTGCATCGATCTTTGTGTGCCCTGCAAATCTCAGGGAATAATAGTATTTGTAAGATAACTCTGGTGGTTAATGCACTTGTTAAAGAGATCTGTGTTTTGTCCAGTCACAGTTTTGACTTTAAAGTACCATAGAAGGTTAATGTGTTTCCTGCAAAGCACATCTTGTAACATGCAGATGACAGATATTTAATTTATGTAAATACACAAGTGGGTTACTGATTCTAACACAGAGATCATTTTGTTACTTGCACTGCATAAATTGCAACCCTTCTAATATAGCACAGTGATCTATGAAGGGCGATATTCGACTTCTACACCTTTTAAACCTCACTGTCTTAAGTAACACATCCTGTACATTGATTTTACAGATTTATATGATTTATTGTCAATTTAAAATGTATGCACGTGATGTAAAACACTCGGATACCCTACTTGGGATGACTAGCGCTATAAAAGAATTAACTTAAAAAATAATGGTATTTACATTTTTATGTGTGTAAATATTCGTTCAGGTCAAACATCGGACATTCTTACAGTGCATGCGTATCTCACAGATACACCAATTGAATAAAGTCGAAAGCTTGCCTCCAAATCATAGTTTCTTTTAAGTACTTGTAAAATGATAAACTGTGTGCCTTTGTTTCCATCCATTGCAAAGGCACCACCTGTTTGTGAGGCTCAGATAGCTCCCAGCCAGGATCCAACTGATACAACAGGAGAGCTGATGGCCGCTTAAATTCCATCTTTGCTTTTGGCCCAGCTGGAATCTTAAAGATGAACACCCCCTCCCACCTGCACGTTGCTTCTGGGAAGGGAAAATAGGCAATGTGCAGGTGCTGCTGAATGTGTCGCTGTGTCTGCAAACTACACTGGGACAAATTGATCATACTATACTGGGTCCCAACTTCTTGGCAGGGGTGACGACATCCACCCTGTGAAAATAGTGGGTGGAATCTGTCCAACCAATTGTGCCCTAAGTGAATTAGATTGAACACAGTGTGACACCCAACAAATGGGGGTGAGTTGTCAGGTACAGAACCAGTATTTAAAAGACTCTGCAAGGGGGAGCATGGCGCTGAAGTGGAAGCAATACAACTAGGAACAAATTATCACCCTAGAGCAAAGTTTTGACTGAAATCAGAAGTTGCTATCATTCAAATATACATTATGGTATTTGACGTTAGACACAAGCTTTCTCTCTTTCTGTAACACAGCTTACAAAAAGCGCACAATCAGCCAACAGAGGTACTGGATTCTAGAAAAGTTGCAAAGTCCTAAAATAAGTTTACTGAATATAGAGACACAACATCCTTACGGTTGCCACACGTTTGCGTGCCAACGGTACACTAAGGCAAGCCAGTGAAGGTTAAACCTGCCAAAGGCACATTCCTGGTGTTAAGTCCCATTTGAATGATGGGCCCCAGCTGTGTCAGAACACTGCCATCTCTGGCTCTCACTTTCTCCTTCTCTCTAAAGAAACAAGAATTTACAATGCAATAGGTCTGGCAACTGCGAGTTTATGAGCTATTGGCATTGTAAATGGCAATGCCTTTTAAGGCATTGTCATCTACAATACCAAAAGCAACACCTATTGCATTGCTGAGCGCGGTGTCCGTGAAGCGGGCGCCGCGCTCATTAAAGTTAAAAGAAAAGAAAGAAAGAAAGAGCGCGGTGTACCTGAAGCGGGCGCCGCGCTCATTACTAAAGTTATTAAAAAAATAATGAAACTGAACGCGGTGTCCCTGAAGCAGGCGCCGCGCTCAGTATTAAATTTAAAAAGTAATAAAATAAACCGAGCGTGGTGTCCCTGAAGCGGGCGCCGCGCTTGGTATTAAATTTAAAAAAAAATAATAATAAACCAAGCGCGGTGTCCCTGCACTCAGTATTAAAGTTTGAAATAAAAAAAAACAGAGTGTGGTGTCCCTGAAGCAGGCGCCGCGCTCAACATGCAAATACAACAAAATAAAGCAGCCGCCATTGTCCCCATCAGTGTCAATAACAAAAATAGTGCTCACTCACTAGATAAAGCAGTCCGTGTAACGTGCCAAGTAAAAGGTCCAGTCCTTATGGGCGGTAACAAATGGCAACAAGGCGGTAACAAGGAAGGACTAACAAGCCTCATAATGGATCGGAAGCCAGCATTTACCAAGAACAATGACACCAGCCAATGAAAAATATAGGAGGAGAGTGGGCGTGGCTTCCACAGCATACTCTATTACAGCATGCCTCGCAGAGCGAGCAGCGCATGCGCGCTGCCTCTAGGCTCGACCTAAAAAAGAAAAGTAGCATCCTTGTTAAACAGACATACTGTGGTATAACACAGCAGGAGCAAGAATAAAACAAAAATGTGTTTTACCCTTCAGTGAATTAGCAGATTAGGGCACCACTTGCATAATAGCATCAAGATTCACCAGTATTCACCAATATGATGATGATGCATGTAAGGAATTGGCTTATTAGTTGAGGGGGGATGAGTACCCACCTCAAGTAATAATCGTAGTCCTTGTCAGGGTGAACCACTGAAGTCACTAAATAAACCTGAGACCACCCCCCTAGTAGGTATGGCACACAGCAGACAGATTTAACTTAGAGGCAATGTGTGAAGTATTTATGAAGTACTAAAACAGTAAAAAAGTAAAAACACTAAAAATCCCAAACTTAGGGGGTCATTATGATGGCGGGCGGATCGCCCCCGCCGGGCCAGCGGTAGTCACCGCCAGCCCGGCGGGAGCGATCCACCTGCCATCCGTAAAGCAAAGACCCCCCGCCATATTATGATGGCTGGGGGGTCCGCGGCGGACGGAAAGACCGTCCGCCGCTTTTCCGCCGGTCGACTCGTCGACCGGCGGAAAACAGGGATAATATGGTGGCGGTGTCTCCAAGACACCGCCATCCATATTATGATGCCAGCGGAGATCAGCGTTTACATGGCGGCGTTGCCGCCATGGAAAGGCATACGGTCTTTGCATTTGGGGGCCCGTTGCGGGCCCCCAGGATGTTGGGGGGGTGGAGGGTGCACATGGGGGGTACCTGTGGTACCCCCCTGCATTTGTATGCACAAGGTGGCAGGCACCGCGCGGTGCCTGTCACGTTGTGCATGCAAATGCACGACGTGCATTCACAGCATTGTGGCGGGCGGTGCGGTGAGCACCGCCCGCCACAATGATGTGAATAGGGCTTGCCACCGCCACGGTGGCATCGTAATATCGGGTGCGGGACCGCCGCACCCCTTGCGGACGGTCACGCATTCCGCTGCGGTGGCGGGCGGACTTTCTCCGCCCGCCATCGTAATGACCTCCTAAATTAGAAAAATAGAGTAAAATTCAATAAACAAAACGACACCAAAAATGACAAGAAAGGGAACCAGAGAGGTGAGTTTTTCATGTTATAAGTGTGATTAGTGCCAATAATAGTCAATGGTTGCAATAGAACAGGACCTAGGGGCAATTTGACACTGCCTATGATAGAGCATGGGTCAGATACACAAACCACGTTTGTCCTGGGCAAAAATATTTTGCCTTCTAACTGTAGTCCTTTAAGTACCAATCCACCACAGGAGTGTACTTCTAAAGCACCCCAGGACCTCAGGGGAGGCACTTAGAGAATCTCAGGGTGACAGGTACAGTCCAGTTCAGGTCCAGTTACCACAGATCAGCTGGGCAGTTTCAGAAAAGTCTTTGTGGAGCTTGTTTTATCCGTGTCGCTTGAACAGGAGGTCAGCCTTATGACACTTGGAGTTCACTACTTTGTCCTGGGTACAAGAGGAAGAGGAGGTCCAGTCTTTGATTCCTGATGGACATTCAACACTGGATGACTCTACACTCATTCAAACTGAACTCCTTAAAAAGGGAGATCTTCTAATCTCAGCATGCTGTTCCGTTCCAACATACTTCTGGCGTCATTTATCTTCACCACCACCACTGCCAACAAATCTCCTCACAACTTACCTGGCCTAATCCACCCCCCATGTAATAAGTTGATTTGATTTTTGTAAGACTCTCCTAGCTAGCCTTCCACCTAATCCCTTCTCCCTTCACCTAGCAATCTTTGTGTTTTGCCATTCTCCAACTTTTTTTTAAAGTTCAAGTTTATTAGTTTTATTAAAAACTTCAACTAGAAGCTGACAATAAGCACAGTAAAAAATCATGCCATTCTCCAACTTTTAGTGGTTCACAAACAAACCTATGCCTCACCCAGTTTTAGATACTTTGCTCTTCTTGTAGCCCTCTTCTGAAATACACGCCCTGGTAAGCAGCAAGTGATTTCTTGCCTTACTGCGTTCATTATTGCCTTTTATGCCCACCACCACTTAATGCAAATTCTAATTTTATTTCTGAAGTGCACAGTTAATTAAAAGTGTCACACTTTTGTACAATAAGAAAACGAATAATAAAAGTGACTAATGAACTAAGGGAAAGAAAATACTTCAATAATATTCCCATCACCATTACTCACCAGCTAACCTGACGGCTAATCACTCTTCCAACCTATGTAAATATGTACGACAAATAGTTGAATGAGTGAATTACTGAATGGATTTTTTAGAGTGTGCAAATACCCAAGAAAAAGATGTCCGGTCTCTGTCTGTGATGCATTATTACTAACCCTGGGCGGAGCTGGCGTAGTGCCACTACGCAGAGTTCCACGGAGTTATGAAAAAAATCAGTGGAACTCCGCTCCACTCTGCCACCCACCTCCACAGAAGCAGGGCCCGGGGCCTGGGCTCCGGCGGGCCCCGGGGTGCAGGAGCCCACGTCCTGCGGCCAGCCGAGGGTCCGTGTGCCCGGGACGGGGGTCCCTCGTGCCCGGGCAGACTCCCAGATCCCCCCGGCCTGGCTGGGTTGAGAAGCAGGGACCAGGCCCGGGGCCCGGGCTTCGGGCAGGGCCTGGGGTGCCGGAGCCCCCGTCCTGCGGCCTGCCGAGGGTCCGTCTGCCTGGGACAGGGGTCCCTGGTGCCTGGGGAGGCTCCCCCCCCTCCCCGGCCTGGCTGGGTTCAGAAGCGGAGACCGGTTCCGGGGCCTGGGCTCTGGCGGGCCCTGGGGTGCGGGAGCTCACGTCCTGCGGCCAGCCGAGGGTCCGGCAGGCCTCCCCCGCTTCACCTGCGTGTCAAGGTGCCTGCGGGCCCCGGGTCAGAGTTCCGTCGGGGGCCCCCCTCGCAGCCCCGTGCCCGAGATCCAGATAAGGGCTCTGATGAGCCCCCGGGAAGCAGAGCCCCCGAGCCCTCCAAGGGCAGGCGGGAGCCCTTCCTTTAAGGCGCAGGGAGGGCTGATGGGCGTCCTTTGGGTCCAGCCATCTGGTCGTGCATTTTCCCCCTCGGCCATCTGGTCGCGCGCAATGCTTTCCAATGGGGCGACCAGATGGCCGGGCTGCCCTGGAAGTCCCGATGAGGGCTCGTTTGCCTCCCCGATCCCAGCCAGGGCTCCGGGAGGTCGGGCGTGTCCGCGCCTTGGGTCCCCTCCATCACACGGTGCGCACGGGTTCCTCTGGATTACTAGGGACAGGGTACACCGGAACCCCTTGCGGGCTGGGGGCTCTAAACCGGCGACCAGATGGGCTAGGGCCGGGCAAAAACCTCCCCCCCCTGTCCGGGGCTCCGTCCTCCAGCCCGCTGCGTGGCAAAGTGCCTGGGACAGGCTCCATCGGGCCCGGGCGGTCCTCCCTTGGGCGTCCGGGCCTGAGAGCTCTGGCCGGGCGCTCCCTACACTGGGCTCCGTCCTCCACTCCACCATGGACCCGGGGCCTGTCGGACGTTCCCCTGCTCGGCTTGGGTTCAGGAGCTCCGGCAGGGGCCCTTGGTGGCCCTGGGGTGGAGGGTGCCCTCCCCACCCTGGGCTCCGTCCTCGGGCCTGCTGCGTGGCAGGGCGCCCGGGACGCGGGCCTTGGGGAGGCCTCGCCTTCGCGTGCCAGCCCAGGACCTCCGGCCGGGCCCAGGGGACCAGGCTCTGTCCCCCTGCTCTGCCATGGTTCCAGGACAGGGGTCCTTCACGCCTGGGCAGGCCTCCCTCCTGCTTCGCCCGCCTGTCAAGGTGCCTGGGGGACCCCGGGTCGGAGATCCATCAGGGACACCCATCCGCAGCCCCAGGCCAGAGGCCCAGCTGGGGTGTACGAGCCCCCGGGACGCAGAGCCCCCGAGCCCTCCAAAGGGCAGGAGGGAGCCATCCTGCGAAGGCTCGGGGCGGGCAGATTGGCGTCCTTCGGGCCCGGCCATCTGGTCGTGCCTTTCCCCTCGGCCATCTGGTCGTGCGCAATGCTTTCCAATGGGGCGGCCAGATAGCCGGGCTGCCCTGGAAGTCCCGATGAGGGCTCGTTTGCCTCCCCGATCCCAGCCAGTGCTCCAGGAGGTCAGGCACGTCTGCGCCTTGAGTCCCCTCAGTCTCGTGGTGTGCACGGGTTAACAGAAAGGGGGGTACCCTTCCTCCGGATTACTAGGGACAGGGTACTCCGGAACCCCTCTCGGCCTAGCAGTCCTCAGCCGGCAGGGCCAGGACACCCTCCCAGCCCGGGGCTCCCTCCCCCAGCCTAACGTGTGGCGTGGTGCCTGGGATGGGGGCCAGCGGGCCCGGGGAGTCTTCACCTGTGCCCGGGAGCCCAGACAGGGTCCAGGGCCCCCAGGCTCAGTGTCCTGGCCTGCCGCTCCACCAGGGGCCTGAGACGGGGTTCCGCTGGGCCCGGGGAGCCTACCCCTGCTTGGCTGGGTACAAGAGCTCTGAAGGGACCCCCCGAGGGCCCTGGGGAGGGTGCCCTCCCCAGCCCGGGCTCCATACTCGGGCCTGCCGCATGGCAGGGTGCCCTGGACGGGGTTCTGCGGGCCCGGGGAGGCCCCACCCTGTGCCTCTGGGCACGGGAGCCCTGACGGAGTCCAGGGACCCCGCCGGGTCCCGGGGAGGGCGCTCCTGCCCTGGGCTCCGTCTCCCAGTCTGCCGCTCCGCCAGGGGCCCGGGACGGGGTTCCATAGTGCCCCGGGAGCCTCCCCTTGCTTGGCTGGGTTCAGGAGCTCCAGCCGGGTCCCAGGAGGTCGGGCACGTTCGTGCCTTGGGTTCCCTCCGTCACCCGGTGTGCACGGATTACAAGAAAGGGGGGTATTTTTCCTCCGGATTACTAGGGGGAGGGTCAGTCAGACCTCTGTGAGGTCCGACAATTCCGAGACAGGGGAAGGCAGGACCCGGGCCCGCCAGCCGGGGCCCCCAGGGGCCCGGGTCCGCACCTGCCTCTCAGCCCCTCCCCGATGGGCCTTTCCTCTGAGCCTGCTCGCCCCGGGAGCGGGCAGGGACGCAAAGCCAGCATCCCCCGCGCAGGGTGGCCTGCCAGGGGGAGGCCCCGGCCGTACTCCGATCGATTGGGCACGCTCAGTCCGTTTAGGGATGGACTGCTTGAACAGCCTCGGCTGTTGTTTCAAGCAAAGAGCTTCCACCCCGCATGGACCGTCCGACTCGAGGGCCAGCAGAGCGAAGGCCGAGCGGCCCCGGCAGCTCGCCCCCCCAGTGGTCCGACCCGAGCGGAAGGGGTCAGGTGGCGCCAGGCCCTCGGAGGCTGCGGCCTGGGAATCACTGACATAATTTCGACAGCCACATTATCGACCTACATTTATTTAGACACCAAATTATCGACAGCAATAATATTGACACTATATACTTATTTTTAAAAAAACAAAATTATCGAAACCATAATATCGTTCTTCAAAAATATCGACATCAAAAATATCGTGCACATTATTATCGTTTTCAAAAATATCGGACATTGTTTAAATACATACACTATATCTAAAATATCGAGCACAAATATATCGACAGCTAAAATATCGTAATTTTAAACTTATCAACTATACAAAACTTGAGAAAACATACAAAATTAAACACTATAAATACAAATAAATACATAAACATACATTACATATCAAATTAAATTAAACACATATTTTTTTCAAAGAATAAATACATAACTAAAAAATAAATTATAAAATACACTATTAACCACATTTATACATATAAACTTTCATCATATAAAATCATTGTCTTGCATTTCATATATATTATAACACATAATCCAATAATTTTAAACATAAGAAGAGGAAAAAAAATAACTGACTCTTAATTAGTGTTTTCCATATAAGGAAAACAACTTCCAAAACAATTAAAACAATAAAGATTAACCAATAAAATCACACAAGTTTAAAACCTACCAATGAAATTAAACTAACAATTTAATAAACCCTATATAAACCAACAAATGTGACTCTTATTTTACACCTCAAACCAACAAACCTAAAGAAGGAGAAACTCTGCTGGTTTTCTACCTGAAGCAAGAACATCATCAAACCAAAACCTCTATAAATCTACTAAAAGTAAGTAAATTAAAATATCCTAAAAAACAGTTAAACTAATGTTCTCTAAATAATAACGTTCATACTCAAATAACTAATTTATATCTTTCTTCTATTTTATATTTCCACTACAGACAACTCTAAACAAAACAACAAAATTACAGAGGACACCCTAAAACAATACAGCTAATAAAGTAAGTATTGTTCAAAATGCATTAAATAAACCTTTAAAACACCCAGCCAAACCCAAAATCCATCCCAAACACCCACCCCACCCCATATAAAAAGGTTGTAAAACAAATAATAAAATCTACTTTCATTTTTTTTCAGAAAAATAAACTACTTAAGAAGATTCCACACAGAAAGAATCAAAATCATAATTTTCAAGCATCTACATACCAACTTTGTAAGTATATTGTGAAAAAATGTATTTTTTAAAACATTAACATATATAACAATATTTTTCATAATTCTTATATACATTTATTATAGAATTTTCACCATCAAAATGACAGAAGGAGCACAATTTATAACATCCCAGAAAGGAAAAATGTTATTATGTTACATGGGATATGTCTACACCCAGGAGAAACAAACTGGCCTAAAAGTCAATTGGAAATGTTCTAAATATTATTCCAATAAATGTTACGGTCGTGCTACTACCCGAGAAACAACTGTAATGTACACCAGGGAACATAATAATCCCCCAAATATTACAGAAATTGAAGTTAGAGGTGCACTTGAAAACATCAAAGAGGCTAGCACAAGTTCACAAAGACCCACCAGTGCAATTCTAAAAGAACAGCTGCCTAGAGTCCCCAAAGAAGCAACTGGTCAAATGCCATCCATAGCTTCATTAAAAAGAACCATGGCACGTACCAAAAGGGCTACAACAACTCCCACACCAACTCCTAAAACTTTTGATGAAGTAATAATTCCACCAGAATTAGCTATTACTTTCAATAAAGAACCCTTTATTCTCTATGATAATAAATGCAATGAAAAGAGAATAATAATGTTTGGTACAGCAAACAATTTAGTAAGATTTCAACAAGCTGAGATATGGATGATGGATGGGACTTTCACAATATGTCCCAAACCATTCTTCCAACTCTATACTATCCATGCCCTACATCAAAATTGTAACATTCCCTTTATTTACGCCTTGCTGCCTAACAAACACAATGCAACCTATATAGAAATGCTAAATAAAATAAAACAAGAAACAAATAATTATTTTCCTCAGAAAATAATTATAGATTTTGAACAATCTATGATAAATGCTATACTCAAAACATACCCCCATACCTCAATTCAAGGGTGTTATTACCATTTTTATCAATGCCTATGGAGGCACCTACAAAAATCTGCACTCAGTGTAGAGTATGCAACTAACACATCTTTTGCATACCAAATTAAAAACTAATTGCATTAGCCTATGTACCAGTAACAGATGTTGCTGAACATTATAACCTTCTACTAGAAAGCCCTTTTTACCAACAACATGAGCAACAATTAAGTCCCCTCCTGGACTACTTCGAAGACACCTGGGTGGGCAGATACATAGATCAGGCCATAGGAGACAACCCAAATTTCAAATTCCCTGGTGGAACGTCTATACTAGCACACTTAACCAACAAGCCAAAACCAATAACGCTGTTGAAGGTTGGCATAATGCCTTCCAACAAACCACAGGAAGAGTCAGACCTACACTACATAAACTAATAACCTCCCTACAAAAAGAACAAAGCTATCAGGAACTCCGAATTGAGCAATCTGTCACTCAACTCAAACCAAAAACCTCTAAACAAACTAAGCAAATGTACCAATACCTTGAACAACAAGTTAAACTATGCCCTAGTACAAGAGGCCTGGAATACCTAGGAATGATCGCAAAAAGCCTACTTTAAAATATCCATACAAATTAAATACACAATACTTTCCTTTTACTTCATAGCAATACAAAAAAAAATTTTTTATTACCTCAGAATTATAATTACTGTGTGTAATATATTTTTCTGACTAAACAATAATATATTTACACACATTAATTATATATGTGAGAAAATAAAACACAACAACAATGAAACATAACATTATTTCCTCCCACAATTAAATAATTTTCAAAAACTTACCGTGTTTGTTGTTGTCAATCCAAAAGGCCACATCTTCTTAAATAATCCAGTTAGGTTTGAATAAAATATCCATAAAAAGTTTCCCCCAAAAAAATGCAAAAATACAGCTGTACCAAAAAACAAATCCTCCTTAGACAAATCCACAATCCGTAAACCATAAAAAACCCGAATTTTTTTTAAAAAAGAGAAACGCTCCATGAAACCCGAAAAATTAAGTAAGTGTAAAAAAAATATTAGTTAGTAAAACTAATATACACTTCCTTAATAAAAAAAACTAAATCTTCCGGCACCCGCAACTTCTTTAAATTGAAGCCTACAAAATAAAAACACAAACATTCCCACACACACAAAAGCACACATAATTCACTTAATAACATTACCACTAATATTGTAGTTTAAAAAGAAACACATTAAACACTCTATTTTTACCTTTCTAACTAGGCCTCAATTACGTGAAAATAAATAAACAGAAGATACGTAACTATCGCATATAAAACTTCATAACATCACTAACAAATCTCTAAATAGACTCTAACTACCTTCAAAATAACTTTAAAATATAGTTAAAATAAATAAATTAAATCTTACCTTGCTCGACGTGAAGCAGCTTCCAACCGCGAGCTTCTCCCCTTCCAAATGACCCAAAACAACAGCGAGCGGTTACAAAATACAAGGCCCAAACAAATATGGCAGCTTTAAACATAGTAAATTAAACCATTTTATTTTTTAAAAAGTTTATTTTACATATTAAAAATGTTAATGTATTTAATTTAAATACTACAAATCACATGTTATTTTTTTAAATGCATTACATTACTTTGAAACTTTGTAAAATTATAATACTAAATATTATAACACATATCATATTTAATATTATAATTCCATAAAATGAAAAGTAACAGTAAACAATATATTGAACATTGTACTAATTTTGTTTTATTATAAAAATAAACATTGTTAAAAAAAATTACAATGTAAAACATATGTAATAATTATTAATATTAATATTTTATATATTAATATTATTAATTAAAATGTATTATATTATTGTATAAAAATAAAACTATACTTACATGTCTCAATTATATAAAAAAGTTTAAACTTTGATTTATTAAAATATTAGCAATATATGTGATATTGTAAAAATTGTTAATACAAAACAATTATTAACAATATTTTCTAAAATAATATGATATTTTCAAATGTATGCAAAGTATTGTAAATGTACATTATCTATTTTCAGAAATGTATTTACAAATATGTTTAAAAATTAAGTAATGTCCTTTTTGAGCCAGCTGAAATAGCAAGACCAAATCTTGTCGAAGCGCTAGGCGGAATGTTCGATAAAATTCTAAGGGAATATTGTCCGGACCCACCGCTTTGCCGACTGGAGAGAGAGATTAAAGCACTTTTTATTTCTTCCCATATAATTGGAGCAGCAAGAATCTTATTTTGCTCGACAGTAACCTTCTTTGTTTCAAGGTCTCTAAAAAACTCCGGAATTACCTCTGGAACAATTGTTGAAGCTACCCCAACCTCTTCGGTATATAATTGTTGATAAAAATTCTGAAATACCTCCAGAATTTTGATTGGAGAATCTTGAACCTGGCCCAGGTGATCTTTTACCCTGCAGATCCCCCATTCCACTTCCCTTTCTCTTAAGCGCTTTGCCAGCACCCTGCCGGAATTTTCACCAAATTCATATGTTTCATTCTTAAACTGCGTATATTTAATAGCTATTTCTTCCCCCAGATACTGCTGCATTTTAAATTTCATCACAGCTATACGCTGCAGACACTCAGCACTGTCCTGGCCCTCTCTTATTCGATTCATCAGCTCAATTTCAATCATCCTAAGCTGATCAACCCAACCATTAATCTTTTCCTGTTTGGCCTTCTGACGGAATATAGAAAAGCTAAGAGTCTCCCCGCGAAGAGCGGCTTTAAATGCATCCCAAACAACAATTGGAGAGGAGGTGTTCCTGTTGAAATTAAAAATTCGATTATCCAATTAGACATATATTCACAATATGCTTGTTCGAGGAGTAATTTCCTTTCAAAAGACCATCTCCTCTGCACCCTATATATGCCACTTAACGATAATTCTGCGACCAAAGGATTGTGGTCCGAGATAAGCCTAGGGGAGATGTCAATACTAGCTCTCTCCGCAATTTGATGAGACAGAAAGAAATAGTCCAACCGAACAAATTTGTTATGGGGGGCTGAATAATAGGTATAGCCTGGAATACCCGATTTATGCCGAACCCAAAGATCATCTAAGCCATGTTCCCTAACTACTCCTTGCAAAGCTTTGAACGTCTGGACTTTTCTTCCTTGATATGGTTTATTCCCAAAGTGATTAAAATTACTATCCAGATGGATATTAAAGTCTCCACAAAAGACTAACGGATATTTCCATTGGGCCATTTCAATATTAAGAAAATCTAATATTGCCGGGTCGTCCAGATTAGTTCCATATACTGAACAAATTGTCAGTAATGTATTATTAAGTTCCAGCTCCAGAATGGCCCACCGTCCACATTTATCCTCCTATATTTGATGACAAATACCAATACCTTTTTTGGCTAAAATGGCCACCCCCCTAGTGGTAGTACCTTGACGTGTACAAGCCAAAAGTTCTAATCCTAATCCTTTCAGCCACCCCCGTTTGCCCCATGGTATATGAGTCTCTTGTAGACATAAGATATCTATATGCATAAATCGTATGACTTGAGCCAGTACATCTCTTTTCTTTCTGTCATTCAAACCACATATATTCAGGGAACAAATTCGTACTTTATCCCTTCCACCCATCTTGCTGGTCATTAATTAGTTCTCCCATCATATTATGAAAGTGGTTCCACCATTGCAAATAAGCACCCAAAATCCAACCAAAAAATACAATTTTTGTTACAACAAGTAAAAATGCCATGATTATATGTGATAAACCAAAACTGTGATCACATTTGAACACCCTTAACCTCCTTTCCCTACCCCCTCCTCCCCTTCCCCCTCAACCCTGTCCCCCTCTCTCACCCTCCCTCCCCCTCCCCCTACTACCCACCTTTCTGAGGCTTCGGGACCAACTGTCCCTGGCGATGGGGAGCTGTATCAACTCCTCCTCGCAGACACCCACCCCCTGTACCAGTTTATCTGAAAACTCACAAAAAAGGGATAATGCTATCCTTCTGTACTTAAATCGTCTGGAGATATTCTTTCGCTAAGATCTCTGATACAAAAATCGTGTCTGTCCCTGGAAGATTATTTTTAACTTAGCAGGGTTATGCAAAAAGACCTGTGCCCCTTTTTTTTTAAATAATGGCATTAGTTGGCGTAGCTGCCATCTTTTCTCAACTGTGACAGGGCAAAAATCTGGCCTCACAAAAAAATCACATCCTTTCCCCCTTCTTTTTCTATCTGGCCTGGTCAGATCAGATCATACAAAGCTTCGCAGGCCAAGAAGTTATTTAAACAGATAAGGATAGCTCGTGGTCTTTCACTCCCTTGGCCCGTTTTTTTCTGTTGAAAAGGGAACCGATGGGCTCTCTGTAGTTCTATTTTCCAATCCCACTGTAGCTCCGGGAAGGCTTCCTCAAAGAGTTCAATCAGGAATTGGCGCATATCAGACCCTTCTTTCCCTTCCGGTATCCCTAAAATTCGCAAATTGTTCCTCCTAGCTCGATTTTCGAGGTCGGTTAGCTTCCATACAGTGTCCTCCTTCAAGGATTTAAAGGATTCAGTTATAGCTCTCTGGCTGACCAACTCATCCTCTAACGTGGAAATCCTTGTTTCGGCTTCACCAATCCTAGCCGCAAACTCTGAGCAGGTTTTTGCGACCTTACAAATTGAATTTTGTAGTTTTCGGCATGCCCCTTGATTACGCAGACTTTCCAAACGAGTCTCCTCTTGGTGGGCCATTATTGATTGATAAATGGTAGATAGCATAATTTCTTCAGGGTTCCCAGAGTTTGGCCTCATGAATTCTTTTCCTGTGTCTCCTGTCTCTTCATTTGTTACCTTGGCCCCTTCTAGGTTTGGGGAGTAAGAATAGTCCCAGAGCATTGTGCCGGCTCCCCCCAGAGAATTGACAGGAGAAGTATCTGTACAGTCTCTTTGCTTGCGGACAGTACCTGAAGTGTGAAAGGGTTTATTTTGAGATTCTTCCTCTTCCCAACGTAAACTACTGACATCACTATCTTCTCCTGCCGATTCTTTCCCGAGGCTTTCATCCGCTGAGGAATTTGATTGATCTGACAGGGAATAAAACTTCTCCCCTATATCTCCGTCTTTCATGGCACCTTTGTAGTTCCATTTCACCCTTTTGCAATTCATCAGCTCTTTGGGCAGTGTGACTCCCATCTACATGATTCATTCCTGCTACCTCTAGGACTTTATCCTGGGAAACTACAACTCCCATAAGGCCATTCTGCTGAGTTTCTAGCAATTTATCTGCTGCATCACTCATCATATCTACTATACCCTCAGATAGTTCATGACTAGCTTTAGTTTTAATAAACTCCTTCGTTTGATCTTTAAGCATAGAGGCCACCTCCAGTTTATTTGCAGTTAAATCCAGGCTCTCGTCACTGACTGCGCTGGTAACATCCAAAGAAGAGAAATCAGTACCTGAAACAGGCGCGAGCCCCTCCATGGCTGTCAAAGTCTTCTCGCATGTATCTGGTGCCGCTACATTGTTACCTTCTGCAGTGCCGTCAGTCGACCGATCCGCGAGGAGCTTAGCCCTTCCTGTTTGGGCTTTGAACAATGCAGGCACTGTCTGGCGGCCTTTCCCTGCATCTCCGCCCTTCCCGCACAGTGAGCGGCGAGAGTCATCAGCCGCCACCGCATCCGGCATCGGTTTTCCCACAGCGGCAATAGTACCGGTCCCAGCAGGAGGACCGCGAGTCCTGGCTCCTCGGGTAGACGCTTTAGGCGGAATCACTGCAGCCAGAGAGGGGATCTGTAACACAGCCGGTGCAAAACGTAGATGCCGAGTGCCAACCAATCTCACAGGCAGAGGTGAGTCACAGAAAAAGAGCGCAAACAGCCAAATCATTCCAGGGTGCAGCGGAGTTTTCTATTCTCCTTATCCCTTCAATTTTGCACGGTTTCCAACATGTAGTGAATGTTCAAAAGAGGGAGAAGAGGGGGTCAGCCAGGAGGAGAGAGTATACCCAACTCACTCGGCCAACGCCGCGGCCGCCATCTTGCCTCAAGCCGGCTCAAAAAGGGCAAATTCCTGATTCTTGGCGAAAGAATACAATAGTAGTTTTTAAGAAGAAAAACAAGCCAGACTTAGATCCGGCATCATATAGGCCAATTTCCCTCATCAACTCAGATAGTAAAGTGTATTCTAAAATATTAGCTTCTAGACTAGCTAAAATCATCACTCCTCTAGTTTCCATTCGCCAGCATGGGTTTATCCCTGGGAGGGATACCACCGACCATGTAAGACGCGTGATTGCTCTTCTTGATTGGGCTAAGGCTACGGGATCCCCGCTGGGGGTGGCCCTGTTGGACGCAGAGAAGGCGTTCGACAGGGTCTCGTGGAGATTTTTGTGGTCTGTTTTGCAGTGGAAAGGGTTTTGCCCGGAATTTATTCAGGCGGTACAGTCACTTTACATATCACCTGAGGCTGAGATTCGCATATCAGGGCAGGAATCAAAGGTATTTGGTATGAACAGGGGTACAAGGCAGGGGTGTCCTTGCTCCCCCCTGCTATTTGCGCTCTACATTGATCCACTTCTTAATAAACTGGACAATGATAAGCACATTAAACCTGTGAAGATCAACGATATAGAATTTAAGTCGTTGGCCTATGCAGATGATATCGCAATACTCACCAGTGATATCTCTGCGGCTTTCCCAGCAGTGAGAGATCAGGCAGAACAATTTGGGATCTTATCTGGGTATAAATTAAATATCGAGAAGACGCAGATTATTCTATCGAATTCTAATCCTCCAACTAACCTGCCTATCCTTCCAGAAGCTACATATCTGGGGATAAAGATCTCAGCGACGGTGGATCAAATACCGGATTTAAATATTACCCCTATGATCGGTATGGTCAATCGGACGTTGGAGAGGTTAGATCACCTGCATCTCTCAATGCATGGCCGAAACAATGTTCTAAAAATGCTGATTCTTCCGAAATTGCTTTACTTGTTTAGGACAATCCCTTTGGAATTTTCAACATTATCCTTAGCAAAAATTGAAAGGGGCTGTTCTAGGTTTCTATGGGGATTCCATAGAGCAAGAAGGGCGGCTAGGTGGATGACTCTCCCTAAAGCGCGAGGGGTTGGGGGGTTCCAAACTTTTTATTGTATCATTGGGTATCATTGTTGCAATACATGGGGATCTTGATAACTGGGATTAAAACTGAGATACCCTTGGCAGTCCGTCCAACTATCTATGAAATTATATTGGGGCATGAAGCTAATCAATGCTTAGTCAAAAATCTCGAACCTAGCTACTACAAAAAACGAAATTTAAAATCCTTAAGGCCGCGCATCGACTTTGGAAAAAGATCCGTGCGAGGTTTCAGGTCACTAATATAAATATATATACTCCTCTCTCGGCGTGTGCGGTGCTACGCCCAATTTTTCAAGACCAAATTACTTTTCGTTGGGGGAGGGCCGGGATCAGCATCTTGGGGGATTTATATGATGAAGGTCAAATGGATACATTTATCTCCCTCCAGGAAAAATTTGGGCTAGACAGAAGGGACTTCTTCAAATACTTGCAGATTCGGAGTTTTATGGGGACTAATGTACATGGGATCAGAGCAAATTTGGGTAAAATATCCTTGGTTAAAACAATTAGTAGAAAGTCCCGAATTGGAAAAATTTATCAGATATTGCTTGAAGCTTTCCCAGATGACTTATGTAGCCAGAATTCTAATTGGGAGGGGAAATTTGGGAAGGAAGGGATAAATCTGGAAGAGTCAATCGAATTAGCAGATCAAACTCTAACTGCAGGAAGTCTCAGAACCCAGCATTATATGTCCATTTTCGACCTTTACTACACTCCTCGGAAGGTAGCGAAATGGGGTGGTATACGGGGTGCACGGGGAGGTAAATGTAGTAGGTGTGGTTTAGCTGCAGCGGACACTATTCACATGTTCTACTCATGCCCTTATTTAGCTCAATTTTTTCAGCAGCTTGAATTTTTCTTTAATACAACGTTGGGGATCCCGTTTGTAGCAACAGCAGAACTTGTCATCTTGGGCGTTGAGTCTAACATGGGAGGAAATACAAGAGCAAGATCTGTGCTGAGATTTGTATTCATTGCGATGGCTATTGTGCGATTGTGTATCACCTCGCAGTGGATCAGTATTGATCCTCCCACTTTTTTAATGTGGAGGGCGAAGATGTTAGCTACGTACAACATGGAATCTTCTGTGAATAGACTAAAAGGACGTAAAAGACGGGAACTTGGGATAAAAACCTGGGCACCCATTTCTAAATGGATTGAGTGAAGCTGGTCTATAGTGGGGTGTTCAGGGAGAAGTTGTTTGTATAAATCTGTTATTTCTTCCTAGTATGGTTCCCTCTGTTCCTTTACAGTGTTGCACCAAAAGTAACTTCACTTGTGTTTAGTACTCAGTCTGTTTATGTTCGCTTTTTATTTATGTGTATATTTGTTTATGTATTCTGTCTCTTGACATTGAATCAGCCATGATTTATAATTTTTTTCAATAAAAAACCTTTAAAAAAAAAAAAAAAAATTAAGTAATGTATTAAACTATGGGGTCGATTCCGATCTCGGCCGGAAGTGCACCGAATACGATTCGTCCGGAAAAAATATGATCCGAACGCGTTTTTCCCGACCGATTCGAACAGTCGTCCGAGCGAGCAAGTACGATGCGCATTACTGCTAAAATTCCGAGCGAGTCGTACGTTCCCATTCCAGCTCCAGTTCCCCGACCGAGCCGGATCCGTAAACGGCGATTCGAGTCGCACAGAAGTAAATACACAGCACCTTCCGGCCGGACTAGTACGATGCGCACTCCGTACGCGCCGAACTGGTCGCTACGTCCGGCACGTCAGAGCATCCGGGAGAGCTGCACATAAGCTCCGATTCGCGCCACAAGACGATCCACGGCTACGAGACGAACAAGCCAGCTACGAGTACGAGTCGAAGCCACGAGAAACCCGAATGAGACGAACCAACCATGAATCCCATCGCGCAGGTCCTACCAATACTGTACATCTATTACCGGAACCGGTACGGACGCGTACGGCGCAGACGGTAAGTCAGACACCCACTACACAAACAAACGGCACGTACCCGACATATGTCACACACACATAGGGATGCAGAAATGACGTACACTAGCAACAGCAGAACCATAGGGGCGGGATGGCTATCACCAATGCCATACACACCCATAGGGGCCTGATGGCTACCACTACCACCACCCCTACTCATGGGGGGCTGGATGCCTGTCACTACTACCATCCCCACTCATAGGGGGATGGATGCCTACCACTACCACCACCCCTACTCATGGGGGGCTGGATGCCTGTCACTACTACCATGCCCACTCACAGGGGGATGGATGCCTACCACTACCACCACCGCTACTCATGGGGGGCTGGATGCCTAGCACTACTACCATCCCCACTCATAGGGGGATGGATGCCTACCACTACCACCACCCCTACACATGGGGGGCTGGATGCCTGTCACTACCACCACCCCTACTCATGGGTGCCTGGATGCCTGTCACTACTACCATCCCCACTCATAGGGGGATGGATGCCTACCATTACCACCACCCCTACTCATGGGGGGCTGGATGCCTGTCACTACTACCATCCCCACTCATAGGGGGATGGATGCCTACCACTACCACCACCCCTACTCATGGGGGCCTGGATGCCTACCACTACCACCACCCCTACTCATGGGGGCTGGATGCCTGTCACTACCACCACCCCTACTCATGGGGGCTGGATGCCTGTCACTACCACCATCCCTACTCATAGGGGGATGGATGCCTACCACTACCACCACCCCTACTCATGGGGGCCTGGATGCCTACCACTACCACCACCCCTACTCATGGGGGCCTGGATGCCTACCACTACCACCACCCCCACTCATAGGACGGGTAATGCATGACCCAACCAGCATACTCCAACATAAGGAATGTCAGCAAAAGACATCCCCCCAACATCATGACAAGAGTGTGTAGTCTGTGTCAAATGCCTACAACACTGAACATGACATTGAACATACAATGTGACCCCCTATCACATGTGTCACACAAACATGTGTGTGGTCTTCACAATGCAAGCAGACCATGACCACTGTGGGAATGGGGTCTAAACCCCCATCATCCCAGTGACAAAAAGGTAAGTGTTGTCATGGAAAAAGCTGCAACTGCCAAACAGCATGGATGATTCCTGGTCACAGAACAACAAACACATCAGTGGCAAAGTAGTGGTTGTGTCCCATAGCAACATAGATTGGGTGAGGCAAACAGTGCAGTGCAAATAAAACATACCTTTGGCCATGTGCAGACAAACATCACCCATGGGGACTGACATTGTCTCCATTTATCAATTACACAATGCCAGAAGTGACCATCATAATGCAGACCCACATATCTGCACTAATGGACACACAAATGTAGATATCCTGTGGAGACTGTAGATGTGAGGTGAACAAATACCATACCATGGCAGCAATGGGACATACAAACCATGATTATTGTGCTGACTGATAACCTAGGAGTCCCAGGGACAGCAGGGGAAATCCTCCAAACAACATACAGGCATTGGCACACTAAAGATATGCCAATGCAGTGGTGCAGATGCACAAACACAAACAGGCAGCCTCACACTGCATATCAAACACAACAGGTGATGGGGGTGTGCCAGTGTCCCCAGGCAACCACACAACACATGAGGAGGCCTGAATTCCAATTACACAGATGTGTATACAGTGCCATACAAAAGTAACTCATGGATCGGATTCCCCTATGTGGGCAATCAGGCATTGTTAGATGAGAGGGAGCCCAAATTACACATGTCACACAAGCTTGTAGGAACAGCAACTAACACAGCAAGAGACAGACCCACCACAGCACTACCCCCAGGGACCCCACATTGTGGTGACACTAGCCTGCATGATAATCCCACTGTGATGACAAAGGTAGATGTCGTTCACACTGTGAACCACAGCCATGTGTCCTGAGCAACAAACTACCATCACACCTACACAAGCACAAATCAATCAGCACGGCCTGTCAGCCAAGGCCAATATGGAGGTAGGGGTCTAGCCGTGCAACAACTCACATTTGCACACACTCAACACCACACACCTTGATCTCCACCAATGTGCAGCAGTGAAGCTCACATGGACTGGTGACATTGCACATGCACCCATGACAATCCCAGGGGTGGTTGTGGGAACTAAGGTGCAGAAACCCATCACACCTGGCCAGTCAACAAGACTCGTGAATGTCTGACACACTGCACAGTACGCGGCACATGGGCATGACGTGAAATCCACCCCAATCAATGGGATCCCGCCACAGTCACACACCAATGAAGAAGCCAAGGTGACCCACAAAGAACACACGTAGACAACTTCCAACATTGCAGCTCTGACCCTGAGGAGTGGCAGCAGTCACACACACAACGTGTCACAATCACTGAAAGCTACCACAAACTGTAAATTACATGACTTGTGTAACCAACAAGTGCCAAGGGGAATCCTGACTGTGTCCCATCTGCGTTTGCCCACATCCCCAGCCCTGACAACAAAGACAACTAGGGATGACAACCTGATGAACATTAGTTTGCCATGCACCCACATCACGGAGAAACCAGGTCCAAGATGCTGGATGAACACAGGACAACTCAGCAAGCATCACAACAGGAACATCCGTAGGGACACAGCCTGTGTAGGAAAAGGGAAGGGAACACACACAGACATGCTTACACAACACACAACACGGGCCCAGGCAATGTCACGGGATTACACACTGCCATGAGGGCACTCCACTCCTGTGGAAGGTCCGCTGTGCCAAACCTTGTCTGTGCACGACTCAAACATGTCAGCAGAACACTCGGTCAGTGAGTCAACAATTACAACACACTGAAGGCTCTGCTCACATCAGCCTGGGTACGGGAGTGTCACTTCAGTCATCTGCATATACCCAAAACACGTGTCAAGCAAGTTGCACTGTATACACAGATGAGTCCTTCAACATTGATGTGCTAAACTGCATGTCCAGTGGAGATGGGCACACAGTCAGGGAAATAGAAACATTGAACAGTGTTAAGCCCACCAGATGTGCAGGAGTGTAAGCCACAGATGTTAAATTACAAATGCAAAACGTACATCCCTGTGTCAAATGCTGAACATTACATCCTCAGACTGCAGCAAAGGATGCTATGGATCCAGACTAGATTAGGACACATATCCCATGGACCACATGGAGTCCATCACAGCAACACTTCATTTTCCTGATCTGAACACTATTACAACAGCAAATGCATGATGATACTCATCTACATCATGTACAACAAAAGCAAAACCACTAGTAAACAAAAAGACGCTTTATTCAGCCAATGTGAATGAAAAATTGGAAGTCCAAAAGAAACTAAGGCCAATGGCCAGTCCACATTCACAGTCCAAACAGGGTGACATGTGACAACTTGTCACCCATTGCTTGCCTGCACTGGTACGGACAGGGGACATCCCCCTCGGAGGGGCATACAAGGGGCAGGCCAGGCACCGCAGGGACAGGATCAGGAGATGCCAGAAGGAGGCAGTGAAGGGGTGGTGGGTGCAGGAGTGTCACCGGCAACTGCAGTGGAGGTGTCTGACTCAGTGGGGGCCGGCACCACTGTAGGGCACAAGTCAGATGGTGTGGGTGCTGGCACCACTGCAGTGGGCCGGTCAGATGGAGTGGACTGGGTCCCCACTGCAGTGCCCAAGTCAGACGGGGTGGCTGTGGACTCCACTGCAGTGCATAACTCCAAGGGAGTGGAAGGGGGCAGATGAGGTGGGCAGGACAGAGGGGGGACCCGGTCTCCACACCAGTGGCACAAACAGGCCGAGCATCTGGGTTGGGGGTGGAAGAGCAAGTGGTAGGGGGAGGGCCTAAGCAGTTTGGGGATGCGGTATTGGTGTGTGGGGGAACCTGGGGCAGGGTGTGGTGGGGGAACCTGTGGAGTGGTGGCCTGGGGGATGGAGGAGAAAGACTGTGTGGTGGAGCTGCGTGGTGGTGGTGGTGGGGTCTTGCCCTTCCTGGTCCGGGGGACTTCCTAATGGGGTCCTCAGTCTGCCTGTGCCTGGGGGAGGGTGTCCGGGTGTGAGGGGCACTCCCCTCTGTGTGTGGTGGTGGCCTCTTCCGCCTGTACGTTGGGTCAGATGGATCTGTGGGGAAGAGGCCAAGCTCACAGAGGAAGAGCTTCTGGGAGGGGGGTTGCAGGTGAGGCAAGGGAAGGGGTTTTGGAGGGAGAGGTATCTGAGGACTGCGGAGTGCTCGTGGATGCGTGTGTGTGTGTCTGGGCCCCATCCCCTGTGAGTGAGGTATCAGTCCCCTGACTGTGCGTGCGTGTGCGTCTGGATTTTGGCTTGTGTGTCTGTGTGCTGCTTGTGTCTGTGCTGGTGCATGCCTGTGCCGGTGTGTGTGTGCTTGGGACAGGTAGGGTGCTGGGGATTGTGGATGGGGCAGAGGTAGGAGGAGTGAGGGACTGTTGCAGGAGGGACACTGCTGCCGTCAGTGAGGAGGCCATGGACTGATTGGTCCGCTGTAGGGCAGACATGCCAGATGACATGCCCTCCATGAATGACACCAGTTGTGTCAACAGACCCGTGTGTGCATGGAGGACACTCAGCATTGATGTCTGCCCTACATGGATCTGTTTCAGCAAGTCCACAGACTCCACACTCAGGGCAGCAGGGGAGACAGAGGCAGGGGGTGCGGTGCCTGGCATGAAGGAGACACGCTCCCCTACACGGGAGCCTCCACGGACATGTGGGATGGGAGCAGATGGGAGGGGTGGAGATGGTGGTGGTGGCGGGGACAGACTTGCTCGATTTTGTCTGTGGTCTGCTGACACCCGCCTCCACAAGGGAGTCCTCACTGGAAGTGCTGTGTTCCTCAGCCGAGGTGGTCGTAGCTGAGGTCTCCTCAGTGGTGTGGCTCCCCTCACCCTCCGTGCCACTGGGTCCCTCGGTCTCCTCTGCAGTGGGCCCAGTCTGGCTCTGCCGCTCCTCTTGGTCCGTGGAGCTGTCTCCTCCTGTGGCCGTGGATGTATCTGCAAACAATCAGGATAAACAGAGCAACATTAGTCACCTGTACTGACCACACACACACACCACAGTAAGTACAGCACATCACAGAGCAAGCCCTGCCATCATTTGCTAGACATTGCAATAAGTGCTGACACTGATTTGAAGAAGCCCATTGTCTGCCTGACAGTCATTCATGCCACTCATATCCTACCTGTCCATGCACCCATCTGTCTGGTGCCTGTTGGATACCACTAATCATATGTGCACACATGCACCACATACACAGTTGTTGGACATCCAAGAGAACATATGGAAATGTGTCACTCCAAACACATGCCATCTCCTGCCACTGACTCAGTACATGTGTCAGGAAAAGTGATGGGCAGAGTCTCTGTCGATATGCGGGTTTTGCTTCCATCACCAGACACAATGATGTCCTCATGTCCTGATAGACAATGCGACAATGGTGTGCATGCAGGACATATCACACTACTGCTGGATCACCCTTTGCAAGTTGAATGTCATGGCACAGGCCTGTCTGGCAAGTCAGTCATAACTGTCTCCTGTCACAGGGGCAGTGCATACACACAACACCAGTCTGCACTGTGTCACAATCATGGAAGTTTTGGGAATGCAAGCCCTGTAGCTGACAGGTGCACATGTGCACCCCTGGCCACCCACATCATGAGGACTAAGATGATCCCACGTCATTCAAATGAGACATTTGAGTGACTGCAAACACAAATCCATACACATGAGCACTTCACCGTCTGATGAGAATGAACCAAAGCTGCCTGCACCTCAATGTTTCATACACCATTGTGCACAGTCAAGGGATCAGAGACCTATGCATTAACCAATGTGCAGATCCTATAGTCACAACTCAGATGGCTGGCCACCCCAAATTGTTAAACACTCCAGGAGTCCAAAAGCAAGGCCACACCACGGTGACACAGAGGCAGACACCTGAGTGCACTCTTCACAATGCCCAATATGTATGCTGACACACGGGAGTGGGAGAACAGAGTGCCTTCGATGTCCGGAGTAGGCATTACAGTCCTGGTCCATGTGCAACATGGTATTACCCTGAACACTAGGCAGGTGGCTATGCATGTGTCACACACATGATGTACATACTTCTGAGGCTCCTACCTTGGTCTCTGCTGCAGCATGGGTGTGTGGCACATACCCCAGACATGTGGTGAGTCAGAGCAGCAATTGGAACACATATTAAAGCCATACCCAGAGTACATGTCAGATCACAGGCATTGTGTGAGCAATTGTACCACCCATGCAGCCCACAACAAAGTTCCTGTAACTGATGCTGTCCCCAACTTGAACCACAGGTAACTGCAAGTACACAGTACCCAAGTGACCTAAGTCACAGACTGTAAGGGCCACACCTGTGTATCAGATGAGGAGGGGGCATGACACAAGTGAGGGACATGAGTCCAGGACGACAAGACAGTCGTACTGTGGAAGTGTAACCAGGCTAAAGGAGTGCATAGAGCATGTTAGTCATAGTACCCAGAAAAGGCTAGCACTTACCCCCTCCTTGCTGCTGTCTGGCCTTCAGCTGCCCATCCAGGTCAGGGAAGACCACCGCCAGAATCTGGAGCATGTGGGGGTCAGGGTCCGGTGTCCGCCCCTCCTGCGAGGAGGCGACAGCTTCAGCTGGACCCTTGCGATCCTCCGGGTCCAGCCACGAAGGTCCTGCCACCTCTTCTGGCAGTTGCGGATCCTGCACCTGTAGACCCCCACAGATCGTACTGCCCGGGCGATGGTCAGCCAGATCTCCTGCTTCTGGTGGGCATCAACCTGTGAGGATGACAAAGTGAAAAGGCCATTACTACACATGCAACATATCCGTGCATCACACAGTTGGATATACATGTCTCAATCACAGGGGCATATGATGTACACAGGTAGTGCAACTATGGCTATGAACAGTTGTCCAGCAGTTACTAAATGGTATCATTGCCTGGGAAGTAAAACCTTGTTGGAATGCACTGTTACTGCACTATACCTGTTCAGTGCATGTAACTACACACTTTGGGGGTGACAACTACTCAGTGAGCATGCTAGCCACTGGTGTACACACTGTAAGTCTTGCTAGTCAGACAACATGCACAATTAGTAAGGCAGTGGACAGCACACTCACCTGCTCCCCTGGTTTCCCATACAGCTTGCTGTACTGTGGAAGGAGGCTGTCCAGCAGGGCCTGGTTCTCCTCAGTGCTGAAGGCTGGGGCTCTATCCACAGTACGTGCCATTGCAGTAGCCAGAGGATGCAGAGACAGCAGCAGTGGTGGTGGCAGATGTCGTCCTGGAGCATGTAGTGCAGGCAAGTGAGCTCTCAGGGGAACAGCCAGCATTATATGTGTGCTGCAGAGGCAGATACTGTCCCATGTGTCCAAAGTGATAGGTCCAAGTCGTTTGCATCTTCTGAATCTGGCCAATCCATGGAATTGCACCACTTATACACGCCTACAGCATCCTTCAAAATTTCAACTTGATGACACCCATGAATTTGCAACATTGTTGTGGGTGGCCAACTGAATTCACTGCATCCGACTCGTACAAGCTTCGAATACGCGTCCGTTACCATGTCAGTCCATAGCCAATGCGTGCGCACGGATCGTTCCATTGCTGTACGACGCGTATTTCGTCACACAACACGCATCCGTCAACATCATATGCAATGGCCAATGCGTACGCACGGATCGGTCCATTGCTGTACGACGCGTATTTCGTCACACAACACGCATCCGTCAACATCATATGCAATGGCCAATGCGTGCGCATGGATCGGTCCATTGCTGTACAACGCGTATTTCGTCACACAACACGCATCCGTCAACATCATATGCAATGGCCAATGCATGCGCACGGATCGGTCCATTGCTGTACGACGCGTATTTCGTCACACAACACGCATCCGTCAACATCATATGCAATGGCCAATGCGTGCGCACGGATCGGTCCATTGCTGTACGACGCGTATTTCGAAACACAACACGCATCCGTCAACATCATATGCAATGGCCAATGCGTGCGCACGGATCGGTCCATTGCTGTACGACGCGTCCCTGTACAAGTCACTCGCATATGTCACCATGGTTGTCACAGGTGAACGTATGCCAGCCACAATTACTTGCCAGGGACTCAGGGGCACACCTACAACACCACAGCCTGTCCACACTGTATCCTAAGGCATGTAAGGATGCATTACCTGTGTGTGTATGGGGGTCAAGATGTGGTTTGTTGGGTGGCACTTGGGGGCAGCCACCCCAAGGCTGTGCACGTGTTCATGGGGACAGAATCCTTTGTGTGTTGTGCACATGACCACTGTGATGTGCAACTGTTCAGTTCAGAGCATGTGGCATGGTCACATTTCTAGGTTGTATATGTGTATGTTATGTCACATACACCCTGAGTCCCATGTAGGATGGTATGTACGTCACAGGGTGACCCATTGCCACAATTGTGATGGCCCTCCACAGTCTGTGTGCATGTTGTGTTTCAGATGTCTCTGATTCCATGTGCACAATGGGAGACAGTCTCCACATCCACGTTGTTTGTGCATCGACTTTGATGTTGTGCGTGTGTGTGTCACAGACGTCCATGTCTGTCCTGCAGAGGCAACAGGGGCCACTACCTGTGGGAGTCATGGTTGTTTTGCTGGCGTGTACATGATACGCCATGTCATGCCAGTGTCCATGTGGCAATACAGGGTCCCTGGGAATCTACCTGTCAAAGAGCTGTGATGCCTGGGGCACATCTGTCCTCACTTGTCACTGTGGTGTGTGTTTGGAACGTGACAGCAGTACATGGGTACTGTGACACAGCCTAATGATTTCCCATAGCACAACCTGGAACTTGTTGTCAACACATGTTGAACTGAGATGTTAGATGATGGCCATGTAGGTGCCATATATGTCCATACAGAACGGCACACACATCAAGTACTTGTGTCTCGTAATGATGTATCATGTGATATTGAGTATGGTCAATGCCACATATGTGGGGTGACTGACAATCTTTCTTTGTTCACCTATGTACTGCAGGGCACCAGCTGTCCATAGACCATTCCCTGACCTTGCAACCATGGTGGAACGTGACTGCATCCGACGGTACCGCTTCAACAGGCCGCTGATTGAGGAATTGGCGGGGCGGTTGGCCCCACATTTGCTACCTGGCCGGCCATACCCTACAGCGCTGACCCCCAAGGTGAAGGTGATGGCAGCCCTACACTTCTTTGCCACCGGTACCTTTCAACACACTGTGGCGTCTGCTGGTGGGATGTCACAGACCATGTTCAGCCGTGTGCTACGCGATGTTTTGGAGGCAATGTTAACATACTTGAACCAGTACATCTATTTCCCTAAACGTCAACAACTCACTGACGTCAAGAGTGACTTCTATGCCCTGGGGAGGATGCCACATGTCATCGGCTCCATTGATGGGACACATGTGGCTTTGGTACCACCACAGGCACATGAGCAGGCATACAGGAACAGGAAAAATTTCCATTCTATCAATGCTCTGGTGGTATGTCTTGCAGATATGAGCATCTCACATGTGTGTGCACGTTTCCCCGGTTCTGCACACGATGCCTACGTGATGAGGAGTAGTCGCATCCCGAGGATGATGTCACAGATGCAGAACCAGCGTGCCTGGCTTGTCGGTGTGTACTGACTTTGTACCATTGTGTGTGTTCTGCAATGTTGTATTCCACCCTCTTTTCCAACTCAGCTAATGTGCAATTGTCTGTATGTAGGTGACTCCGGATACCCCAACATGCCGTGGTTGCTGACACCCCTCAGGAACCCTGTGACACCAGCCCAGATGCGCTACAATGAGGCACATGGTCGGACCAGGAGAGTGATCGAGCGGACATTTGGTGTCCTGAAGAGCCGCTTTCGCTGCCTGGACAAGACAGGAGGGGCCCTCCCATATGCCCCTGCAAAGGTGTGCAAGATTTTCATCGTCTGCTGCATGCTACACAACCTGGCAGTGCGGAAGGAGTTGCCTCTCATCCTGGATGACGATGACCAACATCCGCCACCTGTGGAGGATCCTGGCCTGGGCCACGATGCCAGTGATGATGATGATGATGATGAGGGTGATGTCCGCACACAGCTCATCACCAACTTCTTCAGCTGAATGTGAGTATACAGAGATGTTATGTCAATGATTTGAGTTTGCATGATATGTGTTGGTGGTGCTCTGTTGCTGTTTGAGTGTGGCCATGTGCTACTTGACTGGATGCGTGCAGCGATGTGTCCTTACAGGTAGTCTGTACTCCCCAACAGTGTTGACATGCTAACTTGGTTTTGTGTAGGTATCTTGTGACATGTATTGGGCATGAGTATTGCAGTTCTGTCCTGTTCTTCAGTGCTTTTAACTGTGTGTCATGTCTGTCCTTCACAGGGTACTTTCAGAGTTGTTTGGTCAACTGTGATCCCCCGACACCATGATTCAACTTCCAGGGTGGAAGCAGTCGTTTCCCTACAGGTGATGTGCCACACACCCCTGGACTTTATTTCTTCAACACTTGTTGACTGTGTGGCCACTGCCACGTGGGATTACCTTGCATCTGTAGTGGAAACAACATGTTGCAAATGTGTAATAAACCTGTGCTTCACTTTGGGATGTGCGTTGTCTGTGGTCACACATCTGACTGACATTTGCTTACTGCACCTGTGGGCTAGTTAACACAGACTCTGAATAGGTGTGGTGTCTGTGCATTCCACTGTATTTCCTGGCAACATCAGTGTAGGCGATGAGTCAGATGGCCCTGGTGTGTATGTGTTGTGTTGCCCTAGTGGTGTGTCTCCCTCATATGTGTCACGTCGCCATGACTCACATGACGGTGTTGGAATTGCTGTAGCAGTTAGCATGCACAGTGTCATTTAGCAGATCATCATCTCCATGACAAAATACCACGTTGGAATCACAACAGAGGCAAGTATGGTGTATTAGTGAGTTTATTTACATACATGTGTGAGGATAGTGCACAGGATGGTGGGTGCTGTACATTGGGATTGGAATCCAAAGTTCCCAGATGAGTTGGAAGTGTTGGTAGCAGAAATGTCCTGAGTAAAGTCCACAGTCATCTGATACATTAGTCCAACTTAAACTCCCCATGTCATGTGGGAGAGTTGGGTTGCATTCGACAGGGTGAACAGTTTGCACACAAAGGAGAATTTCCAGAACAGGTGTTGGGTTCCTGGGGGATGTACATGGCCATCTGCCTCTCAGTTGTCCTTCCTCGGACGACCCCTCTTCTTTCTGGGGGACCCTCACGTGCAGGCCGCTGCGGTGCAGAGGACTCTCCACCAGAGTCATCCTCCCTCCCTGTGGCAGTTGCAGTTGTTGCGGCACCAGATGTTGTGGGCACACAGGGAGGTGTGGACATGTTGGTGCTAATCTGGCGGAGGCATGTCAATATGTCCCTCTGCACCGCTGTCAGTTCTTCCAATGTGTCCCACTTGGACTCCATGCCAGACATGTGTGTCTCCACACGGGACATGTGGGAGTCCAAGCGGGCATGATGGGCAGCCTGCTGCTGTTGAATGTCCTTGAGGATCCCCACTACCTGGCTGACCTCTCCGGTGCTATTCTGGTACGCATCTGCAATGCGTACCAGTTGTGGGTCATCATGCAGTCCAGACCCCTCTGCAAACAGCGACCTCTGCCTACCACCCCTCCCACCACCCCTGGTCACACGTGCGGACCTGTGGTGGCACGCACAGGTGACCCTAGGCCCCCTTGGGGGTTGGTACTGGGGTTGTTGTCCGTTGCTTACCGGGGGGCCGGGGTCCCTGTGCTGTTGTCATTCAGTGTCCTTGGTCTGTCCGTGTCGGCAGGGGTGGTCTGTGTGTTGGCAGATGTTGGAGGAGTGGGTGCAGGGGGTGCAGATGGTGGTCCTGCTGGTGCTGCATGATGACTCACACCGGAGGGGCCAGGTAGGTCTTCGCCATCCGAGGAGGGCAGAGGCTGTTCCACACCAGAGAGCTCAGGGGCCACCGGAGCCTGGGACAGGGACTCCTCATCATCTGCTGCTGTGTCCCCATCATCACCTGTGTTTGGAAGAGACACACAATGTATGTTATGTTTCTACAGGCATCAATGGTTCAAACACATGACAGTTGTGACTGTACATCTGGATGCGTGCCTGTACATTGCATTGTCCTAAGTTGTCACAGCCAGAGGTTGATATTGTTGTAGCACATTGTCCTGCCAACCTGAAGCATTTCAATGTGAATGTTGAGGTGTGTGCATGACCAGCTCATGTATTGATTGGCTGTACATGGCCATTGCTACTCAAGGGCCATCACGTGCCTGACACAGGTGTGTCATCCTTGTCCACATTTGTCCTTTAACAGGGACATACGTGCAATTCCACTTAGGATATCTTTCAAGATTGGGACATGTGTGGTGGCAGTTTTTGCCAGTCTTTGTGCGTCACATTGGTGTGTCTGGACAACATGGTCACAGTCCGGTATGCCTGGGATCTCTTGGGAGTATCTGTGTTGTTGTCTGGGTTCCTAGTTCACGTCTCATTTCATACAAGTGATGTTGTTAACGTAGCTAATGATGTTGTTGCTGAGTTTTGTACGTGCAAACGTGATTAATCTTGTCAATGTCCTCCATGGTGATAAGGATTGGGCACGGCAGCTCTCTGGCTTTTCCATTCTCATGACAGTGATGGCCAGTGGTGTGTGTTGCAGTTCTGCTGCTGTGAGTAGCATGTCTCCTCAAATGCAGTCCAGCTTGGTGCTTGTGTCTACAGTGTCTATGACAGTGAGTGGTGTGTTGTGTGAAGGATGCATATGTTGCCGAACGATGTGGGAGTGGAATGCAGATCACAACCGCAACTTGTGTGACTGACACCATGGTACAGTGTCCGGTATATTGGTGTGTCCATTGCATTCACTGTCAGGTGTCCCCTGTCAATGATGTCTCTGTGACTTCGTGTGTGTTTTGTGCTATGTAGTTTGTCTGATTCTCCTCAGTTGTCATCTGCAAGTCACACCTTCACAGCCAGGCCAGGGGGCACCCATGGACACTGCATCCCCTGACAGTGTGTGTAAACATAGAGTTGCAATGGCTGTGAGTGTGTACGTGTTTGGGTTGGCCAGTGCATGGGTGTGAATTGCAGGCACATCATTTCTCATGCCCATGTGTCAGCCATCTTGCCAGGGATTTTACTTTCGGAGTGACTGGTCCCACGTGTGCAATGTGTTTTTGCAGAGTAGGTGTGTGTATGGCCAGCATTGGTGGTATTTGGTTGACATCCGGACCTCCTTCTCCCCCAGCCCAGTTATCCCACCATGAAGCATGCCACCCTTGCAGTGGGTGCAGGTTAACTCTCAGGATGTCAGTCAGTGGTGTCCTGCTGTTGGTTGGTGCACAGTTCCCAGCAGGGCCTTGTGCTCCCCACAACAGAGCACCATTGTCAGACATCTTTGAAGTGGCTTTTCACTCCCTGTGAGGTGTGCATGCTTCAGTGTGAGCTTGCCGGGCCATGCGGGTGGGGGATGTTGAGCTGTGACTACCACTCCCATCATGCTATTGCCTACACCCCCTTCCCAGCATGCCCATACTTCCTTCCTTTTGAGTCGACTTCACTGTGTGTGAGTGTGACAGCAATGGCAAGATGGCTGACAGTGTGGTCCTGTTGTTTGTTGGTGCACAGTTCCCAGCAGGGCCTTGTGCTCCCACAACAGAGCACCATTGTCAGACATCTTTGAAGTGGCTTTTCACTCCCTGTGAGGTGTGCATGCTTCAGTGTGAGCTTGCCGGGCCATGCGGGTGGGGGATGTTGAGCTGTGACTACCACTCCCATCATGCTATTGCCTACACCCCCTTCCCAGCATGCCCATACTTCCTTCCTTTTGAGTCGACTTCACTGTGTGTGAGTGTGACAGCAATGGCAAGATGGCTGACAGTGTGGTCCTGTTGTTTGTTGGTGCACAGTTCACAGCAGGGCCTTGTGCTCCCCACAGCTGAGGCCAGTGTCAGACATCTTGGAAGTGGCTTTTCACTCACTCTCTTGTGGAGCACGGTCCCAGGTGTGTTGTTTGGAGTTAGTGGAAGTGGTGTGTGTGTAAGGGCCTGCTGGTAGCTGTAGTCGGAGCTGGCACTCCTCCTCCCCCAGGCCAGACATCCCACCATGAAACGTGCTTCCATTGCAGGGAGTGCAAGTTGGTTGTCAGGATGTCAGTCAGTGGTGTCCTGCTGTTGGTTGGTGCACAGTTCCCAGCAGGGCCTTGTGCTCCCCACAACAGAGCACCATTGTCAGACATCTTTGAAGTGGCTTTTCACTCCCTGTGAGGTGTGCATGCTTCAGTGTGAGCTTGCCGGGCCATGCGGGGTGGGGATGTTAGGCTGTGACTACCACTCCCATCATGCTATTGCCTACACCCCCCTTCCCAGCATGCCCATACTTCCTTCCTTTTGAGTCGACTTCACTGTGTGTGAGTGTGACAGCAATGGCAAGATGGCTGACAGTGTGGTCCTGTTGTTTGTTGGTGCACAGTTCACAGCAGGGCCTTGTGCTCCCCACAACAGAGCACCATTGTCAGACATCTTTGAAGTTGCTTTTCACTCCCTGTGAGGTGTGCATGCTTCAGTGTGAGCTTGCCGGGCCATGCGGGTGGGGGATGTTGAGCTGTGACTACCACTCCCATCGTGCTATTGCCTACACCCCCCTTCCCAGCATGCCCATACTTCCTTCCTTTTGAGTCGACTTCACTGTGTGTGAGTGTGACAGCAATGGCAAGATGGCTGACAGTGTGGTCCTGTTGTTTGTTGGTGCACAGTTCACAGCAGGGCCTTGTGCTCCCCACAGCTGAGGCCAGTGTCAGACATCTTGGAAGTGGCTTTTCACTCCCTGTGAGGTGTGCATGCTTCAGTGTGAGCTTGCCGGGCCATGCGGGTGGGGGATGTTGAGCTGTGACTACCACTCCCATCATGCTATTGCCTACACCCCCCTTCCCAGCATGCCCATACTTCATTCCTTTTGACTCTGCTTCCCTGTGGGGTAGTGTGCCTGTGCTGACAGGATGGCTGACAGTGTTGTCCTGGCGTTTGTTTGGCTACAAGTCCCAAAAGTGTCCCTGTGCTTCACACAGCATAACCCAGTGTGGTAGTTCTTTGTGGGATATTTAATTAGAGTGTGAGGCAATGCATTCTCCCAGGTGAGTTGTGTGGAGTTTGTGTTAAGGGGTGTGTGAGAAAAGCTGCTGGTAACTATGGTCAGAGCTGTCAGTCCTCCTTCCCACCCAGCCAGATATCCCACCATGGAACGTGCTTCCATTGCAGGGAGTGCAAGTTGGCTTTCAGGATGTCAGGCAGTGGTGTCCTGCTGTTGTTTTGAGCACAACACCCAGCAGGGGCTTGTTCTCCCCACAGCAGTACCCAGTGTCAGCCATCTTGTCAGTTCTTTTCCACTCCCTGTGATGTGAGCATGGTTCAGAGTGGTGTTGATGGGCCAATTGTGAGGGTGACCAATATCTGTGACTACAACTCCCATCATGCTATTGGCTACACTCACTTCACCAGCATACACACAATTCCTTCCTTTCAGTCAGCTTCCCTGTGAGGTGGTGTTCTAGTGGTGGCAAAATGTCTGACAGTGTTTGTTGGTTAGATTTGTGCCACTGCCTTGCTCTATTTGTTGTTAGGTTTGTACATGTCATGACACAGTTACATATCACTATGAGATGGCAGGTATTGTGTTTGTCTGACTAGCATACACATCTTGGGATGATTATCTTTTGGTTACTGTGGCTTTGCTAACGGTGCATGGTTTCACTATCCCCTTGACAGTGATGTGTGTGTATTGTCACACAATATTGGGTATATTGGTTGTGTACTCACCAGGCTCTGGGATGTCTGATAGTCCATGTACGCTCTCTGGTGGTAGGATGGCCCGCACCTTCTCCTCCCAGGACCTGAGGTATACTGGTTTGGCAGGAGGGCCACTGCCGGTGCGATGACTCAAGGCGTATTCCTTCTTGAGTAGGTCCTTGACCCTCCGGCGCACGTCATACCACCTGTTCTGGATGTCTTCCTTTGTGCGCAAACATGGTGATTGTGCGTTCACCCTGTCGACGATCCTCTCCCACATCTTGGTTTTCTGCGACATGGGGGTCTGTTGGACCAATGTACCAAACAACTGTGGCTCTACTCTTAGGATTTCATCTACCAGGACTTCCAATTCACTGTCTAGGAACTTTGGATTCTTCTTTGGGGGCATGGTGATGGGTGGTGGTGGGGATTGATGTGTGTGTGAGTGTGCAAGTGAGGGTGGGTGAGTGTCAGTTTTGCTGGGTGTATGTGAGGGTGCTATTAGGGAAGTGCTAATGGTGTGTGGCTTGTGTGATGGATGAGTTGTGAGTGTGTCTGTGGTTGCTGTCTGATGGTGTTCTGTGCTGGCAGGTCAGTTGAATTTGCAAAGGATCATGGTAGGGATTTGTGGCCTTTATATGGGTGGAGTTGTGGGTGTGTCTTTGTTCCATGTTTTTTTTCCCCAGTATTTATTGACTTTGTCATTGCTTGTTTGGCCCTTTTTTTGTATTTTTTCCTTTGTATTTTTTGGGCATGTAGGAGACGTTCTTCTGACCGAGTCGGACGCTGCAGTTGTCTCGTGCGAGCTTCTCCGAGTCTTTCACGCTGTCTTTCTGCTGGGTTTCATGTGCGGCGTACGCGTCGGTCGCGGAGTATTGGGTTGCTTCGGCTCCCTGTTTTCTATGCGTGTCGGTCGTACGGCTCGAGCTCTGTGCGACTCGGTCTGGTTTTACACGCATTGCATCGTACTGCGCGGGTCGGAGTTCACGGCTACTTCTCTGTCGGGTTCATTCCTGGTGCGTGTCGGTCGGTTCGATTCGCGTAGATTTTCCGGCCGGATGGCTGCTTTCCGTGCGGTTCGGTCGTTTGGCTTGTGTTCCGTACGAGTCGGTCGTAATTCACATGCATAGCATCGTACTACGCGGATCGGACAGCGCCGGTACGTGTCGGTCGGACTACATTCCCGTACCGAGTCGATCGGTACGTTTTCCGGCCTGAATCGGAATTGGCCCCTATGTTTTTTTCACTATTGTACCAAAATTATCAAAAAAAATACTGTAATATTATCTCTGCAATAAAGAACATTTCTTATATTGTTATTAATATTTTTTTATTTAATAAAACATTTTATTTACATTTACATACTACGTTTTCTTCATAATAAATATTTTACAAAATTAATATGTCTAATTTATTGTCTATCATTTCATATTTTAAAACTCAATGTTTTATTTTACATATATTTTTATAAATTACACTGTATTAAATAATATATTATAATGTATATTTAATCTTTATTAATTTCCTGCTCAACTATATTTTTATAATATATTGATACTAATTTAAACTGTATAAATATGTTTATAAAATATTCAAAACATAATTGTTCCTAAATTACTCTTACAACTCTACTTTACATAAATACAATATACATACTAAACACTAAACTTAATTAATTTTCTATTCCCAGTGCAGTCAGTATTAAATTGAGGTAGGTGCTGGACACTAATCTTGATTAACGTACTATTCCCACTCCATTCATTATTAAATTGAGATAGGTGCTGGACTCTATACTTAATTAATTTACTATTCCCACTCCAATCTGGATTAAATTAATGTAGGTGCTGGACACTAAACTTAATTAAATTACTATTCCCACTCCAGTCAGTATTAAATTGGGGTAGGTGCTGGACACTTAAGGGCCGATTCCGATCTCGCTCGGACAGCCCTCCGAGAGCTGTCCGTAGCCTTACCTTGCGACCGACTCGTACTGGGAGCCGGTCCGTCCGGGCGATGAAGTACGATGCGCAAAAGTGCCACAATTCCGAACGACACGTAGGCTTCGATTCCAGCAACATTTCCCGTACGAGCCGCTTATCCAAACGCCCATCCGAGTCGCCCGGAAGCAGTTTCCACAATAGTTTCCGGCCGGACAAGTACGATGCGCAAATCCTACGCGCCGAACGGGTCGCCACTAGCAGCACGTCACAGCATCCGGGAGAGATGAATAGCAGGTCCGATTCGCGCCACAACACGATCCACTGCTACGAAACGGACCAACTCACAACGTGTACGAGACGGAGCAACAATCAGCAAGTACGAGACGAACCAATGATGAATCCCATTGCGCAGGTCATCCCAGTACTGCATATCTATGACCGGATCATGAACAGACGCGTACATCGCAGACAGTAAGTCAGACACCCACACAAACAAACGTCACGAGCACGCGAAATGCTACACACACATAGGGGGGGGACATGCCGTCCACCAGCAAAAGCAAAACCACAGGGGTAGCATGGTCCACACCACCAGCAGTGCCCACACCTAGGGGGGGGGTGCCCAGCACTACTAAAATCCCCACTCATAGGGGGCTGGATGCCCTGCACCACTACCATCCCCACTCATAGGGGGCTGGATGCCCTGCACCACTACCATCCCCACTCATAGGGGGCTGGATGCCCTGCACCACTAACATCCCCACTCATAGGGGGCTGGATGCCCATCAATACCAGTACCCCCCACTCATAGGGGGCTGGATGCCCTGCACCACTACCATCCCCACTCATAGGGGGCTGGATGCCCATCAATACAAGTGCACCCCACTCATAGGGGGCTGGATGCCCTGCACCACTACCATCCCCACTCATAGGGGGCTGGATGCCCTGCACCACTACCATCCCCAATCATAGGGGGCTGGATGCCCTGCACCACTAACATCCCCACTCATAGGGGGCTGGATGCCCTGCACCACTACCATCCCCACTCATAGGGGGCTGGATGCCCATCAATACCAGTACCCCCCACTCATAGGGGGCTGGATGCCCATCAATACCAGTACCCCCACTCATAGGGGGCTGGATGCCCTGCACCACTACCATCCCCACTCATAGGGGGCTGGATGCCCTGCACCACTACCATCCCCACTCATAGGGGGCTGGATGCCCCGCACCACTACCATCCAAACTCATAGGGGGCTGGATGCCCTGCACCACTAACATCCCCACTCATAGGGGGCTGGATGCCCATCAATACCAGTACCCCCCACTCATAGGGGGCTGGATGCCCATCAATACCAGTACCCCCACTCATAGGGGTCTGGATGCCCTGCACCACTACCATCCCCACTCATAGGGGGCTGGATGCCCTGCACCACTACCATCCCCACTCATAGGGGGCTGGATGCCCATCAATACCAGTACCCCCACTCATAGGGGCTGGATGCCCATCAATACCAGTACCCCCACTCATAGGGGGCTGGATGCCCATCAATACCAGTACCCCCACTCATAGGGGGCTGGATGCCCTGCACCACTACCATCCCCACTCATAGGGGGCTGGATGCCCTGCACCACTACCATCCCCACTTATAGGGGGCTGGATGCCCTGCACTACTAACATCCCCACTCATAGGGGGCTGGATGCCCTGCACTACTACCATCCCCACTCATAGGGGGCTGGATGCCCATCAATACCAGTACCCCCCACTCATAGGGGGCTGGATGCCCATCAATACCAGTACCCCCCACTCATAGGGGGCTGGATGCCCTGCACCACTACAACCCCCACTCATAGGGGGCTGGATGCCCTGCACCACTACCATCCCCACTCATAGGGGGCTGGATGCCCTGCACCACTACCATCCCCACTCATAGGGGGCTGGATGCCCATCAATACCAGTACCCCCCACTCATAGGGGGCTGGATGCCCATCAATACCAGTACCCCCTACTCATAGGGGTCTGGATGCCCTGCACCACTACCATCCCCACTCATAGGGGTCTGGATGCCCTGCACCACTACCATCCCCACTCATAGGGGTCTGGATGCCCTGCACCATTAACATCCCCACTCATAGGGGGTTGGATGCCCTGCACCACTACCATCCCCACTCATAGGGGACTGGATGCCCATCAATACCAGTACCCCCCACTCATAGGGGGCTGGATGCCCTGCACCACTACCATCCCCACTCATAGGGGGCTGGATGCCCTGTACCACTAACATCCCCACTCATAGGGGGCTGGATGCCCTGTACCACCAGCATTCACACGCATAGGGTCACTAAGCAAACCCCCACCCCTACCATCTTTGCAAGATTCTATGTATGTGTGTGCCAAATGCCCACAACACTGATTCTGATAGTGAACATACAATGTGACTCCCATCACATGTGTGCCCAAAAGATGACTGTGGGGTTCAAAACTCCAGCATCTCAGGAACATTGTGGTAATGGGTTCCAAAGCCCACATCACTACAGTGACCAGAAGGTGAGTGTGGACAAAATAATAGCAGCATCACCAGACCAGCATTTGTGCTCACTGGTCCCAAATCCACAACCAATGTAGTGGTAATGTGGTGGTTGTGTCACATACAAACATAGATTTGAGAGGCAAAGATTGCTGTGTATCACAAGAACTCCCTCTGCCATGTGCAGACAAGCATTGGCCATGAGCCCTGACAATGCCCACAGTGTCCAATTAGACTATGTGAAAAGTGAGCATCATGATGCATACACACATATCTCTACGAACAGACACACAAACTGAGGAATCCTGTGGAGACTGTCGATGTTAGGTGACAAAGTCCCATACCATGGCAGCAATGGGACATACCAAACATGAGCAATGTGCAGGATGATGAGCTACAAGATGCATGGACATTAGGGAAAAACCTCCAAACTACATCCACACAATGGAACGCAAAAGCAATACCAATGCAGAGGTGCAGATGCACAAACACAGACAGGCAGACCCACACTGCATATCATACACAACACGTGTGTTGTCTCAGTGTCCCCAGGCTAGTACACAACACATGACGGTGGGATGAACTCCAATCACACAGATGTGTCCACAGTGCCATACAAAAAGTAACTAATGAACTGGGCACCCCTTTGTGGTCAAGCATACATTGTCAGATGAGTGGTATAGCAACGTATTCATGTGACACAAGCTGGGTGGAACAGCAACCAACACAGCAAGAGACAGACCCACTACAGCACTACCCTCTAGTACCCTAATTTGTGGTGACAGTAGCCTGTACGCCAATCCCACTGTGATGACAAAGGTCTGTTTTGCCTATACTGTGGAGCACAGTCAGCTGTGCATACTGGGTCATGTGTCCAGAACAACAAACTCACATCACACCTCCATAAACACAAATCACTGGCCATGTCCTGCAACCAATGTGCAAAATGTAGGTAGGGGCCTAGACATGAAACAACTCACATGTGGCCACCCTCAACACCACACACCCTGATCTGCAACAATGTGCATCAGCTAGGCACACAGGGACTGTTGACATTGCTCAAGCACCCATTACAATCCCAGGGGTGGTGGGGGGATCTAAGGTACACAAAAATCAACACACATGGCCTGTCAACAACACCTGTGAATGTCTGCCACACTGCACAGTATGCGGAACATGGGCATAATGTGAAGACAACACGATTCATTGGGAACCCTGCCACACACCTACACCAATGAGGAACCAAAGGAGACCCACAAAGAACACATGTTGACACCTTCCAACATTGCAGCAATGACCCTGATGAGTGGGAGTAGTCACACACACATACGAGTGAGCCTCACACTGACAGATACCACATAGGGAAAACAACATGATGTTGGAAACACATAAGTGCCAATGGGAATCCTGAATGTGTCCCATGTGCGTTTGACAACATCCCCTGAAATTACAACTAAAACAGCCATGGATGACAACCTAATGACCAGTAGTCTGCCATGCACCTACATCCCAGTAAACCCAGGGAAAAGAAGTCTGATGAACACAGGACAACTCAGCAAGTGCACATAACAGGAACATCTGCATGGAACACAGGCTGAGTCGAAAAAAGGGAAGGCAACACACACAGACATGCTCACACAACACACACCATGTGCACAGGCAATGCCACGGAATGACACAATGCCATGAGGGGTCTCCACTCCTGGGGAATGTCAGCTGTGAAAAACGTTGTTTGTGCAGGGTCCTGTCATGCCAGCACACCACTTGCACAGTGAGCCAACAATTACAACACAATGAAAGCTCTGGTCACAGCAACATGTGTACGGGAGTGTCCCTTCAGTCATCTGCACATACGCAATACACATGTAGAGATAGTTGCACTGATGACACAGATGACTTGTGTACCATGGATGCACAAACCTGCCTGTCCAGTGTAGATGGGCCCAGTCAGGGAATCTCACCATGTGCCCAAATGTAAGTACAACATATGTGCAACAGTGTATGCCAAAGATGTGAAGTAGCAAACCCAAAGAGATAATCCTGGTTACAACATTTTGCAATCATTACACCCTGTAATTGCAGCAAAGGATGTCATGGATACATAGCAGAAAAGTACACATATCCCATGGACCACATGGAGTCCATCACATCAACAAATCATCCTGTTGTACCTTCAAAACACAAGTACAACATCAAGTCCATGATACTCATCATCAACATCATGTACATTAGATGCAACAACAATGGATAACAACAATTTGCTTTATTAAAAAATAAAACTCCTCAAAACTGGTAATTCGAGTCCACAATGTCAAAAGGCCAATGGCCAGTCCATTTCTCAATTCAACCAGGGTGACATGTGACAAGTTGTCACCCATTGCTTGCCTGCACTGCTACGACCAGGGGACATCTCCCCTTGGAGGGGCATACATGGGGCAGGCCAGGCACCGCAGGGACAGGATCAGGGGACAGCAGAATGGGGCAGGGGAGGGGTGGTGGGTGCTGGAGTGTCACTGGCAACTGCAGTGGAGGTGTCTGACACAGTGGGCACCGTCACAACTGCAGGGATGAAGTCAGATGGGGTGGTTGCCGGCACCACAGCAGTGGGCAGGTCAGATGGTGTGGACGTGGTCTCCACTGCAGTGCCAAAGTCAGACGGGGTGGATGAGCTCTCCACTGCAGTGCCAACCTCCAAAGTAGTGTCATGGGGTCCAGGTGAGGTGGGCAGGACAGAGGGGGAGACACGGACTCCACACCAGTGGCAGGAACAGGCTGAGCGTGTGAGGTGGGGGTGGAAGTGCATGTGGTAGGGGGAGGGCCTAATCATTTTGGGGATGCGGTATCGGTGTGTGGGTGAACCAGGGGCAGGGTGTGGCTGGGGGACCTGTGGAGTGGTGGCCTGGGGGCTGCAGGACGGAGACTGTGTGGTGGAGCTGCGGGATTGTGGTGGGGTCTTGCTCTTCCTAGTCCGGGGGACTTGCGGATGGGGGCCTCAGTGTCCGTGCGCCTGGGGGAGGGTGTCCGTGTGGCAGGGGAACTCCCCCTGTGCGTGGTGACTTCCTCTTCCCCTTGTGAGTTGGAGCAGATGGATCGGTGGGGAAGAGGCCAAGGTCACAGAGGAAGAGCTGCTGGGAAGGGGGGTTGCAGGTGAGGCAAGGGAAGGGGTTTTGGAGGGAGAGGCATCTGAGGACTGCGGAGTGCTTGTGGATGTCTGTTTGTGCGTCTGTGACCCATCCCCTGTGTGTGTGCCATCAGTCCCCGGAGTGTGCGTGCCTGTGGCTCTGGATTTTGGCTTGCGTGGCTGTGTGCTGCTTGTGTCTGTTGTGGTGCGTGCCGGTGCTGGTGTGTGTGTGCGTTGGACAGGTAGGGCAGTGGGGATTGTGGATGTGGCAGAGGTAGGAGGGGTGAGTGACTGTTGGAGGAGGGACACTGCTGACGTCTGTGTGGAGGCCATGGCCTGAATAGTCCGATGTAGGGCAGACATGTTTGATGAGATGCCCTCCATGAAGGACACCAGTTGTGTCAACAGACTGGTGTGGGAATGGAGGACACTCAGCATCGCTGTCTGCCCTACATGGAGCTGCTTCAGCAAGTCCACAGACTCCACACTCAGGGCAGCAGGGGAGACAGGGGCAGGGGGTGCGGTGCCTGGCACAAAGGAGACATGCTCCCTTACACGGGGGCCTCCACGGACCTCTGGGATGGGAGCAGATGGGAGGGTGGAGATGGTGGTGGTGGCGGGGACAGACTCGCTCGGTGTTGTCTGGGGTCTGCTGACACCCGCCTCCACAAGGGAGTCCTCACTGGAGATGCTGTGTTCCTCAGCCGAGGTGGTTGTAGCTGAGGTATCCTCAGTGTGGCTCCCCTCACCCTCTGTGCCACTGGGTCCCTCCAACTCCTCTCCAGCAGACCCAGTCTGGCTCTGCGGCTCCTCTTGGTCCGTGGAGCTGTCTCCTCCAGTAGCCGAAGATGTTTCTGCAAACAATCAGGATAAACAGATACACATCAGTCACTTGTTTCACCTGAGACATCACAGTCATTACAGCACATTACAGATGACGCATTTGCCGCATTTGCTAAATATTGCTAGAAGTGCTGGCACATATTGAAAAAGACACCTGTCATTCTGCCAGTCAACCATGCCACTCATACACTTCCCCTCCATGGACCCATCTGTCTGGTGCATGTAGTATGCCACTACTTATATGTGCACACATGCACCGCATAGACATATCTCAGAACATCTTAAATTGTGAATGAAATGTGTCAGTACACACATATCCCATCTCCTGCCACTGACTCAGTACATGTGTCAGGATAAGGGATGGCCAAACTCATTGTCAGTAAAATGGATATGCTTCCTTCACAAGACACCATGATGTGCCCATGTATTGATGGTCAATGCCACAATAGAGTGTATGCCGTACAACTGACATAACGGCAGGATACACATTAGCAAGTGGGATACCATGCTACGGGCCAGTCTGGCTAATCAGTCATCACTGGATAAAGTCACAGGGGCAGTGCATCCATAAATAAAAAAGTCTGCACTGTGTCACAATCATTATCATTTTGGGGAATGTAAGCCCTGCAGCTGTCAAGTGCACATGTTCCACTACTGCTACACACATCTTAAGGCATATGATGATCCCACGTAATACAAATGCGACAGTTGAGTGACTGCAAGCACCAATCTGTGAACATGATAACATCACAGTCTGATGAGAACGAATTGAGGCTGCCTGCACTATTATGTATAATACATCATTATGCACCGTCAAGTGATCACACACCTATGTTTTTCCCCATTGTGATGATCCATTAGCCACACCTCAGCTAGCTGCCAAAACCAAAATGCTCAACACCACAGGAGTCTAAGAAGCTAGGCCACTCCAGAATGACACTGAGGCAGACACCATATTGCATATTTCACAATGAACTAAATGTAGGCTGACACACAGGAGTAGGAGCACAGAGTGTTCCTCATGTCCGGAGTAGGCATACCTGTCCAGTTCCATGTGCAACATGGGATTACCCTGAACACTAGGCATGTGTTCATGCATGTGTGACACACATGATGTACATTATTATGAGGCCCCAACATTGTCTTACCTGCTGCATGGCTGTGTGGTAAATACCCCAGACACATATGGTGAGCCAAAGCATCAATTGGAACACATATCATTTGCCCACATAGAGTACATGTCTGATTTCTGGCAATGTGCAGACACATGGCAATCAATTGCCTCACTCATGAGGACAAAACAATGCACCGGTAGCAGATGCTGTTTACAACCTTTAATTTTGGACAACAGCAGGGACACACAACACAAGTGACACAAGTCACAGACTGAAAGGGCCACACCTGTGTATCAGATGAGGATGGGCCATGAACTAATTTAGGAACATGACTCCTGTTCAAGCAGACAGGAGATCTGTGGGAGTGTAACCAGGATGAAGGAGTGCAAAGAGCATGTGAGACATAGTTCACAGAAAAGGCATGCACTTACCCCCTCCTTGCTGCTGTCTGGCCTTTAACTGCCCATCCAGGTCAGGGAAGACCACCGCCAGAATCCGGTGCATGTGGGGGTCAGTGTCCGTCGTCCGCCCCTTCTGCGAGGAGGCGACAGCTTCAGCTGGACTCTGGCGATCCTCCGGGTCCAGCCACGAAGGTCCTGCCACCTCTTCTGGCAGTTGCGGATGCGGCGTCTGTAGACCCCGACAGAACGGACAGCCCGGGCAATGGTCAGCCATATCTCCTGCTTCTGATGGACATCAACCTGTGAGGATGACAAGGATAAAAGTCCATTACCAGACATGCAACATGTTTGTGCAACACACAGTTGGATATACATGTCTTCATCACAAGGGCATATGATGTACACAGGTAGTGCAACTATGGTGATTGACAGTTGTCCTGCATTTACAAAATTGAAACATTGCCTGAGTATAATAACTGTGTTAAAATGCACTTTTCATGCACAGTACCTGTCCACTACAGGTACATACACACTTTGGGGGTAACAACTACTCAGTGAGCATGCTAGCCACTGGTGTACACAATGCCATTAGTGCCAGTCAGACAACATGCACAATGAAAAAGGGATGTGGACTGCACACTCACCTGCTCCCCTGGTGTCCCATACAGCTTGCTGTACTGTGGAAGGAGGCTGTCCAGCAGGGCCTTGTTCTCCTCCTCTGTGAAGGATGGGGCCCTATCCACAGTACGTGCCATTCTTGGAGCCAGAGGATGCAGAGACAGCAGCAGTGGTAGCAGAGATGTCAATCTGGAGCATGTAGTGCAGGCAAGTGAGCTCTCAGGGGAACAGACAGCCTTATATCTGTGCTGCAGAGGCAGATTCTGTCCCATGCGTCCAAAGCGATAGGTCCAACACGTTTGCATCCTATGAATCTGGCCAATCCATCGCATTGCACGGCTCGTACACGCCTTCCGCATCGTTCAAATATTTCAAACCCATTACACCAACGAGTCTGATACATTGTTGTAGGGAGCCAACTGATTTTTCACAACACGAATCGTACAAGGGCCAAATCCGCGTCAGTCCCCATTGCAGTCAATGTGCAAGGCGTGTGTGCAAGGCGTGCGCTCGCCTCGTTCCCTAGGTGTCCGACGCGTCTTTTGAATTGGTCACCCGCGTCAGTCCCCATTGCAGGCAATGTGCAAGGCGTGTGTGCAAGGCGTGCGCTCGCCTCGTTCCCTAGGTGTCCGACGCGTCTTTTGAATTGGTCACCCGCGTCAGTCCCCATTGCAGGCAATGTGCAAGGCGTGTGTGCAAGGCGTGCGCTCGCCTCGTTCCCTAGGTGTCCGACACGTCTTTTGAATTGGTCACCCGTGTCAGTCCCCATTGCAGGCAATGTGCAAGGCGTGTGTGCAAGGAGTGCGCTCGCCTCGTTCCCTAGGTGTCCGACGCGTCTTTTGAATTGGTCACCCGCGTCAGTCCCCATTGCAGGCAATGTGCAAGGCGTGTGTGCAAGGCGTGCGCTCGCCTCGTTCCCTAGGTGTCCGACGCGTCTTTTGAATTGGTCACCCGCGTCAGTCCCCATTGCAGGCAATGTGCAAGGCGTGTGTGCAAGGTGTGCGCTCGCCTCGTTCCCTAGGTGTCCGACGCGTCTTTTGAATTGGTCACCCGCGTCAGTCACCATTGCAGGCAATGTGCTAAGTATTCCACCCACAATAGCTTTCCATGGACACATGGGCACACCAACAACAATACAGCCTGTGACACAGTATATCAAGGGGCATGTCAGGCTGCATTACCTGTGTGTGCATATGTGGGTAAACATGTGATTTGGTATGTGTCACTTAGTGGCACCCACTCCCAGGCAGGGCAAGGTGTCATGGGGACAGATACCTCTGTGTGTTGGACACATAACCACTGTGATTGATGACTGTACAGTTCAGGGCATGAGGCATGTACACAGTTCCCGGGGTACATTGTGTATGACATGTGACATACACCCTGACTCTTAGGTGGAATGGGATGTGTGTCACAGGGTGTCCCAGTGCCACAATTGTGATGTTCATCCACAGTATGTGTGCATTTAGCTACGGAGATTACTCTGATTTCATGTGCTCAATGTCAAACGGTCACCACATCCATGTGTATTGTCAATGTGAGTTGATGTGGCGTCTGTGTGTCACAGACACCATGTGTGAGATGCAAAAAAACGTTGTGGCACTTCATGTGTGTGTCATGTGTGCGTTGTGGTGTGTATATGAGACGCTACATCATGATGGTGTCCTTGTGGCGACACAAGGTCCCTGTGTGTGTCTGTCAAAAACCTGTGATGTGTGGTAGACATCTGTCCTCACTAGTGACTGTGGTGTGTGTCTGGTATGTGACACTCATACTGATGTACTGTGGCAGAGCCCATAGATTGGTCACAGCACAACATGGACCTTGTTGTGTGGACCTGTAGAGCTGAGATTTCAGATGATGGGCATGTATCTGACATGTGTGCACATACACTACAGCACATACATCATGTCTTTGTGTCCTGTTGTTTCATGTGCTATTTAGCATGTACACTGGCACCTAGATAGGGGAACTGACAAACTGTCTTTGCTCATCTATGTACTGCAGGAGACCAGCTGTCCACAGACCGTTCCCTGACCTTGCCACCATGGTTGAACGTGACTGCATGCGACGGTACCGCTTCACTAGGCCACTGATTGAAGATTTGGCGGAGCAGTTGGCACCACACTTGCAACCTGGCCGGACATACCCTACTGCGCTGACCCCCAAGGTGAAGGTGATGGCAACCCTACACTTCTTTGCCACCGGTACCTTCCAACACACAGTTGCTACTGCTGGTGGGATGTCACAGACCATGTTCAGCCGTGTGCTACGAGATGTGTTGGAGGCGATGTTGCATTTCCTCAACCACTACATCCATTTCCCAACACCACAACGACTCTCTGACATCAAGGGTGACTTCTATGCCCTGGGAAGGATGCCACATGTCATTGGCTCCATTGATGGGACACATGTGGCTTTGGTACCACCACAGGCACATGAGCAGACATACCGGAATAGGAAACATTTCCACTCAATCAATGCTCTGGTGGTATGTCTGGCCGACATGACCATTTCACATGTTTGTGCACGTTTCCCAGGTTCAGCGCACGACGCTTACATCATGCGGAGTAGTCGCATCCCAACGATTATGTCACAGATGCAGCACCAGCGTGCCTGGCTTGTCGGTGTGTACTGACTGTTTACTATTGTGTGATTTTGCTAAAGTTTATTTACACCCTCTTTTAAGACTCATCTAATGTGCTATTGTCTTTATGTAGGTGACTCCGGATACCCCAACATGCCGTGGTTGCTGACACCCCTCAGGAACCCTGTGACACCGGCGGAGATGCGCTACAATGAGGCACATGGTCGGAGCAGGAGAGTGATCGAGCGGACATTTGGACTCCTGAAAAGCAGATTCCGCTGCCTGGACAAGACAGGAGGGGCCCTCCCATATGCACCTGCTAAGGTGTGCAGAATCATCATAGTGTGCTGCATGCTACACAACCTGGCAGTGATGAAGAAGTTGCCTCTCATCCAAGATGACGATGACCAACCTCCACCAGCCGTGGAGGATCCTGCCCTGGGGCATGATGCCAGTGATGATGAGGGTGAGGATGATGTTCGTAGCCAGCTGATCCTCAACTTCTTCACATGAATGTGAGTATACACTGATGTGTCTTCAAAGTATTGTGTTTGCCTGATATCTGTTGGTGGTGCACTTGTGCTGCTTGAGTGTGACTGTGTGCTACTTGTCAGGATGCTTGCTGTGATGTGTCCTTTCAGGTAGTCTGTACTCCCAAACAGTGTTTAGCTGATTGATATGTTGTGTGTACGTAGTTTTGTTACATTTGTGGGCATGTATATTGTTGTTGTATGCTGTAATTCAAGGTTTTTGATTGTGTTTTCTGTCTGTCCTTCACAGGGTACTTTGGCTGCTGTATGGTGAGGTCTGAACCCCAAAACCCAGATCCTTGTTCCAGAGTGCAAGTAGTCATTGTCCCAACCAATGATGTGCCACACACCCCTGGACTTTCCTTGTTTACAACTTGTTTAATGTTTGCTCACTGTTACGTGAGGTTAACTTGCATCAGTTGTGGAATTTTCACGTTGTGAATCTTTAATAAACCTGTGCTTCACTTTGGGATGTGCTCCGTGTGTATCTACACATCAGACAGTCATTAGCATCCTGTACCTGTGGAATGCTTGCCACTGACCCAGGATGGGTGTGGTGTATGTGCATTCCACTGTATTTCCTGTTGACATCACTTATGAGGATGAGTTAGCTGGACATGGTGAGTATGTCTTGTGTTGCCCTAGTGGTGTGTCTCCCTCATATGTGTCACATTACCATGACTCACATAACGGTGTTCACATTGCTGTGGTAGTTTGCATGCACAGTGTTCCTTATCAGATCATCATCGCCATGACACAGACAAAGTATAAATCACGACAGAGGCAAGTATTGTGTGAATGTGATTTTATTTACAGACATGTGTAAGGATGGTGAACGGAATTTGAAGTGCTGTACAATGTGATGGTAATCCAAAGTTCACAGGTGAGTTGGTAGTCTTAAGAGATGAAATGTCCAGAGTAGAATCCACAGTCATTTGCTGCATTGTCACAGCTTTGACCCTCCATGTCAAGTGGGAGATTTGTGTGTCAGTCGACAAGGTTAATTGGTTTGCACACAAGGGACGACATACAGAACAGGTGTTGAGTTCCTGGGGGATATGCATGGCCATCAGCGTCTCAATTCCCCTTCTTTGGACGACCCCTCTTCTTTCTCGGGGGACCCTCATGTGCAGGCAGCTGCGGTGCAGAGGACTCTCCGCCAGAGTCCTCCTCCCTCCCTGTGGCAGTTGCGGATGTTGTGGCAACAGATGTTGTGGGCGCACAGGGAGGTGTGGACATGTTGGTGCTGATCTGGCGGAGGCATGTCAGTATGTCCCTATGCACCGCTGTTAGTTCATCCAATTTGTCCCACTTGGACTCCATCCGGGACATGTGGGAGTCCAAGCGGGCATGATGTGCAGCATGCTGTTCTTTGATGTCCTTGAGGATCCCCACTACCTGTCCAAATCCTCCGGTGCTTTCCTGGTACGCATCTATGATGCGTCCCAGGTGTGGCTCATCATGCAGTCCAGCCCCCTCTGCAGGCCGTGTCCTCTGCCTGCCCACCCTCCCACCGCCCCTACCCACACGGGCAGGACCTGCCGTGGCCGGCACAGGCAACACTGGGACCACTTGAGTGTTTGCGACGGTGGTGTTGTCCCTTGATTCCAGGGTGCCCTGTGTACCTGTTCCGTTGTTGTTCAGTGGCCTCGGCCTGTCCGTGTCGGCAGGGCTACTCGGTGTGGTATCAGATGTGGCAGGTGTGGTTGCAGGGGTGCTGATGTTACTGCTGCTGGGGCTGCACGATGAGTCACACCGGAGGTGCCAGGTTGTTCAGGGTCGTCGTCCGAAGAGGACAGGGACTGATCCACACCGGTGAGCTCAGGGTCCACCAGAGTCTGGGACTGGGACTCTTCTTCAGGTCGTGCTGTGTCCCCAGCATCCCCTGTGTTTGGAGGAGACACACAATCTATGTTATGTTTCTACCAACATCACCGTTTCACACACATGACATTTGCCACTGGACATCATAGTGAGAGTCTGTACATTGCATTGTCAAAAGTTGTGACAGACTGAGGTTGATATTGTTGGAGCACTTTGTCATGGCAACCTGAAGCATTTCGATGTGCACGTCAAGCTGTGTGCATGACCAGCTCATGTATTGATCAATTGTCTGTACATGTCCATTGCTACTCAGGTTCCATCACATGCCTGACACAGCTGTATCATCCCTGTCCACATTTGTGCTATAACGATGACATACGTACAATTACACTTAGGGTATGTATCAAGCTTGGTGCATGTGTGGTGGAATTTGTTGCGTTGCTCTGTGCGTCACATTGGTGTGTCTGTGCAACATGGTCACAGTCCGGTATGCCTGTGATCCAATGTGAGATACTTTCTGGTTATCTGTGTTCCTAGTTCACATCTCATTACAAACAAGTCATGGTGTTACCGTGCCTACTGATGTTGGTGCAGAGTTTTGTCAGTGCTAACGTCTTTTATCTTGTCTATTTCCTCCACAGTGAGAGGGATTGGGCACAGCAGCACTCTTTCTTTTCCATGCTCATGACAGTGATGGGCAGAGGTGTGTGTGTTACAGTTCTGCTGCTGTGAGTTGCATGCGTCATCCGATGCAGTCCAGGATAGTCATTGTGTTTGGATTGTCCATGACAGTGAGTGATGTGTTGTGTGAATGATGCGTACAACGCAGACCGATGTGGTATTGACATGCAGCTCACAAATGCACATTTTGTGTATGACACCATGCTACAGTGTCAGCTATATGTGTGTGTCCATTCTAGTCACTGTCAGGTGTCCACTGTCAATGATGTATATGTGACATTGTGTGTGCTTGGTGCTATGTACTATGTCTGCATCTCCCCAATTGTCATCTACGAAACACACCTTCACAGGCAGGTCAGGGGACACCCCAGGGACACTGAATCTCCAGACAGTGGGAGGATACCTACAGTTCCAATGGCTGTGAGTGTAAATGTGTTTGAGTTGGCCAGTGCGTAGGTGTGACTTGCAGCCAATTCATACATCAGGACCATGTGTCAGACATCTTGCCAAGGCATTTACTTTTGGAGTGACTGGTCCCAGGGTGCAATTTGTTCGAGCAGAGAAGGTGTGTTTTGATGCGGCATTGATGGCATTTGGAGTCATTGCAGGACCTCCTTCACCCACAGTGGCCAGGTAATCCCCCATGTGGCATGCTTCCATTGCAGGGAGTCACAATTTACGTTCAGGCTGTCAGTCAGTAGTTTCCTGTTGTTTGTTTGAGCACAAGTCCCAGCAGGGCCTTGTGCTCCCCACAGCAGAGGCCATTGTCTGTGTTCTTGGTAGAGACTTTTCACTCACTCTCTTGTGGAGCATAATTCTAGGTGTGTATTTTGGTGTTGGTGGGAGGGGTGTGTGTGTGCAAGTACCTGCTGGTAGATGTGGTCAGAGCAGGCAGTACTCCTCCCCCAGTCCAGTTATCCCACCATGCAGCATGCTTCCATTGCAGGGAGTGTAAGTTACCTTTCAGGCTGTCAGGCATTGGTGTCCTGTTGTTTGTTTGAGCCCAAGTCCCAGCAGGGCCTTGTGCTCCCCACTGCAGGGCCTAGTGTCAGCCATCTTGGCAGTGCTTTTGCACTCCCTGTGAGGTGAGCATGGTTCAGTGGGAGCTTGCTGGGACATGTGGGTGGGGACTGTTGGCTGTGACTTCAACTCCCATCATGCTTTTGGCTACACCCACCTTCCCACAATACCTGACCTTACTTCCTGTGAAGCTTTTTCCCTATGTGGTGGTGTGCCTGTGCTGACAAGTTGGCAGGCAGTGTTGTCCTGGTGTTTGTTTGCACAAAAGTACCAACAAGCCCATGTGCTTCACACTGCAGAACCCAGTGTGTTTAATCTTTGTGGGATATTTAAATGGATTCTGAGGGAATGCATTATACCAGGTGGGTTGTGTTGCGTTTGTGTTAAGGGGTGTGTGTGTGCAAGTACCTGCTGGTAGATGTGGTCAGAGCAGGCAGTACTCCTCCCCCAGTCCAGTTATCCCACCATGCAGCATGCTTCCATTGCAGGGAGTGTGAGTTACCTTTCAGGCTGTCAGGCATTGGTGTCCTGTTGTTTGTTTGAGCCCAAGTCCCAGCAGGGCCTTGTGCTCCCCACAGCAGGGCCTAGTGTCAGCCATCTTGGCAGTGCTTTTGCACTCCCTGTGAGGTGAGCATGGTTCAGTGGGAGCTTGCTGGGACATGTGGGTGGGGACTGTTGGCTGTGACTTCAACTCCCATCATGCTTTTGGCTACACCCACCTTCCCACAATACCTGACCTTACTTCCTGTGAAGCTTTTTCCCTATGTGGTGGTGTGCCTGTGCTGACAAGTTGGCAGGCAGTGTTGTCCTGGTGTTTGTTTGCACAAAAGTACCAACAAGCCCATGTGCTTCACACTGCAGAACCCAGTGTGTTTAATCTTTGTGGGATATTTAAATGGATTCTGAGGGAATGCATTATACCAGGTGGGTTGTGTTGCGTTTGTGTTAAGGGGGTGTGTGTGCAAGTACCTGCTGGTAGATGTGGTCAGAGCAGGCAGTACTCCTCACCCAGTCCAGTTATCCCACCATGCAGCATGCTTCCATTGCAGGGAGTGTGAGTTACCTTTCAGGCTGTCAGGCATTGGTGTCCTGTTGTTTGTTTGAGCCCAAGTCCCAGCAGGGCCTTGTGCTCCCCACAGCAGGGCCTAGTGTCAGCCATCTTGGCAGTGCTTTTGCACTCCCTGTGAGGTGAGCATGGTTCAGTGTGAGCTTGCTGGGACAGGGGGGGGGACTGTTGGCTGTGACTGCAACTCCCATCATGCTTTCTGCTACATGCACATTCCCAGCAGCCCAACCTTCCTTCATTTTGACTCAGCTTTCCTGTGAGGTGGTGTGACGTTGTTGGCGAAATGGATGACTGTGTTTGTTGTGGATTTATGCTAATGCCTTGCAGTATTTGTCGTTAGGTTTGTACATGTTATGTCGTAGTTCCATTTTACTGTGGGATGGCAGGTATTGTGTTTGGGTAACTGGCATACACATCACAGGATACTTGCCTTTATGTTGCTATGGCTTTGCTGGCAGGAATTGGTTTAACAGTCCCCTTGAGAGTGATATATGTGTATTGCCGCACAAAATTGAGTATATTGTTTGTGTACTCACCAGGCTCTGGTATTCCTGTTAATCCATGGATGCTCTCCGGTGGTAGGATGGCCCGCACCTTCTCCTCCCAGGTCCTGAAGTGCGTTGGTCTGGCAGGAGGGCCACCGCCAGTGTCTGTGCTCAAGGCGTGCTCCCTGTTGATGAGCTTCTTGACCCTCCTGCGCACATCATAGTACCTGTTCTGTATGTCGTCCTTTGTGCGCCCGACAAGGAGCTTGTGCGTTAACCTTGTCGACAATCCTCTCCCACATCTTGGTTTTCTGTGACATGGGGGTCTGTTGGACCAATGTGCCAAACAACTGTGGCTCTACCCTGAGTATTTCGTCTATCATGACTTCCAACTCACTATCTGTGAACTTTGGATTCTTCTTGGGGGGCATGGTGCTGGGTGGTTGTGGTGATTGATGTGTGTGAGGGTGTAAGTGAGTGTGGTGGGTGTGAGTTTGTCAGTGAATATGTGATTTGGTTTTTGAGTGGTGCAAATGGTGTAGTTGTTGTGTGTTGTGTGAGTTGTGGTGTGTCTCTGCAGTGTGGTGGGGTTGTCTGCTGTCCTATGCCTGTAGTTTGCAAAGGATCATGGTAGGGATTTCTGGCCTTTATATAGTTGGAGTTGTGGGTGTGTCTTTGTTCCTTTTTTTTTATTTATTTATTTATAAATTGGCTGTGTCATTGCTTTTTTTAAAAAAAATTTGTCTTATTTCCTTTGCTTTTGTTGTGCATGATGGAGACGTTCGTTTGACCGGGTCGGACGCTGCCTGTGGCTCGCGCGGGGTGATCCGAGTCTGTCACACTGATAATCTGATTTCGACGTTGGTGTACTCCTCGGACGCAAAGGGCTCTATTGTTTGCTAGTCACTATTTGCTGTACGTCTCGGTTTTCATGCTCGTGCTCCATGCGAGTCGGTCGCGTATCACACGTATTGCATCGTACTACGCGGCTCGTGCATCGCGGGTACGTTTCGCTCGCGTCAATTCCTAATGCGTGTCGGTCGGTACGATTCCCGGTCAATTTACGGGCGAATCAATGATTTCCGAACGGTTCGGTCCTGCGGTTTGTGTTCCGTGCGGGTGGGTTGTAATTCACACACAAGGCATCGTACTGCGCGGGTCGTACGGCGCAGGTCCGTGTCGGTCGGTCTCCATTCCAGGTCCGAGTCGGTCGGTACGGTTTACGACCGGAATCGGAATCGGCCCCTAAATATAAAAAATGTACTATTCCCACTGCAGTCAGGATTACATTGGGGTAGGTGCTGGACCTTAAATTTAATTAATTTACTATTCCCACTCCAGTCAGAATTAAATTGGGGTAGGTGCTGGACATTAAACTTAATTAATTTACTATTCCCACTCCAGTCAGTATTAAATTGAGGTAGTTGCTGGACACTAAACTTAATTACTTTACTATTCCCACTCCAGTCAGTAGTAAATTGAGGTAGATGCTGGACACTAAACTTAATTAATTTACTATTCCCACTCCAGTCATTATTAAATTTGGGTAGGTGCTGGACACTAAACTTAATTAATTTACTATTCCCACTCCAGTCATTATTAAATTTGGGTAGGTGCTGGACACTAAACTTAATTAATTTACTATTCCCACTCCGGTCATTATTAAATTGGGGTAGGTGTTGGACACTAAACTTAATTAATTTACTATTCCCACTCCAGTCTTTATTAAATTGGGGTAGGTGCTGGACACTAAACTTAATTAGTTTACTATTCCCACTCCACTCAGGATTAAATTGAGGTAGGTGCTGGACACTAAATTTAATTAATTTACTATTCCCACTCCACTCAGTATTAAATTGGAGTAGGTGCTGGACACTATACTTAATTAATTTACTATTCCCACTCCAATCAAAATAAATTAGAGGTAGGTGCTGGACATTAAACTTAATTAATTTACTATTCCCACTGCAATAAGGATTAAATTAATGTAGATGCTGGACACTAAACTTAATTAAATTACTATTCCCACTCCAGTCAGTATTAAATTTGAGTAGGTGCTGGGCACGAAATGTAAAAAATGTAATATTCCCACTCCAGTCAGGATTACATTGGGGTAGGTGCTGGACCTTAAATTTAATTAATTTACTATTCCCACTCCAGTCAGAATTAAATTGTGGTAGGTGCTGGACATTAAACTTAATTAATTTACTATTCCCACTCCGGTCAGTATTAAATTTAGGTAGGTGCTGGACACTAAACTTAATTAATTTACTATTCCCACTCCAGTCATTATTAAATTTGGGTAGGTGCTGGACACTAAACTTAATTAATTTACTATTCCCACTCCAGTCAGTATTAAATAATAAGTAATAAGTAATCAACTTCCACGTACCCAAAAGAAACCTCCGATCTTCCAACCTCGCACTGGCCGAAACCTCGCGCATCCACAGAGCCAGAGCAGGCGGAAGATCCTTCTCTCACATTGCAGCCAAGACCTGGAACGAGCTACCGGCAGACATCATACGCGCCCCCTCCCTGAACACATTCAGGAAGACCCTCAAGACCTGGCTCTTCGGCTAAACAGATCTGCGGGCCCCCCCCCTCAGCGCCTTGAGACCCTCACGGGTGAGTAGCGCGATTACAATTCCCTGATTGATTGATTGATTGAAATATGGGTAGGTGCTGGACACTAAAGTTAATTAATTTACTATTCCCACTCCAGTCAGGATTACATTGGGGTAGGTGCTGGACAATAAATTTAATTAATTTACTATTCCCACTCCAGTCAGGATTAAATTAATGTAGGTGCTGGACACTAAACTTAATTAATTTACTATTCCCACTCCAATTTGTATTACATTTGGGTAGGTGCTGGACACTATACTTAATTTTTTAAATATCCCCACTCCAGTCAGTATATAGGGGTCATTATAATGGCGGGCGGATCGCCACCACCCGGCCGGCGGTGGCGATCCGCCCGCCATCACTGCACAATTCACCCCCGCCATATTACTATGGCGAGGGTACCGCGGCGGACGGAAAGTCCGTCCGCCGGATTTCCGCCAGTCGGCAATGATCACGATGGCCGGCCGGGCGGAAATGTACAACAATATGGTGGCGGTGCCTTGCAGGCACCGCCATCCATATTACGATGACAGCGGAAACATGCCTTTCCATGGCGGAGACTCCGCCATGGAAAGGCATGCGGTAATTCACTTTGGGGGCCCATTGCGGGCCCTGGGAGGGCGTGGGGGGGTGGGGTGCTGCACTTGGGGGGTACCTATGGTACCCCCGACATTGTAATGCCCAAGGTGGCAGGCACCGCGCGGTGCCTGCCACGTTGTGCATCGCAACGCAATACATGGGTTTTAACATTGTGCACGGTGCTGCAGCCAGCAGCACCGTCCGCAATGTTAAACTACCGGCGGGCGCATCCTAATACGGCAGGCGGGACCGGCGCACCTATGGCGGACGGTCCCAGCTCACGCAGGGATGGCGGGCGGACGAAAGTCCACCCGCCATCCTAATAGGCCCCTTAATTAGGTAGGTGTGGTAAACTAAATTTAATTAAATTACTATTCACACAACAATAAATATTAAATTAATATAAATACTAAATTATAAACTTAATTATTGAAATAACACTACAAACACTATTAAATTAATAAACTTGCATAAAAATACCCATATCTTATTAAAAATTACTTATTCTTAAATTAATTATCTCATTTAACAACTATAAAATACACATAACACTCCTAACTATTTAACAAAACTTTTTATATGTATTAATTAAATTTATTTTTAAAAATTATAATGTATTTTTTTTTTAAATCTCATTTTTTTTAATCAGTCCCCACCATTATTCCCTATAAATACCAAACTGCTCTCAAAAATTATTTAATTTCAAAATTTGTAATTAAAATTTACTGAAAAATTTTAAGTACCAATTTTTTTTAAATTGCGCAAAATATTAATATTACAAATATGTTTTTAGACACTCCCCACCCTGATCCACTATAAAACCAATATCCCAATGCTAAAACATATATATTAATTTTCAGAAATATACTTTCCAATTAAATTTTAAAATTTCTAAAATCTTTTTAAATATATTATTAAATTTTATTTTAACACAACACACCCTTCTCCCCTATAAACACAAATTCACTCATTATAATTAAATTTTAATTTTAAAAATATGTATAATTTTTTATTAAATTTATCACTTTTTATTAAATGTTTAAACATTATTTAACAGGACTGACCACACTTAGGGGCCCATTACGATGGCGGGCGGAAGCACAACCGCCGTGCTGGCGGATGCAAAAACCACCAGTTACCGCCGGCACGCAGCAGTCCACACGCCCGCCCAATTACGATGCGAAAAGCAGGCCAAACACCGCCGGCAAGCCAGCAACACCGTCCGCCATCAAAGTGCGTCCGTACACGTAGCGGCGCAGCCCAACTGACACACACCGTCCGACGAAACACGTCCCGCCCGGGCGCATAAATTACGATGCCGCAAACAAACGGCTCCCACGGCAAAGAGACACCGCACGTGAAAGAGAGGCGGAAACACGGACGCAGAGCACGGACAACGAAGAAGCGGCACCCCGGGCATGAATCCAGCACTGCAGGCCCTTCCCATGCTTCTGCTGATGCACCACCAAGGACGCAACGTACCGCGGAGACGCAGGTAGGCACACACACAACAAGTGCACGCAAACAGCGCACACAGTGCAAGGGCGGAAAAAGCGGACAACCCCCACCAGCGCGTGCACACTACACATCCACCATTGCATCCACATATGACACACAGGCCAAATCCTAACATCGCGGAACACATGTGTACACACCACCTGGGACTAGGAACCAACCACCCCGTCACGGCCCCAAAGCGCCGATGACGCCGCCACACATGCGCACAACGCAGAGGCCAACCGCAGCGCCATGCATGCGTCGCACACAGACACAGGGACACAACCAAGCAGCACACACACCAGCCCCACCCCGAACGCACATGACACGTGACAGGCCGGCCACAGACATGTCCCCAACGCCCAATTCACGGACAACACCCAACGCCACACAACCGACGCACACATGTCAGTGAAGTCACGCAACAGCAGGACACACCCCAGTGTAACAAACATGGCGAAGCACACAGCGGCGGCAACACCAACTAGGAGAAGCAGGGCCCCTTCGGGAAGAGGAACGCCAGTACCACACTGAAAAACCCATACCACCCTGCACATATGAACAAGACACATGAAACGGAACACCAAAGAGCCCGGGGACCGACAACAGGTGGCCCAAGAATTACATCCACACACAAGGCCCAACGCAGAGCGGAAAGGCAGCCTGCCGCCCACACAAGGGAGAGCAGACAGCACTGAATGACCTTCCATTCCAACACCGAAACCACAGCCCTACGACAGAAGCCGGTGAATACAGCCATTGTCCAAGAATAGACCAACACAGGCATGCCGAGGAGACCGACCACACGGCAGATAGCGCATATCACAGAAGCACACAACGGACGGGGAAGAAAGAAGAAAACACTCCCCCATGTCGGCCACATGCAAGTTAATTGGAAGGAGTCACACAGCACCGACCTTGAACTGTCTGAGAAGCATGTGGGAAGAGGGCCCGTGTCCTCCAAACAAGCCAACAGAACACAAGTCCTGTCTCCCCACGACTACACAGAGCTCACAGCAACCCCGGAGCGTGCACATTGCAGACTGCACACACAGCCGGAGCACGCCACCTCTACGAACCGCTGCGAAATGGCAACCGCAACACACCTACCCAACTACGCCGAAGAGCTCAAGCTGTACCAAACCAACACGATACATACATTGGGATGCGATCTCCTGTCCCTGCTGAACGTAAGTTACCGACTGACTTACCGCATCACATTGTTCAGCTGCGTCATGCCCGTCTTCTACTGTCGGAGGTGTCCCTACCAGCATCCCGTCGAGATATGCCTCTCCAACCCGGCATGTCTGAAGGCGGACCTGCTACCACTACTCCTCCCTCTGGACGCACACGACAGGGCCTGCTCTGCCTATGGGGGCATGGCGTATGTGGCCAACATCGCACGCGCACTGAAATGGAACCACTGTGCCTCCACACGACGGATCATCGAGAACAGCTACATCGAATGTCACCCAGCATGCCCCATCATGGTCCTCCAAGGGACAACCTACGAACAACACCTTGACAGCCACCATCCGCTTCATTGGCTGGCAAACATGTACACCACCAATGACATGGAAGCCCTGCTGGACGGCATCGCATACCTGTCAACCTGTAAATACGTCGGACCACAACGCAGGTTCCCCGAGTGACCTATGAAGTCCAACCCCGCACCCATGCTCAGCTTCCGCACGGACTGGCCAGTCACCACCACAACAGCCATACCAAACGACCGGCAACTGTAACCACACCATCAACGACATCGCCATGACATCGGATATGACCGGGACATGCACACTGTTCCCCATCACATCCAGGAACACCGCATGCATCGTGGGAGGCAGTGGCATGGGCTCTGTGCATCGCACCCACATGGACGGAACTGCACGAACAACCAGGACACGACATGGATCCAGCGCACATGGACACACATACCGCTCAGTGGACATGAATAGGTCGCCTGGAGTCTGTGGGTGCTGCACCCCTCCCACCCCCGCCCCGGGAATCCCATACCAGGACCTTTGCATGGACGACAAGTGCATACAACAACAACACGACCCCAGTGACTGTGACATGTCCAGTAACTACCACAGTGCAACAACAAGTGGCACGCCGCTGCATGCACGCAAGCACATGCCCTGATGTCATCTCACATGCACGCGTGCATGAGGAACAACCGCAGCAAACCTGTCACATGGAACTGAGATGGACTGTGCCCATGATGCCGAGCGGTCTGGTAGGCTACATGTATACCGTCTGTGTCAAAGTCCGCAGCTCCGCAGCTATACGTAAATGTACATTAGCACAGCCTTGGCCAAGCAGATGTAACCCCACACCCTATCCCATTTGTAATCATGCTCAGTATATCCTCAACATGTATTCCGCTGCCAGTAGTGTCCACTATACTGCATCACAGAGGACAGAAGACTCAATATAATGTTTGAAACCAAAACTGCCTCCGCTGACTCATTTCACAAGTACGAATGAGAGAGGATGAGAGTATGTGAAGTACACGGCATTCGTGACATGACCATGTAGTCCACTGGTATTGGATGTCAACGCAAATGAGTAGCACTACTGTGGAAGACACACATGTGTCGTGTGAAGTCGTATGGACGCAGTGCTCAGGTGGGTGGGTGCGACGGGTAGATGCGCACATGCCAAGTTGGAGCACGCCGTGTTGGGAGGGGTCATGAACAGTACACCACCGCTTCCCTGGGCATTGTGAGAGGACACCTGTCGGGGGAGTGAACACGTGTGTGCACAGCAGCCGGGCACACGTACAAAGCGGTACCAGGCGCACCTCAGCCCACCCTCTGTGGACAAGCTGGATCCTGTTGTGCGCCCGCCATGCCCCTTGACAAGGCACACACAGCCCCAGTCGACCAGGTGTAACCCCAACATAGTCAATCCGCACAGGCGATACAGGGCACGGGATGGCAGTGGAGCATGGTGTGTGAGAGGTCTCCTCGCGCTCCTCCTGGTCATATCACGCAGGCAATAGAACCTCAACGTCTAGCATGGCACAAGTCAAATGGAAGTGTAGGGGGACGCACCACAGCACGAGCAGCACTGACGTCACGGGAGGTGGCTCGCACCATCCCATCCATTGCCCATCATACCAACCACGACACATGCCATTGCGACTAAGTGCAAGCGCGTGCGCCACCACCCCCGAGCCCTCCCCAGAGAGGCCAAAGAGTGAATGTGTGGGCCATCAGCCACAGACGGACGCGGCCTGGCCGCAAGGGCAGCCACAGCCACTGGGTGTCGCAGGTGGCGGATCCGGAAGGCGAAGACTGTGATGCATAGTCCATGCAGGCCGGGTCTCCATTTGGGGCACCACGCAGGTGGACGGCGTCCCGCCACACATCATACCCTGAGACAGCCCACTCGTGCAACTGGACCCACACATACACTCCTTGCCCTCTCTGGTGCGAGCTTGGGGCTGCCTGTGCAAGCGCTAGCCTCGCAGGTGAGCATGCATATTGGGGGAGCGAGGGGAGGATATGAGGGCTGGGGCGAAGATGACTGTATCACTGTCAGTTAGTACAAGGGATGACCCAGATGTGGTAAGGAAGAGACGTGTCCCGTGTGTACTGCAACTAGTCGCCAATCCAAAGACCCCCCCATGTCCGGAATGTAAGCCCGCACCTAGGCCCGCCCATCCGCCACATCGAACATACCACCAGCACGACAACCTTCCCATTCGAAACACTGACTGGGGGTGGCGACCAGTGAACAATCATGTGTAGCCTACCCACGCGTACATGTGGGCCCTCCATGATCCATGTCACCTGCGGCAAAGACATGACATGCGCAATGAGGGAAGTGAGGAGAGCTGTCCGCCCCACGCGCAGAAGGTGCATCAGCTCCACAGACCCAGCAGCGAGTCCAGCAGGGGTCACATGTGCAGGGGCAGCTGTGCCTGGTGTGAAGGCACATGCATATAGACAGCACATCGACCAATGTGTAGTCTGCCCACATCCACAGTCCATCATCATGCGGACATAGGAATTGAACACAGGGCAACACATCTTAGTTGGTGCACCCACCGTGACCAACAATGCGCAATCATCGACGTACCCGCCCTGTGCATGGCCCCCCACCCAACGGAGGCACATCCAGTGCCACCATCCCACACACACAAGCCTTCCACGGAACATGCTGTGTCCAATGGTCAGTACAGAGTCAGCGCCCATCTGGTGGATCCTGAACAGGAGACACATGCACACACATGCCAGCTCCAACTATGTACGTCTGCCACCTGGCACGTGCAATGTAACCTCTCACCTGTGACGTGTGACTGCAAGCACACAGCCGTCTTGGCATGGGGCTGTCAATGTGGACACCAGTCAATGTTTCGGGAGCTGTGATCCGTACAGTGCTGTACATAGGGTGCAGTGCTGACACCTACTACTGTCTCATATCCCCTCGTGCCACAGGTCCCACTTGTATTGGCCGCTCAGCCCGTGCCCACATCGTCGTCGTCGTGTGCCATACTCATCCAGCCTCGGAAGCAGTTCCATGCTCAGCAGACACTCATGTTGCCGTGGCGTTGCCGCTAGACGAATATGCAGTCAGTCCCCATCAGCACGCCCGCAAGTCATTGGGGCCTAGATCCCCATGTGCATGCACATGGCAGTGGTATGTCTCACTTGCCATTGCCATTGTTGGGAGACCTGTGTAAGTGTATTGTGGCCGTGCCGTCCCAGCTTGACAGCTGGGCTGTGGCTCATGTGCTTGCTCAGTCATGTCAGTGATGTGTATGCGAAATTGCTATGTGCCGTGTTGCTTTGACATGTGTCCTCTGCCATTTAACCCAGGCGGAGACCGAACATTGACCGCCCATACCAATTGCTGGCGGACATGGACGATACAGAGGTAATCAGGAAGTTTCGGCTGGACAGGCCAACTCTGCATCGACTGTGTGCCATGTTAGAGCCCCATCTCCGTCCCCGCAGGGTGTATCCGACTGCTGTCACCCCCACGGCTAAGGTGATGGCCGCCATGCATTTCTTCGCCACTGGGTCATTCCAGCACACAGTGGGCAGTGGAGGAGGGATGTCCCAGCCCATGTTCAGCAAGGTGCTGAGGGATGTACTGGCAGCCATGATGCTGTACCGGAACAGGTACATCAGATTCCCCAGGGCTCGTGAATTGGCGGCAGTGAAGGGTGCATTCTATGCCCTTGGCAGAATCCCACACGTCGTGGGAGCCATTGACTGCACTCATGTTGGCCTTGTTCCACCACAGGCCACTGAGCACCTGTACCGCAACAGGAAGCACACGCACTCCCTGAATGTGCAAGTGGTGTGCCTTGCGGACATGGTGATCACCCACGTGTGTGCAAAGTTTCCAGGCTCGGCCCATGACGCACACATAATGCGCAACAGCATCTTGCCACGACTGATGGCCAATCTGCAACAGGATCGTGGCTGTATTGTCGGTGAGTATGTGGAGTGGTGTAGCGTGCTGGTTGTGCGATGCTGTCCCCTGTCCAGTTGGAATAGCAACGGTTCTCTGTGTCCCTCACACCCAGGTGACTCTGCGTATCCGAATGGGGCATGGCTGCTCAGTCCATTGAGGAATCCTCGCACCCCAGCAGACGATCGATACAATGAGGCACATGGGAGGACCAGACGTGTGGTCGAGCGTACCTTTGGCCTCCTCAAGTCCAGGTTCAGGTGCCTGGACCGCACCGGGGGTGCACTGGCGTACTCCCCACAGAAGGTGTGCCAGATAGTGGTGGCGTGCTGCATGCTGCACAATCTGGCCATTCGGAAGCAGATCCCCCTCATTGTGGATGACGGAGATCAACCAGGGCCCCAGCCCGCAGACCAGGACAGCTCGAGTGAGGTGGACAGCGGAGAGGAGGAAGCTGGGAATGTGCGCCAGCAGCTCATCGCCCGCTACTTCACTTGACGGTGAGTGTCCATGTACGACGGATGATGTGTCTGTATCTATGCAGGTGTGTGTGTGCTGTGTCAGGGTGGCCGTATGTTCACTGCGTGCAGTGTGTCAACGCTCCATGGCCAGGGTAGTATGCCACTGTTGGTGACTGTGGCATTGTGCCCTATTGCTCTGTGCGATGTGTGTACATTGCTTGTAGTTGTTGACATGTACTGTGTGATGGGTGTGTGACACACTCATTGAATGTGCTCCTGTTCTGTCTCCCACCCCTAGGTCCCTACAGGCCCTCCGGATTCCATTTCCATGCCACGCATCAGGTGCCCTTCCGCCCAAGGTGGCCGATGTATTCCGTACAAATAAAACACAGGGCACAAACAGCAGTTAGTGAAAAAGGTGCATTTATTACAAACTGTGACATGTGATTGTGTGTAAGGTGATGACAAAAGTGGTGCGTGCAGTGACAATGAGCTGTCGGTCATGGCTGCGTGATGATCAGGGTGTACCCACTGGTTCTATGTCCATAGTCCAACACACACATGCCATCCAGATGGCTGTGTGGAGTGGGATCGTAGAGCAAGTCAATGCAGTGGCTGGTCAAGGAAGGCTGGCGGAAGGCTGGCTGGCTGCCTCACTTGCGACTGGAGCGTGCGAAGTCCTCCCGGGAGATCTGTTTCCTCTTCGGACGGCCCCTTCCACGTTTGGGAGGGGGGTGTGTGGTGGCGACCTGCTGGTGGTGGGTGAGGTGTGCTCACTGGCTGTGGACGCGAGGAAGTGGACACTGCTGGCCGACCCTGCGCCCTAGCAGGTGGTGGCGGAGGTGGTGTTGCTGGCCTTGCCTGTGACCCCACCGCCACCACCAGCTGGCCCATGAGGTCCACGAGTTGGTCCATACGGGACACGAATTGGCCCATATGGGCGTCCATGGACCTCAGCACCCCCAGCACCTCCCGCGTGTCAGTAGCAGACCTGGCCCATTGTCCTTGGGCCTCTTCATAGGCCCCAAGGACTCTGGCCATTTGAGGCAGGGCATGGCTCCCAGGGGAGGCTGGCGTTTCCCTGACCCTGCTCCTCCTACCAGTCCTGCTGCCACCGGCCTGCCCACTAGCCACATTGCTCACCACGGTCCTCGCTGTGGCTCCCAGGGTGGATCCAGTCGGCCGGGCCACCACCTGCGCTGGGGCTGGTGCCAGCGAAGACGTGGTGGTGGTGGAGGCGGTGGTGGTCGGTGCGGCGATGGTGGCGGTTGCGGCAGTGGTAGTGGCCGCAATGACCGTGGGTGTGGCCGCAACGACAGTGGCAGCAGGGGACTGGGACTGTTCAGCATCCCTGGATGATGGGTTGGTGGGTAGGAGGGGTCCTGGGAGCGGCTGGGCCCTGCCACGCCAGATGGGCCAGCTTGGTGGTCCGTGTCCGAAGAGGTGGACAGATCCTCCAGATCCGTGTGTCCTCGTTGGGGGCTTGTAGGCTGGCTGTGCTGGCTGCTGTCTCCATCCCCAGCGTCCAGCAGTTCGTCACCTGTGGAGAGAATGAGATTTGTTATTGTGTTGCACCTGGCGAAGTATGTATTAGTCGTCTGACATTGGCAGTTCGTGCAATCTCGTACATGGGTTTCCCGGAGGCGAGTGTGTGGCTGTGGCATCTGTAGTTGTGTGTGCTAGGCAATGGGACTGTGTGCTGTGCACATGTGGCATGGGACGGATTGGCCATGCCGATGGGTGTGTTGCTTTGCCCCTACTCATTGTGACTCTGGTGTATGCGGGCTCCTGGCCCATCCTGGGTCTGGTTTGTACTTTGCTTTTGGAGTTCAAATGGAACGCTTAGGAACGCATATGGCAACATGGGGGCCATGCCCCAGATTCGCATTTGGGATGGAATATGCTTTTGGGGTTCAAATGGAACGCTTAGGAACGCATATGGCAACATGGGGGCCATGCCCCAGATTCGCATTTGGGATGGAATATGCTTTTGGGGTTCAAATGGAACGCTTAGGAACGCATATGGCAACATGGGGGCCATGCCCCAGATTCGCATTTGGGATGGAATATGCTTTTGGGGTTCAAATGGAACGCTTAGGAACGCATATGGCAACATGGGGGCCATGCCCCAGATTCGCATTTGGGATGGAATATGCTTTTGTGGTTCAAATGGAACGCTTAGGAACGCATATGGCAACATGGGGGCCATGCCCCAGATTCGCATTTGGGATGGAATATGCTTTTGGGGTTCAAATGGAACGCTTAGGAACGCATATGGCAACATGGGGGCCATGCCCCAGATTCGCATTTGGGATGGAATATGCTTTTGGGGTACATGCTGTGAGCCATGGGTGCCGAACGTGACATGTGTTGTGGCAGCATGACAGTGCATGGTCTGAGGTGTGTGCATGCCTGACATGCCCTGCATATTTGCTGTCTGTTGTGGTTACTGGACATGGCATTGGACGCATCGTTATGAGTGAGTGATAGTTGTGTGCCAGCCAACGTATTGCAGTTGTCCCATCTCCTTGGTGTGCGTGCTGCCCTGTGCCATGTGCATCACTGCAGTGCTCGGGGGGTGTGGCCCATGTTGTGTGTTGTTGCTCACAGTGTGTCGTGCGCTTAATTGACTTCTGGCACATGGTTGGTCATGGGCATGTGTCTTAGCGTGACTGCTGTATGTGTGGCAGCTGTGCGGATGACATGCCTTTCATGAGACTGGGGCTGACGGATGGGATGGATGGTATGTTGTATGTGCATGGTGTGTCTGTGAGTTTGATGGGTTCAGTGGTGTTCGTGTGCATTTCTGTTGTTCCGCTCTGTTGCGTCTAGTGTTGTTTGTCTTACATAGGCGTAGTTGTGGGGTGTGTGGTTGACAGGCAGTAGGGGCTACATGGACAGGACTTCAATGGTGTTTCGGTTGTGTGTGATGAGTTGCACAGTGGCTGCCGTGTGGGACTATATTCAGTGTGGCTTGTGCATGCAGACGTGGCTCCTTGGGTGTTGCTATGTCTGTGATGGGTCATGTGGGGTGTGAGTCTGCTGTTCATGTCCGTGTGCACATTGTTCACTTGTTCGTGACGGTGGGCGGTGCTGCGTGTCCGTGTGCTACGTGACATGTCCCATGTGTTGGTGGTGTTATGGTCCTCATGCCTCCAGTAATCCAGCCCTGTCCAGTTTCCCACCTGCAAGTTGTTCGTGCGTGCACTGTACTGGATGCCACATGGCTCTAAGCGGGGGTGCTCCATGTTGCAGGTCTGTGGGGGTGGGGGGTGTAGTGGGTCGTGGGGGTGGCTGTACACCCACTGACACCGATTGCTGTGGACCGTGATGTCTGCCTTTCGGCTGTCGTTGTGCACTGCGGTGGCTGACACGTGGCTGTGGGGTGTGGGGATGCTCCTCCTTGCTGTGCTGTGGGACTGGGGCCTGGTGTGTGTTGTACTTGGGCTGTCCACCGTCCCACCCACTGCACTTTGTGTTCCTGCCACTTACCTGTTACTTGTCGGTTAGTGCAGCTGTGGCGGACACATGGGTGTGGTGGGTGCTCGTTGTGGCGCTTCTGGCATATTTGGGGACCTGTTGGTGGTTACGTGGCTGGCTTAGTGTACACATGTCCCCACGCATCTTACAGTTGTTCGGTTTGGGCTGTGTGTGGTAGTGTCTGTTGCATGTGTGTGTGATGTGTTGTGTATTGTGTGCTGGACATGGGGGTGTTTGTCCCTGGGAGCTGTGGCATGGTAGTTGTGCATGTGAGTGCATAGCGGTGTGCTGGTATACATTAGTTTGTACTTACCAGCCTCCACTCCCCCTGCTAATCCGGCGAGGATCTCCGGATGTATTACGACTCGCACCTTCTCCTCCCACGCTTTGAAGGTCTTAAAGAGCGCGGGATTCCCTCCGCCAGTGACGGCAGCCAGCTCTCTGTTTTTGCCCTCCTTCTTCTTGACCAGGCTCTTTACGTCATTCCAACGTTTGTTTATCTCGGTTCTGTTCCTGGGCAGGGTCCCGACTGCATTGACCTGGTCTACGATCCGGGTCCACATTCTGTTTCTGGTGGCTAGTGGTGTGTGCTGGACCATGTTCCCATAGATTTGTGGGTACACCTTGATGATCTCGTCGACCATGACCGTCAGCTCCATGGGCGTGAACTTGGGCATCCTTTGTGGTGCCATGGTGTTTGTGGTGCTGGTGCGGTGTGTGTTGTGTAATGTGCAGGGGGTTTGTGGTGCCGGTGTTTGGTGGTGGTGGTGGTGGTTGTGATGTGTGCGTTTCTGTGGTGTGCTGCTGTCCTTGCTGTGTCACTGTGTCCTCTCCTCTCCTCTCTGGTTTGCAATGTAGCAAGGGGTTGTGGTCTGTGGGAGTGCTGCTTTTGTACTCACCTATGTGGGTGTGTCCTCATGGTCTGTTGTTTTCAGGTGTGTTGTGTCTGGGGTTCTGGCCTTTGTATTTTTTGTTTGTCCGGGGGGTGTTTTCGGGATGTGTACTGTGCTTGTGTATTTGTGTGTGCCTTGCTGTGTGGACTTGTTGGCCATGTTGTGTGCTATTGGTTTTGTGTGCGGATGGTTTCTGTGCAGGTACGTGGGCGCCATGGCTTCTGCCGTGTCGATTCTCATCGGCGTTGTTTGCGCTGGCGGGCGGTATATTTGTTGTTTTTCCGCGCTCATGGCGGTGCGATCGTAATTTCACGTGCGGTGTGTCGGCCGTGTGGGCGGGCGGTTTTGTGTTGTCGTGCGTGTTTCCGTCCGTGGCGGGCGGTTTGACTCCGACTCGGACGATGGCGGGCGGTATTTTGTGTGATTTTTCCGCCGATGGCGGTTTTCGGTTTGTGTACTCATAATGGCGTGGTCGGTGTTCAGGCGGTGTGTGCGGGCGGATTTTTGCCGCTTCCATGCCTGGCGGATTTTTTTACGCCGGGTATCGTAATGGGCCCCTTATCCCCTATAAACATAACATACCACTCATAAAATATTATTTAGAAAATTGAATATTTTTTTTATTTTTAAATTTATACTATATCAATTTCTAATATATTTGTTAAATGTAATTTGTAAAACACTCCTCACCCTCATCCCCTATGAACACAACATCCCACTCATAAAATTATATTTCTAAATTCTAATTTTTAACTTTTAAATTACATTTTTAATTTTTTAATTATTAAAATACTTTAAAAAACGTTTTTAAAGCACTCCCCACCCTTATCCCCTATAAATCCAACATCCCGCTCCTAAAATTATATTTCTAAACTCTCAATTTTAATTTCACATTTAAAATTATAAATTTTAAATTTTAAATATATTTTTATAATTTTTTTAAAACACTCCCCACCCTTATCCCCTATAAACCCAATATCCCACTCCTAAAATTATATTTCTAAATTCTAAATTTTAAAATTTTAAATTACATTTATAAATTTTAAATTATTAAAATATTCTTAACAATATTTTTAAAACACTACCCACCCTTATCCCCTATAAACCCAACATCCCGCTCCTAAAATTATATTTCTAAATTCTAAATTCAATTTTAAAAATTGAATTTATAAATTTAAAATTATTAAAATATTTTTATAAATATTTTTAAAACACTCCCCACCCTTATCCCCTAGGAACTCAACATCCTGCTCCTAAAAAATATTATACATATAATTTTTTTGTAACATAATTTAAATATTATAGTACTACAAACACCTAAAAAAAAAAACTAATATCATGCTTTAACGATATTTTTACATAACAATATTTTGTCATTCGATATTACATACTTCGATATTTTTGATAACACTTAAAAACAATATTTTTTACATCGATATACAGAACATCGAGATTTAATCCCATCGATATATAAAACTCGATATTTCTTTATTTCGATATATTAAAATTGATATTTAGACTACTTACCGCAGCCCGGCAGGTCCTTAGGCCCCGCGCGCCACGCCGTCACCCCACTCCGCCCAGTGCATTTCTGCAGCAGCTCGGAACGAGCGTTCCGAGGGTGCCGCCGCCAGGCTTCGGCACCCCTGCGTTTTGCTCAGGCTGCGCCTCGGCCCGCCTCTCCTTCCGGGGGAGATGGCTGGGCCCGCCGGTGCCCGTGCGACCGCACCTCTCCACCCCTCCAGCGAGCCCTCCCGCTCAGGTGGGCGGGCTCCTTTCCCTAGCAAGCTCCCGAGAGGGAGGGGTGTGCGAAGGTTGCCGGTCAGGGAGACGGGCACGCGGCACCCAAACCACCACCCTGTCATGCAGGTGCGGCTACCTGGTTGATCCTGCCAGTAGCATATGCTTGTCTCAAAGATTAAGCCATGCACGTGTAAGTACACACGGCCGGTACAGTGAAACTGCGAATGGCTCATTAAATCAGTTATGGTTCCTTTGATCGCTCCATCTGTTACTTGGATAACTGCGGTAATTCTAGAGCTAATACATGCCGACGGGTGCTGACCTCTCGGGATGCGTGCATTTATCAGACCAAGACCAATCCGGGCTCGCCCGGCCGCTTTGGTGACTCTAGATAACCTCGGGCCGATCGCACATCCCCGTGACGGCGACAATACATTCGGATGTCTGCCCTATCAAGTTTCGATGGTACTTTCTGTGCCTACCATGGTGACCACGGGTAACGGGGAATCAGGGTTCGATTCCGGAGAGGGAGCCTGAGAAACGGCTACCACATCCAAGGAAGGCAGCAGGCGCGCCAATTACCCATTCCCGACTCGGGGAGGTAGTGATGAAAAAAAACAATACAGGACTCTTTCGAGGCCCTGTAATTAGAATGAGTACACTTTAAATCCTTTAACGAGGATCAATTGGAGGGCAAGTCTGGTGCCAGCAGCCGCGGTAATTCCAGCTCCAATAGCGTATATTAAAGTTGCTGCAGTTAAAAAGCTCGTAGTTGGATCTTGGGATTGAGCTGGCGGTCCGCCGCATGGCGAGCTACCGCCTGTCCCAGCCCCTGCCTCTCGGCGCCCCCTTGATGCTCTTGACTGAGTGTCCTGGGGGTCAGAAGCGTTTACTTTGAAAAAATTTGTGTTCAAAGCAGGCCGGTCACCTGAATACTTCAGCTAGGAATAATGGAATATGACTCCGGTTCTATTTTGTTGGTTTTCGGATCTGGGGCCATGATTAAGAGGGACGGCCGGGGGCATTCGTATTGAGCCGCTAGAGGTGAAATTCTTGGACAGGTGCAAGACCACTGACTCACTGTCAGTGAAACTGATCTCCCACCCTCGCAGCTCCACCATTAAGTGAGGCCCTCTTGAGCCCCTGCACTCCCGTAGTGTTTGGTGTTCGAGGCCCTCCTCCACCCACAGGTTATACCTGCGCCTCATCGCTGGTGGTCCAGTGGACCTCTGACTCCTTCTCTCGGCCCGCTTTCTGCCCCCTTCATCCTCTCCTTTCTACTCCATTTCACCCTTTAACTTTTTTTCACTCTTTGTATCACTCTTCTTCTGCTTTCTGCTCCGTTTCACTCTTTATTCTTTTCACCCTTTTTACTCTCATTTTCCCTCTTCTTTTCTGCTTGCTTTCCCCCGTTTTTTCTGCCGCTGCTGCCCCCGCGGCCCCTCCCCCCCAGCGCGACCAGCCCGAGCCAGTTCCCCTCCCCGCTCCCGCCTACCAGCTGTCCAGCCCACCCCGACCCTTACTTAATGGCGGCCGCTGCGCGTAGTGAGCGCGCTGCTGGCGCGCCAAAGGCAAGCCCGTCCGCGACCAGCGCCAGGAACCCTGGACCTCCGCCCCGCCAACGCTACAACCCAGCGGCACTCCACGCACTCAACCCAGGTCGCAACAACAACTGCAAGCTAGCCTCACCAGCCGACACCCACGGACCCTTCTGCTGTCAACGCTGCCGGCACACCTGCAGCACCGACAAGACCACGGATTCAGCACAACCCGCCCACAAGAACACAACCGCACCGAAGACCCTGCAATGCATCCTCCTCAACGTATGATCCCTCCACAAACACGCCACCGAAATCTGGGACCTCCTCGACAGCACCACCCCGGACGTCGCATTCTTCAACCTGGACTAACACCACCTCGGGACCGGACATGCCCCAAGGATACAAGATCTCCCGGAAGGACCGCCCCAGCCGCCCTGGAGGAGAAATCGCCATCATCCACAAGTCCACCCTCCGGCTGAGCACACTCCCCGACGAGCCCACAGAACTGATGGAACACTTACACTTCAAGATAGAGGCCAGCCCCATCACCACCCTCCTAGGAACCCTCATCTACCAACCCCCCGAACCCCGCGGACCATTCACCAACTCCATCACGGACATCATCTCGCCACAAGCCATCGCATCCACCAACTACACCTTGCTGGGAGACCTCAAATTCCACCTTGACAGCCAACTAGACCCCAACACCACATCCCTCCTGGACAACCTCCACAACATTGGACTCCGCCAGATCGTGACCGAACCAACGCACTCAGCAGGACACACCCTTGACCCCCTCTTCACAACAGGAAACTCCATCACTTTCAGCCACACCACCGAATTCCCGTGGACAGACCATCGATGCGTCCACTTCTCCTTCAGAACACCCACCATCCACAGACCCCAGCACCTGCTCCCACGAAGAAACTGGACCAAAATCACCAACGACCAGCTCATTGCCTCACTCGGCAACTCCACCCCAACCATCGCGGAAGACGACGACCCCAACACCGCAGCCCAAACTCTGCACAGATGGATCTCCGACAGCGCCAACACCATAGCCCCCCTCAAGAAGAACAACAACACACACGCCAAGAAAGCCAGATGGTTTACCACCGAACTTCTAGAGTCCAGACGCACATGCCGCTGCCTCGAAAAGACCTGGAGGAACTCCAAATCCATAGAAGCCTACAACAACTTCAGAGCCGCCACCCACGCCCACCACCACTTCATCAGAAACACGAGAAAAACAGCGATCAAAGACAGAATCTCCACACACGCCCACAACAGCAAAGAGCCTTTCAGCATCATCAAGGAGTTCGCCCAACCCACCAGCGAGTCTACAGACATCCCTCCCTCTCAAGACCTCTGCAACAAACTCAGCACCTTCTTCCACCACAAGATCAAGAACATTTACGACAACTTCGACGAAGACAGCCAACACATTGAACCCTCACCATCCACCCCGACACCCTGAAGCCAACGATTGACAGCTGGACAGCCCTCACCACCGAAGATATGCTGAAGACGATGAAGTCAATCCACTCCGGGGCCCCCACGGACCCCAGGCCCCCACCACATCTTCAATAGAGCCGCCGACACCATCGCACCCATGCTTCGCCACACCATCAACCGCTTCCTCGCGAACGCCTCCTTCCCCGACGACTGAAAGCACGCCGAGATCAACCCCCTCCTGAAGAAACCCTAAGCGGACCCCACCGACCTCAAAAACTACATACCCATCTCCCTGCTCCCGTTCCCAGCGAAAGTCATCGAGAAAGCCATCAACAGCCAACTCGCCACCTTCGTCGAAGAGCACAACATCCTCGACTCCTCCCAATCCGGCGTCAGAAAAAACCACAGCACAGAAACCGCCCTCCTCGCCGCTACAGACGACATCCGCACCCTCCTGGACAGAGGAGAGACAGTAGCCCTCATCCTCCTCGACCTCTCAGCGGCCTTCGACACAGTCTCTCATCGCACCCTAACACGCAGACTTCACGACACAGGAATCCGGGGCAAGGCCCTCGACTGGATCCACTCTTTCCTCTCCGGCAGAATGCAGCGGGTCAGACTCCCTCCTTTCCTCTCTGACCCTACACCAACCACCTGCAGAGTCCCCAAGGGATCCTCACTCAGCCCCACGCTGTTCAACTTCTACATGGCTCCGCTTGCCCCCATCGTCAGAACACACGGACTCAACATTGTCTCATACGCAGACGACACCCAACTCATCCTCTCCCTATCCAACGAACCCAACGCAGCCAAGCACAACTTTCAAGAAGGCATGGAAGCAGTCGCCAAATGGATGAAAAGCAGCTGCCTACAACTCAACACTGACAAAACAGAAGTACTCATCATGGGCCCACACCCCGATGCCTGAAATGACACCTGGTGTCCCCCCGCCCTTGGAAACCCGCCCACCCCCACGGACCACGCACGCAACCTCAGAATCATCCTGGACTCCAAACTCAAAATGGACCGCCAGATCAACTCCATCGCATCCTCCTGCTTCCACACCCTCCACCTTCTAAGCAAGACTTTCAAATGGATCCCCCTCGAGCACAGAAAGACCGTCACTCACGCCCTCGTCACCAGCAGACTTGACTACGGCCACGCACTCTACGCCGGAATAAACAAAAAACTCACCCGCAAGCTACAAATCAGTAAACAGCCATTTCAACGCGGCTTTTACACCGCATACCATTACATCGCATGCGTTACAATGCATGCGATGTAACGCATAACCATTACTACGCATGTTATTACATCGCATGCACTTTTACAACGCATGTGATGTAAATGCGATCCACCTCGTTGTGAGGAAACTGAGGATCTTCCGTTTCCTCACAACGACGTGCATCGTGCACCGCCCCTCAGCCGACGTGAAGTGAAGCAGGAACCAGGGAGAGGAACACGAGGAGAGCGAGGTAAGGGGGATTGGGCCAGGGGTGGGGGTAGTGTTTTAGGGTTTGGGGTAGTGTTGTAGTGTTTGTGTAATGTAGGGTAGTGTTTTAGGGTTTAGGGTAGTGTCGGGGGGGTCGTGCAGGGTAGTGGTTGAGTGAAGGAACTGGACTGGGGGTCGGAGGAGGGTCGTGCTGGAGGTAGTGTTTTAGGGTTTAGGGTAGTGCTGTGGTGTGTGAAGTGCAGGGTAGTGTTTTAGGGTTTAGGATAGTGTCGGGGGGGTCGTGCAGGGTAGTGTTTGAGTGTAGGAACTGGACTGGGAGTCCGAGGAGGGTCGTGCTGGAGGTAGTGTTTTAGGGGTTAGGGTAGTGCTGTGGTGTGTGAAGTGCAGGGTAGGGTTTAGGGTAGTGTCGGGGGTCATGCAGGGTAGTGTTTGAGTGTAGGGAGCGGACTGGGGGTCGGGGGAGGGTCGTGCTGGAGGTAGTGTTTTAGGGTTTAGGGTAGTGCCGTGGTGTGTGTGTAGTGCAGGGTAGTGTTTTAGGGTTTATGGTAGTGTTAGGCGGTTGTGCAGGGTAGTGTTTAAGTGTAGGGAGCGGACTGGGGGTCGGGGAGGGTCATGCTGGGGGTAGTGTTTTAGGGTTTGGGATAGTGTTGTAGTGTTTGTGTATTGTAAGGTAGTGTTTTAGGGTTTAGGGTAGTGTTGGTGGGGTCGTGCAGGGTAGTGTTTGAGTGTCGGAACTGGACTGGGAGTCGGAGGAGGGTCATGCTGGAGGTAGTGTTTTAGGGTAGTGCTGTGGTGTGTGTGTAGTGTAGGGTAGTGTTTTAGGGTTTAGGGTAGTGTCAGGGGGTTGTGCAGGGTAGTGTTTAAGTGTGGGGAGCGGACTGGGGGTCGGGGGAGGGTCGTGCTGGAGGTAGTGTTTTAGGGTAGTGCTGTGGTGTGTGTGTGTGTAGTGCAGCGTAGTGTTTTAGGGTTTAGGGTAGTGTCGGGGGTCGTGCAGGGTAGTGTTTAAGTGTAGGGAGCAGACTGGGGGTCGGGGGAGGGTCGTACTGGGGTTAGTGTTTTAGGGTTTAGGGTAGTGCCGTGGTGTGTGTGTAGTGCAGGGTAGTGTTGTTGAGTTTAGGGTAGTGTCAGGGGGTCGTGCTGGGTAGTCTTAATGTAGGGAGAGTACTGGGGGTAGTGCTGTGGTGTGTGTGTAGTGCAGGGTAGTGTTGTTGGGTTTAGGGTAGTGTCAGGGGGTTGTGCTGGGTAGTCTTAATGTAGGGAGAGTACTGGGGTCAGGGAGGGTCGTGCAGGGGTACTAAATTAGGGTTTAGGGCAGGGCAGGGTAGTGTCACTTACATTGCATACTTTTACCATGAGTATAGCTTTACCACACATGCCTTTGTGTTGTAATGGTATGTGTGGTAAAAGCATATGCGTGGTAAAAGTATGCGATGTAATGGCATGTCGTTGTAATTGCAACGCGTAGTAATACCCGCGTTGTAATGGCACACGTGGTATTAGTACACGTTGTAATGAGTCATATTCCTACAAAACATCCAGAACGCCACTGCAAGACTGGTCCTCAACCTGCCAAGACACTGCCACATCTCCCAGCACCTGCGCACACTCCATTGGCTCCCCATCGAGGCTAGAATCACCTTCAAGATTCTCACCCACGCACACAAAGCCCTCCACAACACCGGACCTGCATACCTGAACAGCCGACTCGAATTTCACACACCCCAAAGGACCCTACGATCAGCCCAGCTCTCCTACGCCGTGGTCCCCTGCACCAGGAAGTCCAGATCGGGAGGCCGCTCATTCTCCTTCCTCGCAGCCAGAACACCCTACTGCTCCACCTCAGACAGACAACATCACTCCCCATCTTCACGAAAAACCTCAAAACATGGCTCTTCGACAGACCTCCTCCTTGATGGACTGGATCCTGCACCTCCCCCCCTCCCCAGCGCCTTGAGACCCTCACGGGTGAGTAGTCGCGCTTAACAAACCCATGATTTGATTTTGAAGATGAGCCAAAGCGAAAGCCCGAAACCCTTGGCTGCCTCCTGCGAGCACACCCTATGCACAGGGCCTGGCCCTGCCCCCGCGCGCCCCGGCCGGTGGAGCGGTCTGTGGCCGCACGGGGCGCTTGGGTGAGGACCGGTCCTCGGCGGTTCTTCCTCCTCCGGGGGAGGACACGACTGACCGAGGGACAGGGGACGGGGGCGGCCCCCGGCCCCTGTTTCTCTCTCTGGGAGGGGCACAGCGGTGGGCCCTCCCGAGACAGAACCCACGCTCACCCGGCACGACCCCCGCGGTGGGGGGGAAACCGAATGGTAGTGCCTCCCCGGGCTGGGACAACTCCCCCTGAAAGGCCCTGCCGCCCCGGGCCCTCCCGCGCCCGAGTCCCGGCCCGACCAGGCTACGGGTGACCGAGGAGCAGCCCTTCTCGTGCAGCAGGGCGGCCTGGAAGAGAAGGAGCTGAGGGCCTGCAAGGGGACCCCCGGCTGCTCTCGGTGTGAGGCGTGCGGGATGGGGAGCTGCCTGGCTCTCCTCTTCCGGCGCCTCCGACCCAGGCAAGGGTGGGGTGGGCTACCCACCAGCCCACCGGCACAGCTCGGGCCGCCCAGCAATGAACGGCTTACGGTCTGGTGGGGCGACCCTCCTTCGTTGCCAGGTACCCAGTTTGACCCGGTCCCGTGCGGCTGGGCCGAGGGGTTTGAAGACTTGAGCGGTCCCTCCAGGTTACCCCGGGAGGGACCAGCAGCGGTGGTGGGCCTGCTGCCTGCTCCAGTTGCTCCGGGAGCCCCCCTCACTCGCGGGTGGGTGGGGGGGACTCCCGGGCCAAGCGCCTGGTAACGCTTTTTTTCTCCCAACGGTGCAGTCTGACTCCCAGAGGGGAAGCCTTGAACGGGGCGCCCGGGCCGTCTCGCCACACGGGCGGTGGACGGACGGCATTTCTTTCCTCCCGTCTCTCCTGCGCCTGCAGGTGGGTGAACGTTTTTTAAAAGTTGCCTGTGACTCTTGGCGGTGGATCACTCGGCTCGCGCGTCGATGAAGAACGCAGCTAGATGCGAGAATTAGTGTGAATTGCAGGACACATTGATCATTGACACTTCGAACGCACCTTGCGGCCC
>CAWUFW010001180.1:105000-330000 GCA_963921515.1 Calotriton arnoldi
GGCAAACCTCAAAACACAAATGGAGCCACGTCAGAGCTAAAGAGCCAAAATATTAGACAGACGAAAAAAGAAGGCATCCAGTCAATGTTCCCTCTAATTTTTTTCCTCTGTGTGCGGCAGTATAAGGTCTCTGTGTGCTGCAGCCAAGGTTATGTGCGCCAGGAACCCGACCGCGCGTGTGGGTGCAGCGACAGTGCAGATTGTGTGAGTATTCATGTTAATCGCAGCATCAGTCATGCGCTGCAATTAACATGAATACTTTCTCAGAGGCAAACAATATGCCCCGCACAGGGCCGGCCTTAGCGCTGGTGACACCCTGTGTGACAATGTTTGTTGGCGCCCCCCAATGACCACCTCCGCCAGTGATTCCCTCACTATTACCCTTTAACAGTGCCGCTCAAGTCTCCATTACCCTCTCTCTGAGATGCACTTAATTCGTTTTATAGCGCCACTCATACCAGTGTAGGGTGTACTTTACATTGCACACACATTAAACGGAGTCAATCAATCATAGGTATGTAAATCAGTGTGTAAGAAATGTTACCTATGACAGAGGACTGCAAGGTGAAGGAGTGACATGTCATTCATACTGGTAGGCAGTATAGGTTAAGAGTGCTTTGTCTAGAGAAGAACAAACTTGGAATTTAAAATGTAAAACCATGGTTAGGGTTTCTCTTTAATGAGAATCGCTTTGTACCCAAATGAACCCTTTTGCAACATTAGGATAATGAATGGCTGGGGAAAAAATCATAACGCTCTAATCTATACCTTGCAGTATGCATGAAGTTCTTTGATGACAATTAAATAGTTTACTGTTCTATATTAGGATTTTAACTTATAAACTGCAAGTAACAAAATTATCTCTCTGACAAAAGTAGTAACCCGCTAACCAATTTTCATTCTATGCACTTTGTGATCTGCATGGTACACTTTCTTTGCAGCAGCCATATTAACCCTCTGCGCTACCTTAAAACTTCCACTAGAGCAAATTCCTGTCCCTCTCCAGGCAGAACATTAATCACCAGAGTTATCTTGACATATTTATTATTGCCTGAAAATTGCTGGAGGCAAGGAACTTTGCAGCTGGTCCTTTTGAAACAATAATATACCTGTGTCCGTTCGCTCTCCCCTGCAGCGAGTCACAGGCGTGAAGTAAGTCCGTTGACACCACGGGATGGCACATCAAAGCACGTCATGCTTGTAGTCGGGGCTTTAAGTGGGATGAAAAAACTGGGGGGGGCTCACATAGGGGCGTGGCCAATGTAAATATGGGAGTGGCTTAAAACACTTAAGTTAAAAATCTGTACTTAGCATCGTGTGCTGCCCCACTGGTATTCTGCTGCTCAATCAGTGGGTTTCTCAAGGAGCCTAGTATCACACGCCGTCAACCAGGGCTTTAAGTGGGATGAAAAAACTGGGGGGTCTCTCAAAGGGGCGTGGGCGATGTAATTAAGGGCGTGGCTTAAAAGCACAGTAAGCTTAAAATCTGTGCTTAGCATAGTGTGACGCCCGACAGGTACTTTTGCTGCTTTTGTCATTGCATCCAGATATATAATATAACAAGTAAAATTACACCTACAACAAGCCAGGACTAATGGCTTTGTCAGTGGTTGTTAGTTGCATAAGATAAATAGGCAACAACTATGGCTTCGTTGTATATAACATTGAAAATGCTTCAGGTCTGACATGATGAGACTGAAAGAACTATAACGCGTCTTTTTTTTTTAGTTACATCAAAGGCAGTGAAGGGTGGCACTGCTGCAGAGTTACGATTTTTTTCATTCTGAGGCTGATGGCAAAAACTGGCAGGACCCGGACCACTTAAAGCCCTCCCGTCACCACAGGTGAAGTGATTTATAGGGGACGCTGGGAGATACATTAGTTTCAGTGAAACAGAGAAGTGTAGAGCTCAGAGAGAAGTGGCAGGAGGGAACCAACTGTAAAGGAAGGAAGCAGGCAGTGGCGTGTGTATAAAACACGACAGTTCTTCACACACGGAATCAAATGAAATGTGTTCACATACACATATCAATTCCATCCCAGTAGGCTTGATGAAGGAAGGATTACTAACAACCTATCCTGCAAAGCGCAGTTGGAAAATTTAGCCTTCTGTTGATGTTTTATAATGTCAAAGTTCCCCGAAAGTAGTGTCACTGCTGAGGTAGAAAACACATCCAATCCAGAGGTTGTTGTCGTTGCGTTGTCCTGTTCTGTCCAGCCGTGTTGCGCTAAGATCTTGCCCCAGGCATTCTTTTCACACACAATTTGCCCCACTCTATTAACAAAAGAAAGGCAGGAAGTCTAGAAGCACAACGTGTGCTTTCACAATCACCTGAAAGCACACGTCGTGATTGCAGATGATGCAGCGCGTACAATAAAACTATTCTCCTCCTAGGTCACTTATCGGTCATCCAGGGGCAAACTATATTTTCTTACATCCACATGACGATGGGGCCCATAAACATCGCCTATCACACACGCACACACCTGGATTTCCTTTACACCTTTACGAAATTCTGTACTCCTAGGAGAAGCATGAGAACTAAATGGAAAACACCATTTATGTACCGCTGGAAGGAGCCGGGTTATCTTATTACCTTAACCTATCGCTTTCTTTTAGTTATTTCTTAAGATATTCCTGCTCATTGTTTTGTCGATGAATCATTCATGTAAGAAATTAGTTCATAGTGATTAAGACCAGCTAAATCACAATAACCAATTACTGGTGTCACAATCATTTAGTAAAATAACCACTGAGTCGTTTGATTTAAAGAATCTCAAATTTTATATAATTTTAAAAGCATGAGAAAGAATTTAGACTTTTTATTCAATTATTCATTCATTATTAATTCAAATATTTATTAAGCATAATCAATTTTATTGCAGAAAAGAACATTTTTGTCATGAAGCAAAACCCTAATTACCTGCCTACCTTCCTAATTTAGCCTAATGATTTCTAACCTAAGTTTAAGAATTAAAAATAACCTGATTCTCATACTCAACTGGAAAAATAAGACAGCAACAGAAACTTCAGCTCGTCAGCATCAGCTACCTGCAACCCGTCTCATCTAACAGTCTTTCAGCATCTCCCGCTCAGTAATGGATCGATCAGGACCACCAAGCACTGGAAGCCACCAACACCAACACCGACTCTGACTGCGACTCTCCAACTCCGATCGTGACTGTGTACCCCTCCCACTAAGAGTAGGCCCTCTTATACCCTAATTCTAACTTTGCTAACTAATTGTTGCAACATTAATAACACGCTTTTCTTTCATTGGTCCATTCATTTCATCTATTCATTCTTTAATCAAGTTCTCTCGGATCCAACTGGTCCTTGGAATGTATATGATCATTTCCTTTCTCACAGTTCAAGACATGTTTCCATCCGCTTCGATCAGTACATTTGTAACTTCTTTCGATACATTCGAGAACTCTGCAGGCATTGTCCTTTCTCTTAAAATGGTTTCCCACGGTTCCTTGCTGATCACCACGGCACACTATCAGTTCAATTAGGTCACATCAGCCTTGACCATTCTCGCATCCTAGCCTCTCAGCAACATCACGAGGTTAGCTTTTCTCCAACTTTTCTCCCTTGTCACGTGTTTCCCCGCACTTGCGCACTTCATTAACCGGCAGCCATTTTATATCGCCACTCGTTTATACTTAGAAGCACTATTTTGAAATAAACAAAACATAATTAAAATAGAGAAACATAGCCTTTTTGTTTCCTCCCGTCATCTACGTACCCCAATTAGTTATTACCTAGCAGAAAGCAACATTTAAGCTGTTCTTTACTTACCATCACTATTGTTTTTGCAACGACACGTTTATATTCTATGAAGCACAAATCATGCATTTATTATAAAATTAGTACGCAATTATTTTTATGTTATAATTAGACACACAGACATTCGTTAATAGATTATTCAGCACATATACTTGCGTATTACCCTTCCCCCACGCACAGTGTTGATTAATACGTTTAAACGAACATTTTATTAATTATTTATAAAATTTGTTAGGGGTTAAAAAAAATTATTTTCTCTGCTCCTTTGGTGATTTTTAAATCACCACATAAAACCCAAGTTATACTTCTTTTTCAGGCAGCATATGTCTTTCATCCTTTTGCTTTTTGTTAGTTACACATCTGTTTCCTTTCATCTTGTCTTCTTGTCTCCTTATACATGCTTTCTTTCATTTTCTCTAACTCAATTTCACCCATTTCTCTCTCTCTCTCTTCATTATTCTGTTATTTCTTTTTATCTTATTTTGTCTTATTTTTCTTTTTATACATGTTATTACATTTTCAACACCATGGCTAACAATATTACTACAGTTGCTATTATTATAACTTTCCCTATCATTAGTCTACTCATTCTGGTCAACCAATTTGCTACGGAAGAAAACCCTCTACCAAGTTTTCCCAAGACACTTTCCACCTCCAGTGGAACTAGTTCTTTGTGCAAATTTGTAATATTTGTAATATACTTCTGTATATTTTCACTTTTATCAGGAATGTAAGTGCAACAATGTTGGACTTTCAGCATTCCACAGACTCCACCCTCCTTTGCCAAAAGAATATCAAGGGCAAGCCGATTTTGCATCACCATAGCTCTCATGGCAACCATTTCGGTATTTACCATCAAGAACCCTCCCGCAGTATCTGTAGACAAACGATCTACTACTGTGGATAACTTCCGAATTTTAAATGCATTCAAAGATATTCCCACTGCTGGTATTAATGCTCCAAAAATATCACCTACAATTTCTGAAAAACTTTCCCTCTTTCTACGTGTAAAGCTATTAATCATCTTGTATGTTCCTTTTTCTTCTCTGTCCATATGAAAGATTTTTGGAAAGACCAGGCCTACATAGCAAGTTCCATACCAATGGTCCGGTAACCTGTAATAAGCTCTATTCCCACAAATATAATAGATACCTGGAAATATTGGATCTTTTCCACCTTTGAATCCCCAACCTCCCAAAATTTGATAATTGTCATGGCAGATACTGGAACCTACAAAGTAATTGTCATAGACTGTCTTATTTCTCCTGATACACAACTTTCCTGTTTGCGGCCAATCTAATGTCATTGCTGCATTTATCTTTTTCCCTTCATGATTTCCTTCCTCAAACGTCCATAGATGTGTTCCTTCCTCTTTTATTGCTTCTTTTTGAAATTTCATTCTTCTTTCTTCAACCATTTCTAAAAATACCTTTTCTTCTTTCTTTAATTCACAGGTAAGGTTGTTATTAACTATTTCATCTAAGGTTAATTTTCTATGTTCTAGAAAAATTCTCCTAAAACTTTTGCTTGTTTTCCCTTGTTAAGTTCTGGTACTACTGAACGTTTGCAAAAATCTTATCTATATTAGTATAATAAGACTCTAATCTACCTGGTTTATAAAATAAACTTGCTACTACACTACATGTTATTCCATAAGTTAGAGGTAGGTGATGATAAGTCACACCTTCTGACACTGATGCAGGCAACTGCATACAAACATAACAATCTCTCACATCCATTGTCTCTACATATTCGTACAACAATTTTGTAAAAACATTTTTAGAAAAGTCTGTTACTGACTTATCCTTATGTAATTCTGCACTACTTCTTAAAATAACTGGTTCTTTAATATTAGTTTCTTTTTCTGGTTTAGTATCATTCTTCGCTTCTATTACAGCTAAACTAATAGGAATTGTGATTGCTAAAACTATCCATACGGTCATTAATAAACCCGTACAAAAGCAGCACATTTTACACCATCTTTTTACAAACTCACATTTATCTCTTCTATCCCTAGTATTTTCCATTTTGCTTTTATCTTTTTGTTAAGTTTCAGAAAATTGTGTCACTACACCTCAGAAATGACTTAGATGCCACTCTGCTTTCAAAAAGTCTTTGCTTGGTACTTTCTTTTAATTCTCTCCAGAATTCTTTCGTTGTCACATCCGGTGATTTGTCATATCCAGTAAAATTGTCATGTCCGGCAGAAGCACTATAAGTCTTCACTTCAGGTTTGTTGCATCTCACCTTTACCCATTCGATTTCTTAGTCTCGGGTTCTCGTGAGTGTTTCCTTCTTCTTTGTAATCTGTCAGCGCGATATATAGCCACTCAGGTGACTTGTACTTTGCATTCACTTTCTTCGTTCTTTTAGACTTTTGCAGTCGTTTTCCACTTGGTTTTTCTTGTCCCTTTTGATTTGTTATTTCATTCACTTGTTCAGCACTTTTTTCTCCTGTTCTTATTATTCTATATCTCAATTTTCTTATATAGTTGCTGGGCCAATTATCTCCTTTTCTTGGCCTTTTGGCTTCACCTTCTTTTTCTTCTCTTTCTGATTTCCAATTTCTTTTCCTTGATTCAGTTTTTGTTTTCTCCTCTTCTCCACTCTCTTCAGATTCGGTTTAAACTTTTTCACTATTGTCTCTTATTTTGAAGCTTATGATCTCATCGTCTCTTACTGGTGGATCTGCTTTCTCCTTCTTGTGTTCCCTTATTACTGTCCCTCCTCAGTGTTCTTCCGATTTGGTGTTTTTCTCACTCTCTACTTCTAAATTTCCCTGTTCTTTTGTTTCTCTATCTGTCCCTATTGCTCCTCGGGGTTCTTCTCGATTCTCTAACTTCTTGTGTACTTCTTTCCCTACTTCGTCTATTAATATTATTTCTGAAGGATTTCCACCATAACTTGTACTTGGTTGCTCATCTAGATCATTTTCTTGTTAATTTTCTTCTCTAATTGGTTTATAACCCCAAGTTCTCCTTCGAAATTCTTCACAGTTTGCAACTGAATCATCAGATCCTGAACTTGTATCAGATATTTCCAGATGTCGACTTACAGGTCGATCTTCAGGTTCTGGAATTTCTGAATTTCTTCCTTCTTCTTCTTCCTCCTCTTCTTCTCTAGAGGTGCTCGCAGTTGGGGTTTCCAGATGTCGACTTTCAGGTCGATCTTCAAGCTCTGGCACCCTTTCTCTTATTCCTGTTATCCCAGTCGTTAAACTTTTATCCCACACTTCCAGACGTCAACTCACATGTCGATCAGTAGGTTCTTGAACTCTGATTGTGTGGCTGGCATGGACCCAGTTCTTTACTCCTGCACACTTGACTGCAGTCGTTGTCACTAGGATTACCTGTCGTGGCTCGTCCCAGCGAGGAACTAGACAGTTTCTTCTCCTGTGGATTTTTATGCGGACCCAGTCTCCTGGATTCAAGTCGTGGGCTGGTTTTCTTTCAAGAGTGGTCGCATCCGGTCCAACCTGATGAAACACAGAACGCACCACATCAGCCAGTCCCTTGCAATAATCCAGTACTAGATCATCAGTTATAGTCAATAACTTGTTGACAGGTACTTGTGCTTGTCTCATTGCTCGTCCCATGATCATCTCATGAGGACTAAGTCCAGTTTTCTTTTCAGGGATGCTTCTGATGGTCATCAGAACAAGGGGCAGTGCATCTGGCCATTTGAGTCCTGTAGCTTGACACATTTTTCCTAATCTGTTCTTAATTGTTCCATTAATTTGCTCTACTACCCCAGAAGCCTCTGGTCTGTATGCACAATGTAGTTTTTGTTTAATACTCAATGCTTCACAAATCAATTGGATCAACTCATTTTGAAAATGTGTTCCTCTATCTGTCTCAACCGTGACTGGAAAACCATACCTTGGAATTAACTCTCGCAGCATAAGTTTTGCCACCGTTGTTCCATCATTCCTTCTAGTGGGGTATGCCTCCACCCAACGAGAAAACAAACAGACGACCACTAGAACATATTTTAGTCTGTTACAAGGGGGCATTTCGATAAAGTCCAATTGCATTCTAGTGAACGGACCTCCTTCTCGTCCTATTGTTCCTAGACTCACTACTGTCTTTCTTCCTGGATTAAACTGCTGACAAATAAGACATCTTTGACAAAGGCTTTCAGCTATCGCTCTGAATTTTGGGTTATACCAGGTTTGTCTGAAAAGTCTGATCATTGCATCTCTCCCAATATGAGCTTGACCATGGTACATCCGTGCCATGTCTGCAATCATGCTATCAGGCATAACTGGTCTTTCATCTCTGTATACCCACACACCATTATTTTCCTGTCTTCTACATCCTGCTTTTATCCAGTAATCTTTTTCCTCATCATTTGCAGCTTCCTGTAACTGTCTTACTTCATCCCATGTCTCGACAGTGTTAGTAAAAAGCAAAGGAGAAGAGATATACTCCCTTTCTCTATTCTTATTTAGGGACACCATGTTCTCTGCACAATATTTGGCAATCTCATCAGCATAATTGTTTCCAACAGCTATGTAATCTTCGTTTTTCTTATGTGCCTTGCACTTCACTACAGCTATTTGTTTAGGCAGCTGTATCGCCTCAAGCAGCTTTTTAACAAAATCTCCATTTCTGATAGGTGTTCCTGCAGACGTCAAGAAACCTCTTTGTGAACAAATCTGACCAAAGTCATGTACAATACCGAAACCATATTGGCTATCGGTCACAATCGTAACTCGCACATTTCTTCCCAATTTACATGCTTGAATCAAAGCAATCAGTTCCGCAACTTGTGCAGACCTTATTCCTTTCAGCCAGGACGCTTCCATCACAGTCGCCACTGTGCACACTGCGTAAGCTGCGCTTAAAACTCCTTCTTTCGTTCTCAAACATGAGCCATCCACAAACATGACATAATCTGATTCCTTTAACGGTTCATCTTTTATGTCAGCTCTTGGTTTTGTGCAATATTCCAGCACGTTCAGACAATCATGATCTACTTCGTCTTGTTCAATTATACTCTCTTCATCTGGCAGTGATGTTGAAGGATTCACATTCATGCATCTATCTATGGTCACATTTTCAGCACTCAAGATTACTTTTTCGTACTTAGTCAGCCGACTATGTGTCATGTACTGTGTTTTTGTTCTTGTCAAAAGAATTTCTACTGAATGGGGAACATATACTCTCAGTGGATACCCCATCACTATACCTTCACTTTGTTCCAGACTTACACAAGTAGCAGCAACTGCTTTCAGACATCCGGGCAACGCTTTTGCTATAGGATCTAAAACAGCTGAAAAATAAGCAATTGGTCTTTTCATTGTTCCATGTTTTTGTACCAGTACTGAAAACGCACATCCATCTCTTTCACTGCAGTACAATTCAAAATCCTTCTCATAATCAGGCATGCCTAAAGCAGGGGCCTCACACAATTTCTTCTTCAAATCTTTGAAAGATCTAATTTCTTCGTTACTTAACTCAAAAGGGTCTCTTACATCTTTCTTGGTCAATTTTTGTAATGGTTTTGCAATCAAGGAGAAACCACTTATCCATTGTCGGCAATATCCAACCATTCCCAGAAACATTCTTACCTCTCTTTGCGTCATTGGTGCTCTCATTCCTTGAATCATTCTTACTCTTTCTGTCGCTATCTTTCGCACTCCTTTCTCAATTTTATGCCCTAAATATTGAACTTCTTTTTGGCAAAATTGCAATTTTGAAGGGGACACTTTGGGGCCGATTCCGATCTCGGTCGGAGGCGCACCCAATACCATTCGGTCGGGAAAAAAGCCATGCGACAGCCTGTTTCCCGACCGAACCGTACGCGGGTCCGGCCGAGCGAGTACGATGCGACTCGCCGACCGACTCGTCCGGGCGACCCGACCGCTCCGACCGACTCGTACCCGGATCGTACCGCTCCGACCGACTCGCTCGGACCCGATTCGCACCGCGCAATGGAGACGTTTTCCGGCCGGGTAAGTACGATGCGCACCTCGACCGCTCCGACCGACTCGCGCCGTCCGACTCGAACTCGCTGTCGGAGCCGTACTTTGGGGGTCCGTGTCGGACCCCCTGTACGCGTAGCCCGTGCGAGGCGCACACAGGGGGGACCCATGGGTCCCCCTACCTGTGCATGTACGCCGCGAGCGCCTCGCGGCGTACTCGCTGTAGGGGGCGCCCTTGTCCGCCTCGCACCCATTGGAGGCAATGGGAGCCCGCGTACGCGTTGTACGACCGGCTCCCATTGAGTTCAATGGGAGTCCGACCGACTCGTGTCCGATAACATACGGACGCATCGTACTCGTTCGGTCGGACTGCACGGGTCCGATTCGGTCGGAAATCTCTCCGGGTCCGGCTCGGTCGGAGAGATTTCCGGCCCGAATCGGAATCGACCCCTTTATGTCCTCTTTTCTCTAGATGGTTCAGTAAAGCAATTGTATCACTTACACATGCTTCTTTTGTTTTCGATTCCACCAACAGGTCATCGATATACTGCACCATCACTGACTTTTCTGGCATTTTCAAATCTTCCAGAGATTTCTTTAAAATCTGATTAAAGATTGAGGGGCTTTCTGTATACCCCTGAGGAATTCGGCACCATGCCAAAATACGCTCTCCGAACCGGAACGCAAATAATGGCTGGCTATCTGGATGCAAAGGAATAGAGAAAAATGCGTGACACAAATCTATCACTGTGTACCACTCAGCTTCGTGTGGAATTTGATATAGAATTACTGCAGGGTTTGGCACTATTGGACAACAAGGCACAACTATTTTGTTGATCTTTCTCAAATCCTGTACTATTCTATATGTTCCGTTTGGCTTTTTCAGTCCCATAATAGGTGAATTACATGGACTGCTCATTATTTCTTTTAGAATTCCCTGTTCAATCATTTTATTTATTACAGGAGTTATTCCTTCAATTATTTCTGGAGTTAATTTGTACTGTGGCGTATTCGGGTAAGTTGTTCCTTCTTTTACTGTTACTTTTACTGGATCAACTTCTTTCATTAATCCAATATCTTCTCCTGTAAAATCCCACACATTTTCTTTCACTGCAATTTTTAGTTCTTCTGGAAGTTTTTCTGCATCAAATGCAGGAAACAAACCATTCATTTCAGGTTCCTGATTCATCAAAGTTACTTTATACAATACATCTTCATCTGAGGTCTGAAATCCAATTCCATCTGGTGTACAATAAATTGTGCAATTCATCTTGCACAAGAGGTCACGACCTAAAAGATTTACAGGACTACAATTGCACACTACAAATCTATGCATTTTGCTAAAAGAACCAATTTTTACTTCCACTAATTCAGTAAGTGGTGTTTTACTCTGCTGATTTGCTACTCCTACCACTTGGATGTATTCACCTGAGAGAGGAAGGTTTGGAATTTCCACTGATCTAACAGTAGAACGGGTAGCTCCAGTATCGACAAGGAATGTTACATTTGCACCATTCACTTCTCCATCCACAAAGGGACCAGACTGATCTACCTCTAGAGTTGCGCCAAGTACGCACTCTTTTCCCTCTCCTAGGCACCGTCAGAAACTTTCATCCGACTCATCCTCACTCTGACGCAACCAATACTGAGAAATGTTAGCTGCTCGCGGCAACTGTGTTACCTGCTCTCCTCCGTAGAATCCTGTTTCTGTACTGTATCTTTGCTGGTTAACAGTGTTGGGAAGTGGTGGTTGCGGCACCTGACTTTGTTGAACAACTACCTCATTCTGCACCTGTGGAGTTAATGATTGATTTTCCGGATTAGGTTTAGGTGGGAACTTACACTCGTTTCTCCAATGCCCTAATTTTCCGCAATTATGACAGGGCCATTTCTTCTTTGCCTCCTCTAGACTCACTTGACCTTTCCCTTTACCTATGTTAGGTCGCGTTTTATTCTGTCCTGTTTCATTCCCACTATTATTATCCAATTGAGCTTCTTGTTTTTCTGCCACTTTCACCTGTGCCCACATTGCCTTCTCTTTCAATTTACGCTGTCTACTCTCAATATCATCACTGCAATACTTAGCATACCTCAGTACCTCGTCTACTGTACCATTCTGCCAATTAATCATATGCTGTTTAATCATTTCACTAATCTCTGGTTTCAACCCAAACACAAATCTGTACACAAAATGACTCATATCTTTTTCACTTAATTCCTCATATCCACTATACTGCTTGAAAACCAACAACAACCTCTCATAATAGGCGTGTACAGACTCCTTACTTTCCTGTGTAGTTCTATCGATTTTTACCCAATCTGTCTCTTTAGGAGGAATCTTATTTTTCAAAAAGGTAATCACCTTATCATACTTCTTCATCACCTCAGGACCTGGAGCTCCTGTCTTAGGATCTCTTGGATATTCTGTAGTTGGCCAGTCAACTGTAATCTTACACTCTGACCACAAATCAGTTGGTACCACTATGTCAAATAATCCATCTAAATCTATCCACAACACCTTTGAAACCTTTACAAACCTCTCTACTTGTCGGTACCATTCAACTGGTTTCTCTCTTAGCTTCGGAAAGTCATTTGTGAATGACAGTATATCCTGCCTAGTCCAGGGAACATGCACATAACTACCACCTGGAGTTTCTCTCATAGGGTATTCTCTGGCAACAGGTTCTTTTTCAGTTATCATAAAAGCCAAAGAAGCTTTGTCTGTAGTTTTCTCATTCTTTTTGTCCATCTAACCTTCCATCTGTCCACATCACCCCATTTTCTTAATAACACAATTAACTCTTTTATCTGTGTCAGCCTTCCTGCCGTGTTCAAATTTTCAATATCTTTTTCACAAAAGTCTACTCTATAGGGTTTCTGCAATGTTTTCACTTTCGCAAAGTCTATTCCAATTTCACTGGCTACTTCTTCTAGTTTGTCATGTAAATTCTTTGCTCTCCATGTAAAACTTTTGCACAGAAACATTATTTCATCATCCTGGTAATTTTTTATCTTTTCTGTACCAATCGTTCCTAGAATTAATTCTTCCATGTCAATTTTTAACCTAATTACATCTAATGGTTTTTCTTCTGGTTCTTTTATTTTAAATGCCTTCATCCACTCATTTAATTCATCAGGAGTCGGACCTATGGGTGTATTATTTAGTTCTATCCAATTACCACTCTTTTCAGGAGTCTCTGTTGCAGATTCTGGTACCATATGCATTTTCCTACCATTGCACTCATTCACAGTCAAATTTGTAGGTGGACTTGGTCTGTAAGTACTAGCCAAATTACTTGTATTTGCACTTTGTTCCATCCTTTCTTTTTCTCTCTGAAATTGTGAACTCATGGGAATCACTAAAGATCGTTCATCAATTTTCTGATTCTCAAAAACTGGTATTACTGGACCTATTGTTACAGGCACAGTCACTGCTTCCATATTTTTCGTTAATTCTCTAATCTTCTCAGTTAGTTCTTTTGTTGTCCTTGCTAATTCGCTTGCATTGTCGCTTTCTATTCCTTCATTTTGTGAAGTTCTCATTTGATCTTGTGACCTATTTATTTCAATTCTTTTTTCTGGACTTTTATTTCGCATAGTCTCTATTAGCGGCGAATTTGGTGTCACCACTGTAGAACTCTGCTGATACGGAGGTGGATTTCTATTTAAAATATCTTCCAGCAATTCATCATCCGTTTCGCTCTCATGCATATATTTCTCCCTCTCCATATGTTTCTTTTTCTCAGTACGTTTTCTCTTAGTCTCTTCCTCAACTGTAAAAGCCGGAAACAAACCTCCTGTCATGTTAGCACATCTCCATCGTTTTATTCTATCCTCATGATTTATTCCCCACATTCTTCCAGGCATAAACTCATGATCTCTTAAACCTCTGAATCTCTCTCGCTCATACATCTCATCCTCCCATTCTGTCAACGCTTCAAACTGTGTCGGTCTAGGTCTAGCTTCTAGATTTGTCATCTTTTCTCGCAAATTTCGCAAAACCGCTACACTAAATGAACCATTCTCAGGGAAAGCTAATGCACCATCATTCTTCGTATACTTTGCCCAATTTTCCAACCATATGCATGTATGATATCCATATTTCAGCATCATATGTGAAGCTGCTGATTTCGGCGGAGGAATTACTTGTCCCTCTCTAGTCACAACCTTTTTATCTTTCTTAAAGAAATTCTTTATTTTTGTCGTCCATGACGTTCTCTCCCTTTCATACTCGTAATATGGCATGTTTTCGATTTGTTTTTCTCTTCAAACCAGCACTGTTCCGTGTACGGAACTTCAACCAATTACAGCGCGACTTACCCTAACGCCCCAATCAGAACAATTCCCTTCGCCCGCGAACCAACCAATCCTAGCGCGGCACTTTTCTACGTCACTCCTGACTCTGTGTTCACGTGACTAGCACACTATCCAATCCTAACGCGGCACTGTCAATGTCACTCCTGCTCTTTTACCCCTCCTTTACAAAAATTTATCGGCAATTTTCTTTTCACTGTTTTCTTCGTTAGTTACAACAATTAAAACAATTCCATAGTCTGATTCGCTAAACAAAAGTGACAGCTTTGTCCTTTTACACAAGAATCCTGTATTTCCAGTAGGCAGCGCTTACCTCTACCCTACCACAGAATTATCAACTCTCGCCGATAAAGTAGCACTTCCCTCTACCTTACCCTTCTTTCAAGCAAACAATTAACTCGTTTCTCTGGGGATAAGACACATGTGGAGACTAGGCTCCTGAGAATTAAGGCCAAAGTTTCACAAGAAAACGTGATTTGCTATCTCAGTTATACACCTTTCGTACAGAAAATCTCTAACATAACACAACCTGTGTTATTACCAAAATGAATTCAGACCATGTACCAAATTCCATGTGACTTCTCTTGCCACACGTGTTCCACTTCCTACATCCCAGAAGCGTGAAAACTCACATATAACATAACACGACTCAACATATAGTATTAGTCATAAACAAAATAATCAATAATCAATAAACAATAATCACTAAACTAATCTATAGAAAACCATAACTCTACTACCAAGAAATCTGATGCAGCGCGTACAATAAAACTATTCTCCTCCTAGGTCACTTATCGGTCATCCAGGGGCAAACTATATTTTCTTACATCCACATGACGATGGGGCCCATAAACATCGCCTATCACACACGCACAAACCTGGATTTCCTTTACACCTTTACGAAATTCTGTACTCCTAGGAGAAGCATGAGAACTAAATGGAAAACGCCATTTATGTACCGCTGGAAGGAGTCGGGATATCTTATTACCTTAACCTATCGCTTTCTTTTAGTTATTTCTTAAGATATTCCTGCTCATTGTTTTGTCGATGAATCATTCATGTAAGAAATTAGTTCATAGTGATTAAGACCAGCTAAATCACAATAACCAATTACTGGTGTCACAATCATTTAGTAAAATAACCACTGAGTCGTTTGATTTAAAGAATCTCAAATTTTATATAATTTTAAAAGCATGAGAAAGAATTTAGACTTTTTATTCAATTATTCATTCATTATTAATTCAAATATTTATTAAGCATAATCAATTTTATTGCAGAAAGGAAATTTTTGTCATGAAGCAAAACCCTAATTACCTGCCTACCTTCCTAATTTAGCCTAATGATTTTTAACCTAAGTTTAAGAATTAAAAATAACCCGATTCTCATACTCAACTGGAAAAATAAGACAGCAACAGAAACTTCAGCTCGTCAGCATCAGCTACCTGCAACCCGTCTCATCTAACAGTCTTTCAGCATCTCCCGCTCAGTAATTGATCGATCAGGACCACCAAGCACTGGAAGCCACCAACACCGACTCTGACTGCGACTCTCCAACTCCGATCGTGACTGTGTACCCCTCCCACTAAGAGTAGGCCCTCTTATACCCTAATTCTAACTTTGCTAACTAATTGTTGCAACATTAATAACACGCTTTTCTTTCATTGGTCCATTCATTTCATCTATTCATTCTTTAATCAAGTTCTCTCGGATCCAACTGGTCCTTGGAATGTATATGATCATTTCCTTTCTCACAGTTCAAGACATGTTTCCATCCGCTTCGATCAGTACATTTGTAACTTCTTTTGATACATTCGAGAACTCTGCAGGCATTGTCCTTTCTCTTAAAATGGTTTCCCACGGTTCCTTGCTGATCACCACGGCACACTTTCAGTTCAATTAGGTCACATCAGCCTTGACCATTCTCGCATCCTAGCCTCTCAGCAACATCACGAGGTTAGCTTTTCTCCAACTTTTCTCCCTTGTCACGTGTTTCCCGCACTTGCGCACTTCATTAACCGGCAGCCATTTTATATCGCCACTCGTTTATACTTAGAAGCACTATTTTGAAATAAACAAAACATAATTAAAATAGAGAAACATAGCCTTTTCATTTCCCTCCCATCATCTACGTACCCCAATTAGTTATTACCTAGCAGAAAGCAACATTTAAGCTGTTCCTTACTTACCATCACTATTGTTTTTGCAACGACACGTTTATATTCTATGAAGCACAAATCATGCATTTATTATAAAATTAGTACGCAATTATTTTTATGTTATAATTAGACACACAGACATTCGTTAATAGATTATTCAGCACATATACTTGCGTATTACCCTCCCCCCACGCACAGTGTTGATTAATACGTTTAAACGAACATTTTATTAATTATTTATAAAATTTGTTAGGGGTTAAAAAATATTATTTTCTCTGCTCCATCACAGACTTGCTGCCTTTCATTTGTTAGTAGGGCACAGCTGCGGGGCAGATTGTGTTTCTTTGTGAAAGTAATCATGTTAATTGCAATGCATTATCGGGCGCTGCGATTAACATGAATACTTTTACAAAGGCAGACAATCTCCCCCACGGCCGCGCCCTTTTAACAAAAGAAATGCAGCAAGTGCAGGAGGCACTTGCTGCTGAACTTATCTGCCGCTGTGCGCACTTCAAACGCCACACTGCGCGCTCGAGGTGAGAGGGGTGCGCGGGCGCGCAGGCGTGCAGCTTACAGGGAACAGTGCATCCAGTATAAATCATGCAATAAATATATATTTAAATATATCGCCTCCAAATTAAAAAAATCTAAACTTTTTTGTATTTCTGTTTGTAGTAAATTAGGTTACATTACTGCATTGAGGCAACTAAGACAAAGTAAAATTTTTGCATTAGTATAGTGTATTAAACTCCATGGGAACTTTTTCATTTAACATACACTCTGAACTAAAGAATTTTGAGATGCTCCCAAATAATTCTACAGTTATAGGAATTGAGGCATAATGAGTTAAGTGGTTAGCCCGGGGTCACACAAGCTGGTCTCATAGTTTAGGATTTAAGTGCACGTTCCATTTGTGCTGTTCGTCAAACGTAAAAAGGCAGATTATTGCATTTTCATATTAATATTACAGGCCTTGCATGACCCTACAAACAAAACTATTTCAGAAGTCCCGCACCTCAATGACGCAATAAAATATATCATACTTACAATTATGGTAACAGAAGACGACATGGAGATTGCCCAGACGTGGGTCCCTTGCTCACTTTGCCACTGGATTCAAGCTAGCCTGGCTGATGAGGGCTGTTAGCCCGAAACCGGTCCTAGGATGCTTGTTTCCGGTCCAGGGAAGACATGACTTGGCAGTTCGGGCTGGACTGTTCCAATGAGGCACAGGGTCAAGACTGATTTGCATATAGCTGTGTCTGAACTGGGGTGGCGAAGTGAGCTAAAGAACGATGATGGATTCAACCCAGATCTGTGACTGGGGGTGAGTGTCTAAAAAGTTTCAGCGCTCCGTCCATCATCTCCTTGTGTTTGCTTTCTTCGCCCTAAGTTGGCAGGGTATGCCCAGGCGTGGGTCCCTTGCTCACTTTGCCACTGGATTCAAGCTAGCCTGGCTGATGAGGGCTGTTAGCCCGAAACCGGTCCTAGGATGCTTGTTTCCGGTCCAGGGAAGACATGGCTTGGCAGTTCGGGCTGGACTGTTCCCATGAGGCACAGGGTCAAGACTGATTTGCATTTAGCTGTGTCTGAACTGGGGTGGCGAAGTGAGCTAAAGAACGATGATGGATTCAACCCAGATCTGTGACTGGGGGTGAGTGTCTGAAAAGTTTCAGCGCTCCGTCCATCATCTCCTTGTGTTTGATTGCTTCTGGGTTACAGTCTTGTAAAGGGCGGGATCAGTGAAATTCATTTTGGCTGCTGTCTCCTACACATATTTTACTTTCTAGGGCTGTGTTTCAGTGGCGGCCAGCATGGCTCGCAGGTAGGGTGTGGGGGAGGGTTGGCGGGAGTGAGCAAAATAAAAAAAAATCACTTACCTTGCCGACGCCGGGTCCCGCGTCTCTGCTCCTGCTCTCCTGCCTCTGACTTCAGGAACAGGAAGCAAGCAGCCAAACTCCCTCCCCTAAGCCAATCACAACGCTACAATGCAGTGTTGTAAATGGTCTGAGTGCCGTGACACAACGCTCCGCCAGGGGCTGTAGGGATGGGCATGTTCTCCATGCAGGCTGTAATGTAGCCTGCATGGAGAATGGGGAAAGTGCCCATGACTGGTTTGGGCGGCCGAGACGGCCAACCAAACAGTCCCTGCACACGTAGGAGTGGGCCAACCACTCCTCATCTGCCCTGCTCCTAGAGCAGAGCAGCCCCGTCCACCCGCCCGCCCGCAAAGCAGCTTAAAATGATAATAACAGGAAGTTATTATCATTTTATATTTTTGCTTCTCGCACTGCTTGAAAGCAGTGGGGCGACGCTCCTCCGCCATAGTGGAGGAGCCGCCACTCCTATGTTTATATATGTTTGTAGGTGTTATTTGTATAGAGTGAACCTAGCCAGAAAGGCAAGGGACTGCTGTATAGGGTGAGAGGCAATCATACAGTTAATGAGTGATAGGAGAAGTAGCTGATTATTAAATTGTTACAGCATTGTGATGTTTTTTAACACTGTATATCTTCCACCCTTTTCTAAATTGTAGCAATGGTTGAGCAGACTTTATGGATATGGGAATGTTGTTTCAGCTGCCTGGATAGATGGACCAGGCCTGCTGTATTGTTTTTCCTTTTTGTTTTAACACTTCTTTGTTTTATGGTGGCCTGGCTGCAAGTGTGCTGAGACTCACCAGAGATAGTGAGCTTGTCTGCAAGATAAGTACGAGTGCTGGTCTTGGTGGTTTTATAAAGATGCATTTTCTTGTTGCAGGTGATTGATTGTGGTAAATGGCACTGCAAAGAAATCCACAAAAATATTTATTGCTTAGGTGTTGAGTGTGGTACTTGTGAAGTAGGGAGATCCACCCCGCTCCCCAATTTGTGATCTAAGGCCACAGAAATAATGCACAAGAGATCCTCCAGCACACGCTCACATGCAAAAACATAACATCAATTGAAAGTCATCTGAAGTCTTTTCCTTTTATTCCTTTGTGATCTTTTGTTCAGTTGTGATAATCTTTAGCCACAAAAAGCTGACACGTGTTTCGTCGCTCAATGGGAAATGTACTGCGACTTCTTCAGGGCTATATGTTCTCTTGAAATAATCCTTGGAGCCGGTTGTACTTCCATCCTGCTATCAACATGGTGGTTTCATCCAATCCTCTTATCTTACTCATGCAAAGATGGTCAATCTCCCGTTGGTAGTTTGTAATGGGTGAGAATATTTTCAGTTTTAAAACTCCAACAGTTACGGAGTCAATTCCAACCTTGTACCCATTTCCGGTATACCGAATCGCTCCCTCTCTGAGTTGCAGTGAGTACGCTGTATATCTGCGTTCTCGCTGAAGGATCACTTGTGCTTTGTAAAGATGCAGCTTGTTTTGAAGATGGTGCTGGCTAGCAAGGGGGACCAATGGAGTTCCACCAGTAAGGGGGCAATTTGATCATACTTGTTTAGTCATACCGCAGCATGTAGGATGCCCTTAAGGGTTGTGTTTAAACAGAGAGAGACCCCTTGTCAGCTACCAAGGGAGTGGGGTACTACCAGTACAAAAAACAAATTATCCCTTGATTTACTCAATCAACAAGAACACCCTATCATTAGTGGAATTCTTAATTCATATAAAGCACATAGAATTTTTTTTTTGAGGGGATCGCACTCAAAAACCCTAACACACTCAAACAATAATACCACTATAACATGCAATACAAAAAGGGTCAATTTATTTCTTTAGTACATGTGAATATTATTAAAAACACAATTTATATAGTAAAACACCTAAAATACAACACAATGCATCAACTCAACATAATTAAAAACAATACAATTCATCAGATCAGGACATAACATAACATCTTATGACACTTTTACCACAGAGACCCCTAAAAAATAGGGAAAAGAACAATGATAGACAGTACACTTTGGGGCCCATTATGATAACGGGCGGATCGCCACCGCCCGTATGGCGGTGGCGATCCGCCCGCTATTTCCCTCCGCCCGCCACACATATACCCCCCGCTATATTACTATGGCGGGGGGACCCCGGCGGACGGAAAGATCGTCCGCCGGTTTTCCGCCCGGTCGATGAGTCGACCGGGCGGAAAAGCATTTAATATGGTGGCGGTGTCTAGTAGACACCGCCATCCATATTATGAAGCATGCGGGGACATGCCTTTCTGCGGCGGCAACGGAAAGGCATACGTTATTCAACATTGGGGGCCCGTAGCGGGCCCCCAGGGATTCTGGGGGGTGGGGGGTGCACATGGGGGGTACCCATGGTACCCCCCTGCATTTCAATGTACAACGTGGCAGGCACCGCGCGGTGCCTGTCATGTTGTGCATTGAAAAGCACAACCTGCATTTCTGGCATTGCAGCGGGCGGTGCTTTCAGCACCGCCCACAGCAATGTTAGACATGCGAGATGCGCCCGCCAGTGTGGCGGGCGCATCCTAATAGGATGATGGCACCGCCGCATGCATTGCGGGCGGTCCCATTTCCCGGGGGTATGGCGGGCGGACAAAGTCCACCCGCCATGCTAATGACCCCCTTTGTCTTTTAACTCAACAATTCCCTAGGAATAATTTTAGCAAGATTAGCCTGGATACATATACTCTTTTTGCCTGGAGACATGCTTTATAGTGCCACTGCAATGGATGGCACAATGAGTGTTGCAGTCCACTTGCAGCATTTAATTTACAGTCCCTGGGTAGACTTGGTACCATATGCTAGGGACATATAGGCAAATTAAATAAACCATTCAGGTGTATACCAATTTTACCTATTGAATGGAGGAGCATAAGCACTTTACCCCTGGTTAGCAGAAATAAAATGCACAAAGTTCTATAGCCAGCAAAAATAGGATTGAACAAAAAGGAAATTATTTGGGCTGACCCTACAGAATTGACAAATTTTCAACAATACACAACTCTATCTGAAAATGTCCTCTGCTCCACCAAACATCCAAAACCTTAAACACTGTCTGCAGCTCATCCAGCTGGAGGTCCAGCGCCTATGTGAAGCTCAACTCAACCAAGACAGAATTCCTTTATTTGCCTTGTACAAGCAAGAAATAGTACAAACCTTACTCACTGACATGAACCATGACAGCTTCAAATCCAATCTTTCACTGAATGGCAAGTCACTTGGATTCACCTTGGACACCCACCTCACCCTCAAGGAACACATTGCCAGAAAAACACAGACGACCTGGTACCATCTCTCTTCCAAAGAAAATGAAACTGCTGTTCATGTTCTCGTACTCTCACAAGTGGATGATGGTAACACCCTGCTCCATGGCCTCTTAGACTCCTCACTGGCAACCCTTAAGGGCAAAAAACAAATTATCCCTTGATTTACTCAATCAACAAGAACACCCTATCATTAGTGGAATTCTTAATTCATATAAAGCACATAGAATTTTTTTTTTGAGGGGATCTCACTCAAAAACCCCAACACACTCAAACAATAATACCACTATAACATGCAATACAAAAAGGGTTAATTTATTTCTTTAGTACATGTGAATATTATTAAAAACACAATTTATATAGTAAAACACCTAAAATACAACACAATGCATCAATTCAACATAATTAAAAACAATACAATTCATCAGATCAGGACATAACATAACATCTTATGACACTTTTACCACAGAGACCCCTAAAAAATAGGGAAAAGAACAATGATAGACAGTACACTTTGTCTTTTAACTCAACAATTCCCTAGGAATAATTTTAGCAAGATTAGCCTGGATACATATACTCTATTTTGTATCTACAGGTCCGTCTTGCCCTCGGGATAATGTACAGAAATGCATCGACGCGTTTCGATGGGTATCTGATTATTCCATCTTTATCAAGACAGTCATTATGTTCACTTTTCTTTGTGGTACATTAGGTTGTTATACCCTGTATAAACAAGTGTATAAAAATATATATTTTTAATTAAAAACCTTAAAATTATTCTACTATACACAAAATTTGCAGTGACAATCTGCTAGCACAACTCATAATTCCATAATTCATTTTATATATGCTCACATGTGCTATGACTCAATTTGATCTCCTTATACAATATGCTCATGCCATTTACATCAGATATATTTCTCCAATTGTCTTCACTGCATATAAACATTTCATGAGGATGCTTAAAACTTATCACTTCTAAGCATGACATTACTCCTGCTTGCAACCTTCAAGATAAGAGGGAAAGGAAACGTTTTTACTAAAACGCTTCTAAAGCTACCCCACATTTGTATACAGTTTCTGGGCCCAAAAAACCAACCACAATAACCCGCTGTGTAACGAGTGAATATCCCTACAATTTTACACTCTCCCTACTAAAAAGAACCCATTTGTCTAGGGGAATGGAGACCACTAATGGCAATATGTGCCTATATTGCTGTTAACATATCTTCATCAACAAACTCAATTGATAAATACCTATCTAGATCACTAAATTCATTTGTATGACTGCAGAGGGCATTCTCATTATTCTCACCTGAATGAAAAGGAGTTGATATTTGCACTTATTCTTATATTTCTTTTGCAGGCTCGAAGAGTGGTCTGTTAGTAGATCCCCTAATAAATAGAGAGTGTTTTTTATATTACTATTACTATATTGGCGAGTGTCTGCCATATACTCTAATTAAACGCACTACAGTGCCTCTCCTCCTATGTATTTTATCGTACCTTCTTAAACGGACGTGAATAATCACTGTTTCCCAACTGCTGTATATTCTTGAACGGTTCAATCTGGAACCCCAGGTTTCTAGTTCTGTGTCCAAAAAAAACCCGCAAATCACGTTCAAGGTAGAGGGGCTTAAATACATCCACCTCCTCACCTGCCGATGCGCTTACGTGGCGCTCTAAAATAAAGAAACACCCCCATTGTATTACACCCATGATTGTAAGGGAGAGAAATTCATTTAGATAGGCTGTTCGTGTGTCTATCCCAGCTATTTTATAGGATTCCTTTCTCACCTTATTGGCTCATGGAGTCCCCGTCCTACTTCGTCCTTCTTGAAAGTGTAAGTGGGAGGCCACTGCATTGTCCTCGTTTAAATACTGTCTCGCGATCTCTCATTGGTTCCTCCAAACCACATGACCCGCATGCACTGCTTGTGCTGATCTGCCACTCCTAACCCCGAAGCTAACTCCATGGTTATCCTGTGTTTTGGCAACACCTTTGTTTATTTGTATAAATGCAACTTTGTTGGTTTGTATACATGCATCTAATCAGAAGAGGGTCTCAAAAGATCCCATACATTTTGTGAATGATAACACCAGCTTATTTGTTTATACAAACACAACTTGGTTGGTTTGAATGTATATATCTAATTCAAGTAGGGTTTCAAGGAATCCCATATATATAATTGCAATACATTCATAAATGTAGCCAAAACTGCTGGATTATACTCTGTAGAATTGATCCATTAATACCCAATTCTATACTTAAATAGATGTCTAATTTCTGATCGCTGTCTCAGGGCCACTCAAATCACTAGTGGGAGACACTTGCACTGGACACTTTACTCTCCCATTAGTTCCAACCAGCGTTTCTATCTTCGTATCTAATTTTACAGCCTACTTTATATCTGATCCCCCATTGCAGTAAGTATCTGTTGTGCATACAATATCTACAGATCTAAACTGCCTTCTGTTTATTGATTGGCCATTATTTTCATCCAATCTTCTCGTGTGTTTAAACCATTTTCTATTGTGTTTAGATGACACATCATCCACTGTTCTCGTGTTTTTCTTTTGCTGTCCAGATCTCCACCCCTTCTATCTATGATGATTTTTTCCAGAATGTACCATTTAAATTGCTCACAATCGTGATTCGATTTAGAGAAATGGTCCACTAGGGGGCATTGATTTTCTTAGTTCTTATTGCCGATTTATGTTCAAGTAGCCGAACACGTAGTTCCCTACTAGTTTCACCGACATAACCTAGTCCACACGGACAGGTCAGTAGGTAGATGATATTTTTGCTACGGCAATTATTCAGAGTTGTTGCCACCATGGTTTTACCTGCAAACGTAATGCTCTTGCCTTCAATACAGTCGGGGCATATAGAGCATGTTCCACACTTATAGTTGCCTATTGCCTTCTGTCCACCTAATGTCCTTTGACCTCCAGATTCTGACCTATATGTTCTCACTAAAGAGTTCCTGATGGTCTTATTCCGCCTAAAAGAAAAAAGCGGTTTTTGCATTTGTACATTGGCACCATGGTTGAGAATCTTCCAATTTCTGTTAATTGTATTCTTAACCATATTGCTTCTGTTTGAGAAATTAGTCACAAAGACAATCCTCTCAGCTCCTTTATCTTTTTTCTTTTTGTTAATGTCCAATAGATGGTCCCGGTCATAGAACCGTGCCCTCTTAAGGGACTGTTTGATGAGTTTCCTAGGATACCCTCTATGCTGCAACTTTTTGTACATGATATCAGAATGGTAGTAAAAGTCTTTGAGGGATGTGCAATTACGTCGTAATCTCAAGAATTCCCCAAAGGGAATATTATCTTTCTGGGATCTGGGATGATTACTATTGTATAAGAGTAAAGTATTCTTATCTGTGGGTTTGGTGAATAACTCAACATGCAGTTCATCCTCAACACATTTCAGCCTAATATCAAGAAACTCAACGCTAGAATTGCTGTAATGAGCTGTAAATTTCAAATTTCTGTCCCCCAAATTGAGCCATTCAATCAATGAATCTAGTTCACTGCTGGCACCATTCCAGACAAAGATGATATCGTCAATAAAACGGTGCCAGCAGGACACATTTTCATAGTAGGGTGCCAGCTCGTTGTATATGTGTCTATTTTCAAATTGACTCGCATACAAACAGGCCAGACTTGGGGCACATGTAGCCCCCATGCTGGTCCCCTTGATCTGTTTATATAATTCATCCTTGTATAGGAAGATGTTATTTTTAAGGACCATAGTGATACATGCTATTATAAAATCCTTGTTACCACCATTCAATTCCTCTTGTTCTAAGATTGACGTGATTGCGCTAATGGTGTCATCTTGGGGGATATTTGTGTATAGGGCTTCAATGTCTAGGGTGACCAAAAATTGGGGCACCCTATTGAAGTCCTGTCCCTCAAAGATTGATATAGCATGTGCTGTATCCTTCAAATAAGATCTTTGTTTATGCACCAATGGTTTTTAAAAAAAATCTGCATACTTGCTTAAGGGTTCTAACATGGAATTCAAGCTGCTCACAATGGGGCGCATCGGAGGATCTGACACGTTTTTGTGTATCTTAGGCAGCCCGTAGATAGCTGGAATTACGGGATGCAAATTTAACAAAAATGTAAATTCGTTTTCACAAATCCATTCCTGTTCTTTGCCTAAGCTCAATAACTGAGCGACCTCAATTTTAAGTTCATTGATGGCAGTGAAATTGACGCTCTTGTAGTGTTCCTTTACATTTAACAATTTTCTCATTCTTCTGTCATAGTCTATAGAGTCTAAAACCACCACTCCCCTGCCCTTATCGGCTGGTTTTATCATAATTTGTTCACAATCTTGTAGTGCTTTTAGGGCTTTTCTCTGATCTATAGAGAGATTATTATTATAGTTGGAGTGGTTGCCTTCCATCTTTTTAATTTCAATATCCAGTAATAGTAATATAAAAAACACTCTCTATTTATTAGGGGATCTACTAACAGACCACTCTTTGAGCCTGCAAAAGAAATATAAGAATAAGTGCAAATATCAACTCCTTTTCATTCAGGTGAGAATAATGAGAATGCCCTCTGCAGTCATACAAATGAATTTAGTGCTCTAGATAGGTATCTCTCAATTGAGTTTGTTGATGAAGATATGTTAACAGCAATATAGGCACATATTGCCATTAGTGGTCTCCATTCCCCTAGACAAATGGGTTATTTTTAGTAGGGAGAGTGTAAAGTTGTAGGGATATTCACTCGTTACACAGCGGGTTATTGTGGTTGGTTTTTTTGGGGCCCAGAAACTGTATACAAATGTGGGGTAGCTTTAGAAGCGTTTTAGTAAAAACCGTTTCCTTTCCCTCTTATCTTGAAGGTTGCAAGCAGGAGTAATGTCATGCTTAGAAGTGATAAGTTTTAAACATCCTCATGAAATGTTTATATGCAGTGAAGACAATTGGAGAAATATATCTGATGTAAATGGCATGAGCATATTGTATAAGGAGATCAAATTGAGTCATAGCACATGTGAGCATATATAAAATGAATTATGGAATTATGAGTTGTGCTAGCAGATTGTCACTGCAAATTTTGTGTATAGTAGAATAATTTTAAGGTTTTTAATTAAAAATATATATTTTTATACACTTGTTTATACAGGGTATAACAACCTAATGTACCACAAAGAAAAGTGAACATAATGACTGTCTTGATAAAGATGGAATAATCAGATACCCATCGAAACACGTTGACGCATTTCTGTACATTATCCCGAGGACAAGTTGGACCTGTAGATACAAAATAGAGTATATGTATCCAGGCTAATCTTGCTAAAATTATTCCTAGGGAATTGTTGAGTTAAAAGACTTAGGGGTCGATTCCGATTTGGGCCGGAAAAAGCACCGACCGACTCGGAGCCGGAATTTCTTCCGACCGACACGTACCTGTGGCGCCCGTCACGCCAAGTACGATGCAAGGCGTGCAAAATCCGACCGACACGTACCGAACCCAACCCGAACGACCGAGCCGCACGGAAAACAGCAATCCGGCCGGAAAAACACGCGAATCGAACCAACCGACACGCACCCGGAACAAATCCGACCAAAACGTACACGCGAACTCCAAACCGCAAAGTACGATGCAAGGCGCGAAAACCACGACCGAGTCGTACGGAGGACAAGCCGTACGACCGACACGCATACAAAACTGAGCCGAAGTAACACAAAACACCGCGACCGACGCGTACGCAGCATAGAAAACTGCACAAACACAGCGTGAACGAAACGGAGAAGACCGTACGAGACAAATGCAGGGTCCGACTCGGTCACAAGAACGTTTCCAACATGCACAGACAGTACAAAGGAAAAATTACACAAAAAAAGGCCAAACAAGCAATTACAAAGCCAATAAATACTGGGGGGTTGGGGACAGAGAACAAAGACACACCCACAACTCCACCCATATAAAGGACACAAATCCCAACCATGATCCTTTGCAAATGCCATTCTACTGCCAGCACCCAACAGACAGCAACCACACACCCACAGCTCATCCCTCACACAAGCCACACACCATCAGCACACCAACAAATACCTACCTCACATACACCCAGCAAAACACACACTCACACACCCTCACCTGCACACCAACACACACATCACTCACCATCACCACCCATCACCATGCCCCCCAAGAAGAATCACAAGTTCCTAGATTGTGAATTGGAAGTCATGGTAGACGAGATCCTCAGGGTAGAGCCACAGCTGTTTGGCACACTGGTCCAACAGACCCCCATCTCCCAGAAAACCAAGATGTGGGAGAGGATCATCAACAGGGTGAACGCACAATCACCATGTCTGCGCACAAAGACCGACATCCAGAACAGGTGGTATGACGTGCGCAGGAGGGTACGGGACCTGCTCAAGAAAGACTACCTCCTGAGCCAATACACCGGCAGTGGCCCTCCTGCCAAGCCAGTATACCTCAGGCCCTGGGAGGAGAAGGTGCGGGCCATCCTTCCGCCAGTGAGCGTATATGGACTAGAGAACATCCCAGAGCCTGGTGAGTACACAACAAATGTACACAATATTCTGCCACAATACACACACACATCACTGTCAAGGGAGAGTCAAACCATGCACTCATAGCAATTACACAGCAACCAGAACAGAATCATCCCAAAATGTGTATGTCAGTCAGATAAACACAACACATGCCATCTCAAATTACATTTAACCGTGCCATCACATGTACAAACACAACTACAACTACAGCTAGGCAGTGGCACAAATAGATCTAACAAACACATCCAGACATGTAGCCACCACTACAACACCAACACACAGTGAAGATCACTGAAAGAAAGGAATTCTGTGTATGCTGGGCAAGTCAGTGTAGCCAATAGCATCATGGAAGTCGTAGTCACACATATTGCCCCCCCACAACTGTCCCATCAACACCACCATGAACCATGCGCACATCACAGGGAGTGGAAAAGGACTCACAAGATGGCTGACACTGGCTACTGCTGTGGGGAGCACAAGGCCCTGCTGGCAACTGTGCAACAACCAACAGCAGGACACCACTGACTGACATCCTGAGAGACAACTTCCACTCCCTGCAATGGAAGCACGTTCCATGGTGGGATATCTGGCTGGCTGGGTGGGAAGGAGGACTCGCACCACTGACCATAGTCACAAGCACCTCCCCTCACACACACCCTCAACACATACTCCACATAACCCACCTGGGAGAATGCAATGCTACACATCCTAACTCAAGATCCCACAAAGAACCTCCACCCTGGGTTATGTCGTGTGAAGCACAGGGACACTCTTGGGACTTTCAGCCAAACAACTGCCAGGACAACACTACCAGCCATCCTGTCAGCACAGGCAGCCCACACCACAGGGAAGCAGAGTCAAAAGGAAGGAAGGATGGGCATGCTGGGAAGGGGGGTGGAGGCAATAGCATGATGGGAGTCGTAGTCACAGCTCTACATCCCCCACCACATGGCCCAGGAAGCTCACACTCACGCATGCACATCCCACAGAGAGTGGAAAGGCCCATCAAAGATGTCTGACACTGTTGCTGTGTCGTGGGGAGCACAAGGGCATGCTGGGAACTGCACACCAACCAACAGCAGGACACCACTGTCAGCCATCTTGCCATTGCTCTCACACCCACACACACTGAACTCCCCACAAAAGCAAGTAAGTATGGGAAGGCTGGGAAGTGGGGTGGAGGCAATAGCATGATGGGAGTCACAGTCACAGACATAGCTCACCCCCACAACTGTCCCATCAACACCACCCTGAACCATGCTCACATCACAGGGAGTGGAGAAGGACTCACAAGATGGCTGACACTGGCTACTGCTGTGGGGAGCACAAGGCCCTGCTGGCAACTGTGCACCAACAAACAGCAGGACACCACTGACTGACATCCTGAGAGACAACTTCCACTCCCTGCAATGGAAGCACGTTCCATGGTGGGATATCTGGCTGGCTGGGTGGGAAGGAGGACTTGCAGCACTGACCATAGTCACAAGCACCTCCCCTCACACCCCCTCAACACAAACTCCACAGAACCCACCTGGGAGAATGCAATGCCTCACATCCTAACTCAAGATCCCACAAAGAACCACCACCCTGGGTTATGTTGTGTGAAGCACAGTGACACTCTTGGGACTTTTAGCCAAACAACTTCCAGGGCAACACTCCCAGCCATCCTGTCCGCACAGCCAGCCCACCCCACAGGGAAGCAGAGTCAAAAGGAAGGAAGCATGGGCATGCTGGGAAGGGGGGTGGAGGCAATAGCATGATGGGAGTAGTAGTCACAGATATTGCTCAGCCTCACAACTGGCCCATCAACACCACCCTGAACCATGCTCACATCACAGGGAGTGGATAAGGACTCACAAGATGGCTGACACTGGCTACTGATGTGGGGAGCACAAGGGCATGCTGGGAACTGCACACCAACCAACAGCAGGACACCACTGTCAGACAACTTCCACTCCCTGCAATGCAAGCACAGTCCATGGTGGGATAACTGACTGGCTGGGTGGGAAGGAGGGCCGGCTGTCAACCAAATACAACCAATGCAGACCATGTTCACACCCCAACAAATACATAGAAATGCCCAAATAATGCAGGACAATGTGCCACACCAATATCAACCCCTGACTGTGACGACTTAGGACAATGCAATGTACAGGCCCGCACCCAGAGGCACAGTCACAACTGTCAGGTGTGTCAACCATTGATGCCTGCAGAAACATAACATACATTGTGTGTGTCTCCCAAAAACAGGTGATGATGGGGACACAGCAGCAGACGCTGAGGAGTCCCAGTCCCAGGCTCAAGAGGATGCGGAGCTCACTGGTGTCGTACAGCCTCTGCCCTCCTCGGACGAAGAAGACCAACCTGGCACATCCGGTGCAAGTCTACATGCAGCACCAGCAGGACCACCAGCTGCAGCACCAGCAGGACCACCAGCTGCACCCCCTGCACCCACCCCTCCAACGACTGTCACCACAAATACCATCCCCGCCGACATGGACAGAACAAGGAGCAACACCAGCACAGGGACCCTGGACCAACGTGGGGCCATGGACACCACCACCACCACCAACCCCCAAGGTGGACCAGGGTCATCTGTGCGTGCCACTGCACGCACTGCACATGTCGGCAGGGGTGGTGGGAGGGGTGGGAGACAGAGGTCGCTGCTTGCAGAGGTTGCTGGTGTGCATGATGACCCACAACTGGTACGCATAGCTGATGCGTACCAGTCCAGCACCGGAGATCTCAGCCAGGTAGTGGGGCTCCTCAGAGACATGAAACAGCAGCAGGCTGCCCATCATGCCCGCTTGGACTCACACATGTCCCGCGTGGACTCACACATGTCCCGCGTGGAGTCCAAGTGGGATGCACTGCATGAGATGACGGCAGTGCACAGGGACATTTTACAATGCCTCCGCCAGATGAACAGCAACCAGTCCACACCTCCCTGTGTGCCAACAACATCTGGTGCTGAACAAAATGCAACTGCCACATGGAGGGAGGATGACTCTGGCAGAGAGTCCCCTGCACCGCAGCAGCCTGTACTTGAGGGGCCCCCCCCAAAGAAGAGGGGTCGTCCGAGGAGGGGCAAGTGAGAGGCCGATGGCCAAGCGCAACTCCCAGGAAGCCTGAACCTGTTCTGGATGTTCACCTTTGTGCACAGACTGTTCACCCTGTTGACGGCAACACAACTCCCACACATTGCATGGGGAGTACAAGTTGGACCAATGTCTCAGACAACTGTGGCCCCGATACCGGGGATTTTGTCTACCAGGACTTTCAATTCACCTAGGAACTTCTGATTGCAAGATATATGTACAGAACTACCCATCCTATGCACTATTCACACAAATGTATCACAATAAACACACTAATACACCATACTTGCCTCTGTTGTGATTCCAACGTGGGTGCTGTTATGGGGATGATGAACTGCAAAATTACACTGTGTATGCGAACTGCAACAGCAAGTACAACACAGGCATGTGAGTAAAGGCAACGTGACACATATGAGGGAGACACACCACCAGGGCTACACAACACATACACACCTAGGCCATCTGACTCATTGCCTACACTGATGTTGCCAGGGAAGACGGTGCAATGCACAGACACCACACCTATTCCCAGTTGTAGTCAAGTAGCCCACAGGTGCAGTAAGCAAATGGCAGTCAAATGTGTGACCACAGACAACGCACATCACAAAGTGAAGCACAGGTTTATTACACAGTTGCAACATGTCTTAACCACTACAGATGCAAGGTAATCCCACCTGGCAGCGGGCACACAGTCAACAACTGTAGAAGGAAGGAAGTCCATGGGTGTGGCGCACATCACCTGTAGGGACACAACAGCTACCACCCTGGAAGTACAATCACGTCGTCGGTGGACACAGTTGACCAAACGAATCTGAAAGTACCCTGTGAAGGACAGAAATGACACACAGTCAAAAGCAATGGAGAACAGGACAGAACAGCAAAACTCATGCACAATACATGTTACAAGATACCCACCCAGAACCAAGTTAGCATGTCAACACTGTTGGGGAGTACAGACCACCTGTAAGCACACATCGCTACACACATCCAGTCAAGTAGCCCATGGACACACTCCAACAGCACCAGAGCACCACCTACACATATCATGCCAACTCACATCATTGACATGACACCTCAGGATACTCACATTCAGCTAAAGAAGTTGGTGATGAGCTGTGTGCGGACATCACCCTCATCATCATCATCATCATCACTGGCATCGTGGTCCAGGCCAGGATCCTCCACAGGTGGCGGATGTTGGTCATTGTCATCCTGGATGAGAGGCAACTCCTTCCGCACTGCCAGGTTGTGGAGCATGCAGCAGACGATGATAATCTTGCACACTTTCGCAGGGGCATATGGGAGGGACCCTCCGGTCTTGTCCAGGCAGCGGAAGCGGCTCTTCAGGAGACCAAATGTCCGCTCAATCACTCTCCTGGTCCGACCATGTGCCTCATTGTAGCGCATCTGGGCTGGTGTCACAGGGTTCCTGAGGGGTGTCAGCAACCACGGCATGTTGGGGTATCCCGAGTCACCTACGGACAGACAAGTGCACATTAGCTGACTTGGAAAAGTGGGCGGAATACTACAGATCAGATCACACACAATGGCACAAAGTCAGTACACACCGACAAGCCAGGCACGCTGGTTCTGCATCTGTGCCATCATCCTGGGGATGCGACTACTCCTCATCACAAAGGCATCGTGTGCTGAACCAGGGAAACGGGCACACACGTGTGTGATGGTCATATCTGCAAGACACACCACCAGTGCATTGACCGAGTGGTAGTGCTTGCGGTTCCTGTAGGCCTGTTCCTGGGCCTGTGGTGGTACCAAAGCCACATGTGTCCCATCAATGGAGCCAATGACATGCGGCATCCTCCCCAGGGCATAGAAGTCACTCTTCACGCCAGTGAGTCGTTGCAGTCTAGGGAAATAGATGTACCGGTTCAGGAATAGCAACATTGCCACCAAAACATCGCGGAGCACACGGCTCAACATGGTCTGTGACATCCCACCAGCAGTCGCCACAGTATGTTGGAAGGTACCAGTGGCAAAGAAGTGTAGGGCTGCCATCACCTTCACCTTGGGGGTCAGCGCTGTAGGATACGGCCGGCCAGGCTGCAAATGTGGGGCCAACTGCACTGCCAAATCCTCAATCAGCTGCCTGGTGAAGCGGTACCGTCGGATGCTGTCCCGTTCCACCATCGTTGCCAGGTCTGGGAATGGTCGATGGACAGCAGGAGCAGTGCAGAGGAGAAGAAAGCAAGATTGTCAGTCAGCCCACATATGCGGCATTGAACACACTCAATATCCCAACATACATCATTATGAGGCACAACTACATGAAGTGTGCAGTTCCGTAAGGACATGTATGGTACATACATGGCCAACATCTGTCATCATGGTTCAACAAGTGGCATCAATAAGTCCCAGGTTGGCCCATTGGATATCATGAGGCCGTGTCACAGTTCCCATCTCCTGCTGCCGTGTCACAATCACCCCCCACAGTGACATGTGAGGACAGATGTGCCCCAGGCATCACAGTTCAATGACAGGTACATTCCCAGGGACCCTGTATTGCCACATGGACACTGGCATTACATGGAGTATCATGTATACACCACAGCAAAACAACTATGACACCCACAGGTAGTGGTCCCACTTGCCACTGCAGGACAGACATGGACGTCTGTGACACACACACGCACAACATCAAAGTCCATGCACACACAACGTGGATGTGGAGACTGTCTCGCATTTTGCACATGAAATCAGAGACATTGTAAACACTACATGCACACAGACTGTGGAGGACCATCACTATTGTGCCACTGGGACACCCTGGCTCAAACATACCGTCCCACATGGGACTCACGGGGTATGTGACATGACATACACATACACCACCGTGAAATGTGACCATGGCACATGCACAGATATGAACAGTTGCACATCACAGTGGTCATGTACACGTAACACCCAGGATCCTGTCCCCATGAACACGTGCACAGCCTGGGGGTGGCTGCCCCCAGGTGACACCCACAGGACAACATGTACACCAACATACACACAATAGGAAATGCAGCCTTACATGCCTTATCATACAGTTTGGACAGGCTGTCGTGTTGTAGGTGTGCCCCTCACTCCCTGGGAGCTATCTGTGGCTGGCATATGTCCATCTGAGACAGGCATGGTGACATATGCCAGTCACTTGTACAGGGATGCGTTGAACAGCAATGGACCGATCGGTGCCCCGGCCGGCCCATTGCATTCAATGTGTGCAGGTACGCGTTGTACCCCTGTACGCGTTGATCAGCAATGGACCGATCGGTGCCCCCGGCCGGCCCATTGCATTCAATGTGTGCGGGTACGCGTTGTACCCCTGTACGCGTTGTACCGCAATGGACCGATCGGTGCCCCGGCCGGCCCATTGCATTCAATGTGTGCAGGTACGCGTTGTACCCCTGTACGCGTTGATCAGCAATGGACCGATCGGTGCCCCGGCCGGCCCATTGCATTCAATGTGTGCGGGTACGCGTTGTACCCCTGTACGCATTGATCAGCAATGGACCGATCGGTGCCCCGGCCGGCCCATTGCATTCAATGTGTCGTGGTACGCGTTGTACCCCTGTACGCGTTGTACCGCAATGGACCGATCGGTGCCCCGGCCGGCCCATTGCATTCAATGTGTGCGGGTACGCGTTGTACCCTGTACGCGTTGTACCGCAATGGACCGATCGGTGCTCCCGGCCGGCCCATTGCATTCAATGTGTGCGGGTACGCGTTGTACCCCTGTACGCGTTGATCAGCAATGGACCGATCGGTGCCCCGGCCGGCACATTGCATTCAATGTGTGCGGGTACGCGTTGTACCCCTGTACGCGTTGATCAGCAATGGACCGATCGGTGCGCACCCATTGACAATGGCCTAGCCTGGCAACGGACGCGTTTTCGAAATTCGAACGAGTCGGTTGCTGGAAATTCAGTTGGTCACCCACAACAATGTTGCAAAATCATGTATGTCATGAAGTTGAAGATTTGAAGGATGCTGTGGGCGTGTATTGGTGCTGCTATTCCATGGATTGGCCAGATTCAGAAGATGCAAACGACTTGGACCTATCACTTTGGACACAAGGGACAGTATCTGCCTCTCCAGCACATATATATTGCTGGCTGTTCCCCTGAGAGCTCACTTGCCTGCACTACATGCTCCAGGACGACATCTGCCACTGCACTGCTGCTGTCTCTGCCCCTCTGGACCCTGCAATGGCACGTACTGTGGAGAGAGCCCCAGCCTTCAGCCTTGAGGAGAACCAGGCCCTGCTGGATAGCCTACTTCCACAGTACAGCAAGCTGTATGGGACACCAGGGGAGCAGGTGAGTATTCTGTGCACTGCCTTTCTGAATGTGCATTTTGTCTGACTAGCAAGGCTGAAAGTCTGCACGCCACTAGCTAGCAGGCTCACTGAGTAGTTGTCACCCCCATAGTGTGTAGTGACATGCACTGGACAGGTATGGTGCAGTGACACAAGGTTTTACTTCCCATGCAATGATACCATGTAGTGACTTCTGGCAAACTGTCCATGGGCAGCTTTGCACTGCCTGTGTACATCATGTGCCCCTGTGATTGAGACATGTATATACAACTGTGTCATGCACGGATATGTTGCATGTGTAGTAATGGCCTTTTCACTTTGTCATCCTGACAGGTTAATGCCCATCAGAAGCAGGAGATCTGGAAGGACATCGTCTGGGCTGTCCGGTCCGTGGGGGTCTACAAGCGCCGGATCCGCAACTGCCAGAAGAGGTGGCAGGACCTTCGAGGCTGGACCCGGAGGATTGCACGGGTCCAGCTGAAGCTGTCGCCTCCTCGCAGGAGGGGCGGAACACGGACCCTGAACCCCACATGCTCCAGATCCTGGCGGTGGTGTTTCCAGACCTGGATGGGCAGCTGAAGGCCAGACAGCAGCAAGGAGGGGGTGAGTCAAAGACTGCACTGTGAACTCTGTATTACATGCTGTGTGCCCTCCTCTGGCCTGGTTCAACTGCCACAGTACAGCAGTCATGTTGTCCAGGAGCCATGTCCCTCTATTGTGCACTGCCCACTCCTCATCTGATACCCAGGTGTGGCCCTTACATTCAGGGAATTGTGTCACTTGGGACTGTGTCCTTGCAGTTTGCTTCACTAAAGGTGGGGGACAGCATCTGTTTCCCTAACTCTGTTGTGGGCATCATGGGTGGGTCCATTGTTCACACAACGCCTGTGTTCGGACATGTAATCTGCGTGTTGCTTTGATATGCGGTCCACTTGCTGAGCTGAGCCACCACATGTGCCTGGGGTATGTGGCACACACCCATGCAGCGGGTGGGAACAATGTTTGGGCCCCAGGAGTGTGCAGATTACGTGTGTCACACATACATAGCCAGCTATCCACTGTCCAGGGCTCATCCCTCATTCATGTGGGGCAGGACAGTCATGCCTACTCCAGGCCATGCAATGCACTCTGTACTCCCACTCCCGTGTATCAGCTGACACATTGAGCGCAGTGATTTGACCCCTCAGGTGTCTGCCTCTGTGTCAGTGTGCTGTGGATTTGTTGCCAGGACTGCTGGGGTGTTTCTCGGTAGGGGCTCAGCATGCCACTGGAGATGTGACCATAGGAGACGATACTTGTGTGTCACATAGGTGTTTGATCAGCTGCCCGTGCAGACTGGGGTATGCGAATGTGAAGTTCAGGCAGCTGTTCCCCATTCACAGCAGATTGTGAGGGGCTCAGGTTCAGAGGGTAGTGTCACAGGTCTCCCATATGTCCAATCGGTATGACCTGGACAGATGAGGGTTAAGATGATGTGTTGTGTGGGGGATGTACATGTGCACTTGTGCAGCTCCAGGACTTGCATTCCCCATGACCTACTATTGTGACACAGTGCAGAGTGTTGTTGTCGGGCTGCCAAGTCATACATCACTGAGACAGTGATGTATGACTTAGCAGTCATGCCTCCGCCATGGCATGTGTCTACTTATTGGTGATCCTGCAGGGGAGTGACATGTGCTACATGCACACCATTGTGGCGATGGCTATCAGGACATGGGTGCATCATGGTGTCTGTCGCTGGTATGCATCACATGCATTTCCTATTTGACTCTGGGCGTCCCTTTCATCCGGAAACCTGTACTGACTCAGTGGCAAGAGTTGTGATGTGTGCATGTCCACATGCTACACCGTGTCCTCTGCACTGTCCAACTACTGTGTAGTTGGTGCATGTGTCCACACTGGGGTGTTGCTATCCAACAGACACCAGACAGATGGGTGCAAGGCCATGTGGGATGTGAGTGCCATGGTTGGCATCAGACTGACAATTGGCTTCTCCTGTTCAGTTAGGGCACTTTTAGCAGTGTACAACTAATGATGCCAGGGCTTGCTCTGTAATGTGCTGTGCTCACAGTGGTGTGTGCGTTTGGTGGAGGTGACTGATGTCTGTCTGTTTCCCCATTGTTTGCAGATACATCCACGGCCACGGAAGGGGACAGCTCCACGGACCAGGAGGAGCCGGAGAGCCAGACTGGGTCAGCAGCCGAGGAGTGGTCGGAGGGACCCAGTGGCACGGAGGGCGGGGAGCCACACCAAGGAGTCCTCAGCACCATCCACCTCAGCTGAGGACCAGAGCAACTCGGAGGATGACTCCCTTATGGAGGCGTGTGTCAGCAGCCACCACACCCCAGCTAGTGTTGCTGTCCCCGCCACCACCAGCACCACCACCGCCCTCCCATCGGCTCCCATTCCCCAGGTCCGTGGAGGCTCCCATGTTCGGGAGCGTGTCTCCTTTGGGCCAGGCACCGCACCCCCTGCCCCTGTGTCCCCTGCTGCCCTGAGTGAGGAGTCTGTGTATCTCCTTCGCCAGCTCCATGTAGGGCAGACAGCCATGCTGAGTGTCCTCCATGCGCACACCGCTCTGTTGACTCAGCTGGTGTCGTTCATGGAGGGCATCTCATCGGGCATGTCTGACCTACAGAGGGGCAATAGGTCCATGGACTCCTCCCTGATGGCAGCAGTGTCCCTCCTCAGACAGTCCCTCACCCCTCCTGCCTCTGCTCCATCCACACTCCCCAGCACCTTACCCGTCCCAAGCACACACGCACAGGCACACACCAGCACACACACATCCAGCACACAGACACGCACGCCACAATCAAAACGCACACGCACGCACAGTCAGGGGACTGAAACCAGACTCACAGGGGATGGGGCCCTGGAACACACACATGCATCCACGAGCACTGCGCAGTCCTCAGTTGCCTCTCCCTCCAAAGCACCCTCCCTTGCCTCACCTGCAACCCCAAAGACCCAGCGGCTCTTCCTCAGTGACCTCGGCCTCTTCCCTCCGATCCAGCTGATACAGCATTCAGGGGGAAGAGGAAGCCCACCCACACGGAGCAGAGTGCCCCTCGCCCCCGGACACCCTCCCCCAGGTGCAGACAGACTGAGGCCCCCACCCGCAAGTCCCCCGGAGTCGTAAGAGCAAGACCCCGCCGCCGCCCTGCAGCTCAGGCACCAGGTCTCCTTCCTCCATCCCTCAGGCCCCCACTCCACAGGTGCCCCCACCACACCCTGCCCCAGGTTCCCCCACCCACAGATATACCATCCCCAAGAGGATCCGGCCTTCTCCCCCTGCCACTTGCTCTCCCGGCACCACACCCCCGCTGCGCTTGTCTGTGCCACTGATGTGGTGAGGGTGTCCTCCCCCTCTGTCCAGCCCACCTTGCCTGTTCCCCATTCTCCTCCCCTGGTGGTAGGCACTGCAGTGGAGTCCACTACCACCCTGTCTGACTTGGGCACTGCAGTGGCGGACCTGTCCACTCCATCTGCAGGGTCCACTGCAGTCGTGCCGGCACCCACAACATCTGAGTCATGCCCCCAGTTGTGCCGGCACACACCATGTCAGACACCTCCACTGCAGTTGTCAGTGGCTCTCCAGCACCCACCACCCCTTCCCTGCTTCCTCCTGGTGAGCCCTGATCCTGTCCCTGCGGTGCCTGGCCTGCCCCCCCGGTTGCCCCTCCTAGTGGATTGTCCCTGGTTTTGTGCAGTGCAGGCATGCGTAGGGTGACATCTGCCACTGTCACCCTGTTTGGACTTTGACAATGGACTGGCCATTGGCCTTTGTGTTTTTTCTGGACTTTGTTTTCATTACACACATATGCTGAATAAAGCAACTTTCTGTTCTCTAGTGCTTATGCTTCTGATGTACATGTTGTTGATGATGCTAACCATGCCCTTGCTGCAGTGATGGTGATATTTGGTCTCATGATAATGAAGTGTTACTGTGCAGGAACCCATGTGGTCCAGGGGGAATGTGTCCTATCCTGTGGTGTATCCATGTCATCCATAGCAGCATCTGAGGGTGTCATGTGTTCAGTATTTGGCAATGGGATTTCCTACTTAGATTAGCTATTTCACATCTGTGGCTTCCACCCCTGCACATCTGTTGTGCCTGCCATTGTTCAATTCGTCTACTTCCCTGACCGTGTGGCCATCTCCACTGGACATGCAGGTTTGGGCATCAATGGGGAAGGACTCATCTGTGTTGTCGGTGCAACATTGCTATACAAGTGTGTTGGATCTGTGCTGATGATTTCGTTGGCACTTCCATGACCAGGCTGATGTGACGGGAGCCCTCATTTGGTGCTAATTGTTGATTGTGTGACCAAGTGCTCAGCTGACATGATGGGGCCCTACTGAGGCAACATATGGCACAGCTTTCCTCACACAGGAGTGGAGTCCCCTCATGGCAGTGTGTACTCCTGTGACATTGCCTGCGCCCCAGGTGTGTGTTGTATGTGCATGTCTGTGTGTTCACTTCCGTTTAGCTGTGCATGCTGTGATCCCTAGTGTTGTACCTGTTTGTGATGCTTGCTGAGTTGACCTATGTTCCCCCAAAGTCTTCTCCCTGGGTTCTCTGTGATGTGGGTGCATGGCACATTACTGGTCATCAGGGTGTCACCCATAGGTGTGTTTGCTGTCAGGGCTGAGTTTGTGTGCAGACGCAGATGGGTCACAGTCAGGTTTCCCCTTGGCACTTGTTGTTTGCCCCTGTCATGTGATTTCCAGTTTGTGTTATCTTTCAGTGATTGTGACACGTTGTGTGTGTGACTGCTGGCACTCCTCAGGGTCTGGGCTGCAATGTTGGTTGTTGTCTATGTGTGTTCTTTGTGGGTGACCTTGGCTTCTTCATTGGTGTGTGACTGTGGCTGGGATCCCATTGTTGTTGTGGTATTGCCGTCATGTACAGCGTAGTGTGCAGTGTGTCAGACATTCAGGAGTCTTGTTAAGTGGCCATGTGTGATGTGTTTCTGCACCTTGGTTCCCACCCACCACCCTGGAATAGTCATGGGTGCATGTGCAATGTCACCAGTGCATGTGTGCTTCACTGCTGCACATTGTTGGAGGTCGAGGGGTGTGGTGTTGAGTGTGTGCAGATGAGAGTTGTTGCCCGGCTAGGCCCCTGCCTCCATGTTGGCCTTGGCTTACTGGCCATGCTGATTGATTTGTGCTTGTGTAGGTGTGATGGTAGTTTGTTGCTCAGGACACATGACTGTGGTTCACAGTGTGAACGACATTTAGCTTTGTCATCACAGTGGAATTGTAATGCAGCCCAGGGTCACCACATTGTGGGGGCCCTGGGGGTAGTGCTGTGGTGTGTCTGTGTCTTGCTGTGTCAGTTGCTGTTCCTATGTACCTGTGTGACATGTGTGATTTGTGCTCCCTCTCATCTGACAATGCCTGCTTGCCCACATAGGGGATTTGGATCCATGAGTTACCTTTGTGTGGCACTGTATGCACATCTGTATGATTGGTATTCAGGTCTCCTCATGTGTTGTGTGGTTGCCTGGGGATACTGGCACCCCCCCCCCTCACCTGTTGTGTATGATGTGCAGTGTGGGTCTGCCTGTTTGTGCATCTGCACCACTGCATTGGCATATCTTGGGTGTGCCATTGGCTGTATGTAGTTTGGTGGCTTTCCCCTGCTGTCCCTGGGACTCCTAGGTCATCGGTCAGCACAATGATCATGGTTTGTGTGTCCCATTGCTGCCATGGTATGGTATCTGTTCACCTCACATCTACAGTCTCCACAGGGTATCAGCATTTGTGTGCACATTGGTGCAAATATGTGGGTCTGCATTCTGATGGTCACTTCTGTCATTGTGTCATTGATGAATGTTGACAGTGTCAGCCCCCATGGGTGTTGTTTGTCTGCACATGGCCAAAGGTATGTCTTATTTGCACTGCAGTATTTGGCTCCCCCAATTCATGTTGCAATGGGACACATGCACTACTTTGCCACTGATGTGTTTTATGTTCTGTGACCAGGAATCATCCATGCAGTTTGGCAGTTGCAGCTCTTTCTTTGTCAACACTTACCTTTTGGTCACTGTGATGATGGGGGTTTGGACCCCATTGCCACAATGTTCAAAATGTGCTTCAGCTATGGACCCCACACTTACCTTTTGGTCACTGTGATGATGGGGGTTTGGACCCCATTGCCACAATGTTCAAAATGTGCTTCAGCTATGGACCCCACACTTACCTTTTGGTCACTGTGGTGATGGGGCGTTAGACCCCATTGCCACAATGTTCAAAATGTGCTTCAGCTATGGACCCCACACTTACCTTTTGGTCACTGTGGTGATGGGGTGTTAGACCCCATTGCCACAATGTTCAAAATGTGCTTCAGCTATGGACCCCACACTTACATTTTGGTCACTGTGATGATGGGGGTTTGGACCCCATTGCCACAATGTTCAAAATGTGCTTCAGCTATGGACCCCACACTTACCTTTTGGTCACTGTGGTGATGGGGCGTTAGACCCCATTGCCACAATGTTCAAAATGTGCTTCAGCTATGGACCCCACACTTACATTTTGGTCACTGTGATGATGGGGTTTGGACCCCAATGCCACACTGTTCAAAATGTGCTTCAGCTATGGACCCCACACTTACATTTTGGTCACTGTGATGATGGGGGTTTGGACCCCATTGCCACAATGTTCAAAATGTGCTTCAGCTATGGACCCCACACTTACCTTTTGGTCACTGTGGTGATGGGGCGTTAGACCCCATTGCCACAATGTTCAAAATGTGCTTCAGCTATGGACCCCACACTTACATTTTGGTCACTGTGATGATGGGGGTTTGGACCCCATTGCCACACTGTTCAAAATGTGCTTCAGCTATGGACCCCACACTTACCTTTTGGTCACTGTGATGATGGGGGTTTGGACCCCATTGCCACAATGGTCATGGCCTGCTTGCATTGTGGGGGCCACACACATATATGTGTGGCACATGTGCTAGGGGGTCACATTGTATGTTCAAAGTCATGTTCAGTGTTGTAGGCATTTGACACAGTCTATACACGCTTGTCATGGTGTTGGGGGATGTCTTTTTCTTGCATTCCCTAGGTTGTGGTGTGCTGGTTGTGTCATGCATTGTCCATCCTATGAGTGGGGGTGGTGTTGGTGGTAGGCATCCAGCCCCCCATGGGTAGAGGTGGTAGTAGTGACAGGCATCCAGCCCCCTGGGTAAGGGTGGTAGTAGTGGTAGGCATCCAGCCCCCCTGGCTAAGGGTGGTAGTAGTGGTAGGCATCCAGCCCCCTGGGTAAGGGTGGTAGTAGTGGTAGGCATCTGGCACCCCCTGGCTAAGGGTGGTAGTAGTGGTAGGCATCCAGCCCCCTGGGTAAGGGTGGTAGTAGTGGTAGGCATCCAGCCCCCTGGCTAAGGGTGGTAGTAGTGGTAGGCATCCGGCACCCCCATGGCTAAGGGTGGTAGTGGTGGTGGGCATCTGGCACCCCCTGGCTTAGGGTGGTAGTAGTGGTAGGCATCTGGCACCCCCTGGCTAAGGGTGGTAGTAGTGGTAGGCATCCAGCCCCCCTGGGTAAGGGTGGTAGTGGTGGTGGGCATCTGGCACCCCACTGGCTAAGGGTGGTAGTAGTGGTAGGCATCCAGCCCCCCCTGGGTGAGGGTGGTAGTAGTGGTAGGCATCCAGCCCCCCTGGCTAAGGGTGGTAGTAGTGGTAGGCATCTGGCACCCCAATGGCTAAGGGTGGTAGTGGTGGTGTGCATCCAGCCCCCCTGGGTAAGGGTGGTAGTAGTGGTAGGCATCCAGCCCCCCCTGGGTAAGGGTGGTAGTAGTGGTAGGCATCCAGCCCCCCCTGGGTGAGGGTGGTAGTTGTGGTAGGCATCCAGCCCGCCCTGGGTGAGGGTGGTAGTAGTGGTAGGCATCCAGCCCCCCCCTGGGTAAGGGTGGTAGTGGTGGTAGGCATCTGGCACCCCCCTGGCTAAGGGTGGTAGTAGTGGTAGGCATCCAGCCCCCCTGGGTGAGGGTGGTAGTAGTGGTAGGCATCCAGCCCCCTGGGTAAGGGTGGTAGTGGTGGTAGGCATCTGGCACCCCCTGGCTAAGGGTGGTAGTAGTGGTAGGCATCCAGCCCCCCTGGGTGAGGGTGGTAGTTGTGGTAGGCATCCAGCCCCCCTGGCTAAGGGTGGTAGTAGTGGTAGGCATCTGGCACCCCCATGGCTAAGGGTGGTAGTGGTGGTGGGCATCTGGCACCCCCTGGCTAAGGGTGGTAGTGGTGGTTGGCATCCAGCCCCCTGGCTTAGGGTGGTAGTAGTGGTAGGTATCCAGCCCCCTGGCTTAGGGTGGTAGTAGTGGTAGGCATCTGGCACCCCCTGGCTAAGGGTGGTAGTAGTGGTAGGCATCCAGCCCCCTGGGTAAGGGTGGTGGTGGGCATCTAGCACCCCCCTGGCTAAGGGTGGTAGTAGTGGTAGGCATCCAGCCCCCCCTGGGTGAGGGTGGTAGTAGTGGTAGGCATCCAGCCCCCCCTGGCTAAGGGTGGTAGTAGTGGTAGTCATCTGGCACCCCCATGGCTAAGGGTGGTAGTGGTGGTGGGCATCCAGCCCCCCTGGGTAAGGGTGGTAGTAGTGGTAGGCATCCAGCCCCCCCTGGGTAAGGGTGGTAATAGTGGTAGGCATCCAGCCCCCCCTGGGTGAGGGTGGTAGTTGTGGTAGGCATCCAGCCCCCCCTGGGTGAGGGTGGTAGTAGTGGTAGGCATCCAGCCCCCCCTGGGTAAGGGTGGTAATAGTGGTAGGCATCCAGCCCCCCCTGGGTGAGGGTGGTAGTTGTGGTAGGCATCTGGCACCCCCCTGGCTAAGGGTGGTAGTAGTGGTAGGCATCCAGCCCCCCCTGGGCCAGGGTGGTAGTAGTGGTAGGCATCCAGCCCCCCCTGAGTGAGGGTGGTAGTAGTGGTAGGCATCCAGCCCCCCCTGGGTAAGGGTGGTAGTGGTGGTAGGCATCTGGCACCCCCCTGGCTAAGGGTGGTAGTAGTGGTAGGCATCCAGCCCCCCTGGGTGAGGGTGGTAGTTGTGGTAGGCATCCAGCCCCCCTGGCTAAGGGTGGTAGTAGTGGTAGGCATCTGGCACCCCCATGGCTAAGGGTGGTAGTGGTGGTGGGCATCTGGCACCCCCTGGCTAAGGGTGGTAGTGGTGGTTGGCATCCAGCCCCCCCTGGGTGAGGGTGGTAGTTGTGGTAGGCATCCAGCCCCCCCTGGCTAAGGGTGGTAGTAGTGGTAGGCATCTGGCACCCCCATGGCTAAGGGTGGTAGTGGTGGTGGGCATCTGGCACCCCCTGGCTAAGGGTGGTAGTGGTGGTTGGCATCCAGCCCCCTGGCTAAGGGTGGTAGTAGTGGTAGGCATCCAGCCCCCTGGGTAAGGGTGGTAGTGGTGGTGGGCATCTGGCACCCCCTGGCTAAGGGTGGTAGTAGTGGTAGGCATCCAGCCCCCCTGGGTGAGGGTGGTAGTAGTGGTAGGCATCCAGCCTCCCTGGCTAAGGGTGGTAGTAGTGGTTGGCATCTGGCACCCCCATGGCTAAGGGTGGTAGTGGTGGTGGGCATCTGGCACCCCCTGGCTAAGGGTGGTAGTGGTGGTTGGCATCCAGCCCCCTGGCTTAGGGTGGTAGTAGTGGTAGGCATCTGGCACCCCCTGGCTAAGGGTGGTAGTGGTGGTGGGCATCTGGCACCCCCTGGCTAAGGGTGGTAGTGGTGGTTGGCATCCAGCCCCCTGGCTTAGGGTGGTAGTAGTGGTAGGTATCCAGCCCCCTGGCTTAGGGTGGTAGTAGTGGTAGGCATCTGGCACCCCCTGGCTAAGGGTGGTAGTAGTGGTAGGCATCCAGCCCCCTGGGTAAGGGTGGTAGTGGGCATCTGGCACCCCCTGGCTAAGGGTGGTAGTAGTGGTAGGCATCCAGCCCCCCTGGGTGAGGGTGGTAGTAGTGGTAGGCATCCAGCCCCCCTGGCTAAGGGTGGTAGTAGTGGTTGGCATCTGGCACCCCCCTGGCTAAGGGTGGTAGTGGTGGTTGGCATCCAGCCCCCCTGGCTTAGGGTGGTAGTAGTGGTAGGCATCCAGCCCCCTGGCTTAGGGTGGTAGTAGTGGTAGGCATCTGGCACCCCCTGGCTAAGGGTGGTAGTAGTGGTAGGCATCCAGCCCCCTGGGTAAGGGTGGTAGTGGTGGTGGGCATCTGGCACCCCCTGGCTAAGGGTGGTAGTGGTGGTTGGCATCCGGCCCCCCTGGGTAGGGGTGGTGGTGCGCATTCAGGCCCCTGTGTGCATATGTGGCATTGGTGATGGGCATCCCGCCCCTATGGTGCTGGTGTTGCTGGTGTAAGTAAATTCTGCATCCCTCTGTGTGTGTGTGATGTGTCGTGTACGTGTTGTATGTGTTTTGTGGTTGGTGTCTGACTTACCTTCTGCGCCGTACGCGTCCGTGCCTGGTCCGGTAGTAAATGTAGAATATTGGTATGATCGGGACGAAGGGATTCATGGTTGGTTCGTGTCGTTCGTCCTTCTCGTTGCTTCGCGTCGTCCTCGTCGCTTCACGTCGTCCTCGTCGCTGGCGTGTTCGCCTCGTAGCCGTGGATCGTGTTGTGGCGCGAATCGGAGCTTATGTGCGCCGCTCCCGGATGCTTTGGCGTGCCGTGCGTAGCGACGGGTTCGGCGCGTACGGAAAGCGCATCGTACTTGTTCGGCCGGACAGAGCTGCATTTTCCCTTCCGTGCGACTCGATTCAGCGTTTCCGGATTCGCCTCGGTCGGAGGACAGGACCTGGATTGGGTGAGTACGACTCGGCCGGATTCTGTGCTGTTGTGCGCATCGTACTTACTCGTTCGGTCTGCTGTACGGATCGGTCGGGAAACAGGCATTCGCATGGCTTTTTTCCCGACCGAATGGTATTGGGTGCGCCTCCGACCGAGATCGGAATCGGCCCCAAAGTGTACTGTCTATCATTGTTCTTTTCCCTATTTTTTAGGGGTCTCTGTGGTAAAAGTGTCATAAGATGTTATGTTATGTCCTGATCTGATGAATTGTATTGTTTTTAATTATGTTGAATTGATGCATTGTGTTGTATTTTAGGTGTTTTACTATATAAATTGTGTTTTTAATAATATTCACAAGTACTAAAGAAATAAATTGACCCTTTTTGTATTGCATGTTATAATGGTATTATTGTTTGAGTGTGTTGGGGTTTTTGAGTGAGATCCCCTCAAAAAAAAATTCTATGTGCTTTATATGAATTAAGAATTCCACTAATGATAGGGTGTTCTTGTTGATTGAGTAAATCAAGGGATAATTAGTTTTTTGCCCTTAAGGGTTGCCAGTGAGGAGTCTAAGAGGCCATGGAGCAGGGTGTTACCATCATCCATTTGTGAGAGTACGAGAACATGAACAGCAGTTTCATTTTCTTTGGAAGAGAGAAGGTACCAGGTCGTCTGTGTTTTTCTGGCAATGTGTTCCTTGAGGGTGAGGTGGGTGTCCAAGGTGAATCCAAGTGACTTGCCAATCAGTGAAAGATTGGATTTGAAGCTGTCATAGTTCATGTCAGTGAGTAAGGTTTGTACTATTTCTTGCTTGTACAAGGCAAATAAAGGAATTCTGTCTTGGTTGAGTTGAGCTTCACATAGGCGCTGGACCTCCAGCTGGATGAGCTGCAGACAGTGTTTAAGGTTTTGGATGTTTGGTGGAGCAGAGGACATTTTCAGATAGAGTTGTGTATTGTTGAAACTTTGTCAATTCTGTAGGGTCAGCCCAAATAATTTCCTTTTTGTTCACTCCTATTTTTGCTGGCTATAGAACTTTGTGCATTTTATTTCTGCTAACCAGGGGTAAAGTGCTTATGCTCCTCCATTCAATAGGTAAAATTGGTATACACCTGAATGGTTTATTTAATTTGCCTATATGTCCCTAGCATATGGTACCAAGTCTACCCAGGGACTGTAAATTAAATGCTGCAAGTGGACTGCAACACTCATTGTGCCATCCATTGCAGTGGCACTATAAAGCATGTCTCCAGGCATACCGTTGTAGCCTGGCTGTTCAGTTTTAAGCTACAAATTCAACCTGTCAAAAAACCCTTTTTGACGTGCCTCAACCCTCCTCTTACATATCAATAAGTCACCCCTAATTTTATATAATCTCCACCCATAAGGGAGGGTGGACCTCATTTAACGGTAAGACATGTAAAAGTTTAATGTTAAACATGTTCTTACATGAAAATGCCCCAAAAGCTCTTTTCACTGTAGCAGGGTTGGCTGCTCCATAGGTAAACACTGGGATACAATATTACGTTTAATAAATGTTATCTCTGGCTAGGAACTAGCTTCAAATTCAATTTTTTGACTTTTTGACATATTTATTACAAGCTCAATTAATTGGTGAAGTCAGATATGTAATTGAGCATGTCATGAGTGATATAATATGTGAGGTCATAAGCAATGCATGGCGGGGAGCTAGTTATAGTTAGCTCAATAAAGTACAACTGGTGAATTTCAGTATTTTTCTTGTTTAAATTATTATTCTTTAACTGACATTTTCATCTAACTATAACCTCATCTTAACCTTTTTTTTCAGTGAATTCCTAAGCTTCTTTATTAATGTAAAGTAAGATGTTATTACCAGACCTAACTATAAAGCCACTTTAACCTTTGTTTTTTCAGTGAAATTTTTGTCAAACATCTTTTTTATTGAGTTTTATAGCAATACATTCAAATCAGGAAACCATAAGAAGCTTTCCAGTAACTATATCAGTATTCAGCGTTCCTCTGTTTCTTATGTTATTCCACTATACAGATTCATAACTATGTGTTACCAAGTATAGGAACCTAATGTAGCTCACAAATCCTCCCCGAACAATACCATACCCCTATGCTACTTCCCTCCCTCGTAACCTAAAAGAAGGGATAAACAAAAGTAAACACAGCAGGATACTCAGGTGAGGCCAAAGGGAGCATACATTGTATAAGAATTTCTCTCTGTGCATAGGGTCGCTAATCAGAACTGGAATAGATGTAATGCTCGCACCCTTGAATGGTAGGCCACGAGCGGAATGCCTCTGGAAAGGTAGCTAATTAGGGAGCACCAGGCATATTCAACATTTTTAAAGTCATCTCTAAAGATGTCGCTTATTCTTTCCATTGTGACTGCCTGCCATAGGCTGACTTGCCATTGCGTCAGAGCTGAAGCTTCCTTCTTCTTCCAGGCTGCAGCTATCGCAGTCTTCGCCGCTCCCAAACAGAGCCACATCACATCTCGGTCAGTTTTTTTTCGTATTTCAAGGAGGAATCTCTTAAATACAGGAGTGCAAAATCCGGGGTGCCTAAGATCGGGTACCCCAACATGTCTTGAATGTGGGCCAGGATTTCAGACCAAAAGGGGTGGATTGTCGGGCAGTCCCACCATATGTGACGAAAATCACCTAGGAGACCGCAGCCCCTCTAACATAGGTTTGACGTGTTGGGGAAAAACGTTTTTAATTTGGTGGGGTATAAGTACCAATCGTAAAGTACCTTGTAGTGAGCTTCCCGTATGGCTAAGGAGCGATTGTGGTGGACTATGTCCTTCCATAGTGACCTCCAGTGTGCCTCTGATATGTCGTGTCCCAAAGTGCGTTCCCAAAAAGTAATGTGACGTAGTTGCTGGGCAGGCAACGTGTGGAGTAGCAAGGAATACAGGAAGGATATAGTGCCCTTAGTTGCTGTAGCCCCCTTCATGAAGCGCTCTAATTGTGTGAGCTCCCTAGTCTCCGCCTCCCGAATTTCTGGGTGTAGCGCCCAGTGACATTGCTGCAGATAGTGGAAGAGGTATTGTGAGGCTGGTGGAGATGTGTGTATGAGGATATAACAGGCCCTAACCAGCAGGTAGACGTCTACCCCAGAGAACACCACTGGAGATCCCCCAAGGATTTGAATTAGGAAGAGATCGGGCAGTGGTGGCCCTTACTGGTGAAGTATCACTTCTGGGTTGTCCTGAGCTACATCGACCGGCAGGGACCGTGGACGTCTCGACCTCGTACTGCCGATGGGAGCCCTTGGGGAAATGGCTGTGAGACAGTAGAGATTAGGCTCTTGTAGATCGCTATAAGGATAGGACAAGGAGTCCTCCAACCATGGGGAAGGATAAAGTAACTAGAGCGACACAGGGCAAAACAATAACACAATGCACGCAGGCCTCAACTCCACGTGGCACATCCCAAGAGGGCGCCAGAATGTCTGGAGATTAAAGAAATTTCCCGGAGGAGCCCACAAGGGCAGTAACGGATGGCAGCAATTCAGAGCTCCCAGACGGCACTAGAGGAGACGATTGACTTGGTTTCCATCAAGGTCAATTTGCTTCGCGCGGACTTACACAAGATGGCCGAAAAGGTGAAAACAGTGGAGCAATCAGTTGGTACATTACAGCAAGAAGTGAAAACCCTCAAGGAGAAGATTACCAAAATGATGTTGGTGGCAAAAACACTTGAGGACAGGGCGGAAGATGCTGAAGGGAGATCTTGACATAATAACCTGTGATTCCTGGGCTTCCTTGAGGGGGGAGAGCACACCATTCCCGAGAGCTTCCTTGAGCAATGGATTCCTCAACCACAGGGGCTCTATAAAATGTTCACCAGTGAAACAGCGCATAGGACACTAGCGGTGAGGCTGCCACTGGGGGCCCCACCACGCACATTTTGCTGGTTTTGTCCCCCCCTTATGCCTCACATAGACATAGCAAAAAGAACAATTGATGGACAGAATGCAGAACAATGTCATACATTCACCCCAGTACAGAGATCTGGAACTAAATCCATCATTTTTTGCTCCCATGCCATTCCAGTTTGAACCCAGCCATATGCAAATCAGTCTTGACCCTGCGCCCAATGGGAACAGTGCAGCCCGAACTGCTAGGCCAGGTCCTCCCTGGACTGGTAACACGCATTCTAGGACCGGTTTCGGGGTTTCACCCCTCATCAGCCAGGATAGCTTGACTCCAGTGGCATGGAGAGCACAGGACCCACGTCTGGGCATACCCGCCCCACTCAGGGTGACAAATGCAAAAAGAACAATTGATGGACAGAATGCAGAACAATGTCATACATTCACCCTAGTACAGAGATCTGGACCTAAATCCATCGTTTTTTTGCTCCTCATGCCATTCCAGTTCGAACCCAGCCATATGCAACTCAGTCTTGACCCTGCGCCCAATGGGAACAGTCCAGCCCGAACTGCCAGGCCAGGTCCTCCCTGGACTGGCCAGGTCTAAACTGGGGTGGCATGGTGAGCAAAAGAATGATGGATTTAACCCAGATCTCTTGACTGGGGGTGAATGTTCAACATCGTGAAGGAACTCTCCAACCCCAGCTCCAACACCAACGACATCCCGCCGTCACAAGCCCTGTGCGATTCCCTCGCCACCTTCTTCCACCGCAAGATCGCCGACATCCACGACAGCTTCAACACCCAGACAGTCCCAACAGACACCGACACACCAGACTCGCCGCACACCATCGACCACGAACCCTTACCAGCCTGGGCCAACGTGAACATCGATGACACCATCAAGACCATGAGCACAATCCACTCCGGCTCCCCGTCAGACCCTTTCCCACACCACATCTTCAACAAAGCCAGCAGCTCCATCGCACCGCACCTGCGCCACGTCATCAATCTCTCCTTCGAGACCGCGACCTTCCCAGAGAGCTGGAAACACGCCGAGATCAACGCCCTACTCAAAAAACCCAAGGCGGACCCGAGAGACCTCAAGAACTTCCGGCCCATCTCCCTGCTTCCGTTCCCAGCCAAGGTCATCGAGAAGATCGTCAACAGACAGCTAACCCGATACCTCGAAGAAACCAGCATCCTGGACCCATCCCAGTCAGGGTTCCGCAGCAACCACAGCACCGAGACTGCCCTCATCGCCGCCACCGACGACATCAGGACCCTGCTGGACAACGGTGAGACCGCAGCCCTCATCCTGGTGGACCTCTCCGCCGCCTTCGACACTGTCTGCCACCGCACTCTACGCGCATGCCTCCATGACGCAGGGATCCGAGACAAGGCCCTGGAATGGACCACCTCCTTCCTCTCCGGCAGAACCCAGAGAGTCCGCCTCCCCCCATTCTGATCCGTAGCCTCCGAGATCATCTGCGGCGTACCCCAGGGATCATCCCTCAGCCCGACACTGTTCAACATCTACATGGCCCCGCTCGCACGCATCGCCCGACAGCACGACCTCAACATAATCTCCTACGCCGACGACACTCAACTGATCCTCTCCCTCACCAAGGACCCCCTCACCGCCAAATCCAACCTCCACGAAGGAATGAAGGCCGTCGCCGACTGGATGAAGAGCAGCCGACTAAAGCTGAACACGGACAAGACGGAGGTCCTCATCCTCGGCTCCAACCCTTCAGCCTGGGACGACTCCTGGTGGCCAACGACACTGGGGGCAGCCCCGACACCCACCGACCACGCACGCAACCTGGGAGTCATCCTCGACTCAATGCTCTCCATGGCCAAGCAAGTCAACGCAGTCTCCTCCTCCTGCTTCAACACCCTCCGCATGCTCCGCAAGATCTACAGGTGGATCCCGACAGATACAAGAAGAACAGTCACCCAGGCCCTCGTCAGCAGCAGACTCGACTATGGAAACGCCCTCTACGCGGGAGACCCGGCCAAGCTCATCAAACGACTGCACCGCATTCAAAACGCCTCTGCACGCCTGATCCTCGACGTACCACGCCACAGCCACATCACCCCCCACCTGAGAAACGTGCACTGGCTCCCCGTCGACAGGAGAATCTCCTTCAAACTCCTCATCCACGCACACAAGGCACTCCACAAGACCGGCCCAGCCTACCTCAACAGACGTCTCTTCTTCTACGTCCCTAACCGCCAGCTCCGCTCCGCCGACCTCTCCCTCGCCACCGTCCCTCGCATCCGAAGAACAACCACCGGCGGCAGATCCTTCTCCCACCTCGCCGCCAAGACCTGGAACACCCTTCCACTCAGCCTACGACAGACCCAAGACCTGCGGACCTTCAGGAGGCTACTCAAGACCTGGCTGTTCGACCAGTAGCGGCAACCCCCCCCCCCCCTTTTTCCCCAGCGCCTTGAGACCCTCGCGGGTAAGTAGTGCGCTCTACAAATTCTGTGATTGATTGATTTGTTCTGCATTCCGTCCATCAATTGTGTGTCTTTTGCTTTCTCGCCCTAAGTGTGCCGGGTATGCCCAGACGTGGGTCCCGGGCTCACTGTGCCACTGGAATCAAGCTATCCTGGCTGATGAGGGGTGAAACCCCGAAACCGGTCCTAGGATGCTTGTTTCCGGTCCGGGGAGGACCTGGCTTGGCAGTTTGGGCTGGACTGTTCCCATTGGGCACAGGGTCAAGACTGATTTGCGTATGGCCTTGTCTAAACTGGGGTGGCATGGTGAGTAAAAGAATGATGGATTTAACCCAGATCTCTTGACTGGGGGTGAATGTTTTGATTTGTTCTGCATTCCGTCCATCAATTGTGTGTCTTTTGCTCACATAGACGTAGAGCAGGGATATATGGCCCCAGGCCCTGGAACTGCATTTTTGGGGGCACATTCTCATGAGACAGATGCGGGTCCCTCTACTGTTGCATGCACCTCCGCTGCCTGGTAAGGGTTGGCTAAATGGTCAAATAAGCCTCTGCTCTACTCCTGCTCCTGTGGCTACCCTATCATCCTCTGCTACGAGTGACACACAAAGCTTACCTGTCGACAGATGACTGGGATGACTACATGGGGAGACCTGTACGAAGGGGGAACCTTTCTGGACCAAGATTCTTTCTTTAAGGACAACAAGCCCACCCCAATGGCGATATCCTTGTACATTAGACTAAGGCACAACATTAGGGCAGTTACCCCTGACTTCCCTCAGGAACCACCAATACTGACCCCTTTGCATGCACCATTACAAATCTCTAGACCTAAGCATGTAGTCTCAGTGCTATATCATACCACTCAATTAGAGCTGGCTGAATCACAGGGGGGTCTTGCGACCATGCTGGGACGCAAAATTGGGAATAACCCTTAGTTGTAAACAATGGCTCTACTGCTGTCAACAAACTGGGCGAATTTCAGCAAGCAGCCGACTACGTATTATTATACATTATAAGTTCTTACACCAGCTCTAATACACCCCACCCGACTATATAGATACCACTTATGTTCCAATGACAGATGCGGGGTAGAAGGAGCTGATTTCTCCACCTGGCATGGGTGTGTGGGTTGATTAATAGCTACTGGAAACAGGTTTCTGAAGCCACGACACAGATGACGGGCTCCAGGTTGCACCTCACCCCCCTCATTGCTTTGCTGGGCTACACTGAGGGCTTGGAGGTATCATTCGGAAGATTTGTTTCCATTGGGTTGCTGATGGCCAAGCGGAGGGTGGCATGTAGATGAGGACATGGGAGGGCCCCTAAGTTTAAAGATTGACTGCAGGACCTAATTTATTGCCTGGAGCAAATGCCCATATATTCAGAATTGCTACCGCTGACCTCCTGGCCTAGAGATGTATGGGATCCTTTGAGGTCATATCCGTTGCTCAGCCCCCTTGATGCGGCTGAAAAGGGCCCCGTCAGCCTGCTCCAGATGTCAGGTAGTTGAAACTGTGCTTGGTGGGGATGTCCCAGCCTGTGGGATCGTGCAAAATCACTGAGATGGCACTCCTTGTGGGCTCCCCCACTAACCCCCCGCACACCTCCCTAGGCAATAACAGACATTGTAGGGCACCGACCAAATATGACATCAACTCGCTCCCTTTATTGAGGCTTGTTGGATATACTCAAAATGATATTGGTGGACTGCAGGCGGGCATTAGGAGATAGGTTATGAAACGATATGTGACAATGCACATGATGGTGTTATCTGCTATTGCAGGTTGAGTTTGTGTTTGTATGGATGTAATTCTTAAAACATCAATAAAGAAATGTAATTTTAAAAAAAAGATCCAGGACCTATTATTGAGTTGCCTTGGGGTGCCGATACTCTGGGTGGGAGATCTTAACTGTGTATTTGACGAGTCCCTTGATAGACATGCCCTGAGACACAACATGAAGCCATACATGGTGACTATTCGCCGTCAAGTAATATTCAACACGGGCTGTGTTGATGCGTGGAGGGAGCTTCACCAAATGAACAAGGTATACTCATGTCATTCATTAACACATCAAACGTTCAGTAGATTAGACAGAGTGCTGGAGTCGGATGACATACTAACCTGGGTAGGAGGGGCACTGTACTTAGCCAGATACTTATATGACCACTTCCCATTGAGGGTCAACTTTCTCTGGGGTGACAGATGGATGGATACCTCAATTTGGAGACTGCTGCCAGAGGTCCTGCTGGACCAAGAGTGCCAGAAGCACCTCAGCCAACAGATGAAGACCTGCTTGGACAATAACTGGGGAACTGCTGCCACCAAAGGAAATGAATGGGAGGCTCTTAAGGCGATGGCATGTGGGGGGTGCCTGGGAAAAGTGTATGGGTTTAAGCAGCACTTCCAGGAGGACCTAACTACGCAGGAAGCACGATTAGCGGCCTTTCACAGCAGGGAGGCCGGGGGGGCTGGGAATAGGACTACTAGAAGCAAGAAGAGCTCTAGGGGAAACAGCCGACAGATTCGATAACCTATCCAAGAGGGAATACAGGCAGTGCCTAAACAGAGAGGATTTGTAAAGCGCATGGCTACCCTGGGGGCTTCCCAGCACTGAAAAACAAGATCCTTAACACACAGGTTTTAGGAAGTATCCGAAATCACATCTCATCAGTTAAAAACTATAGAAATGATCCCTGAAGGTATAGTCTTACTATAGCTATAGCTAGAGAGGCCTGGTAAGCTACTAGCCTGGATACTGAATAGGGAGAAAGCGGCCGCCCCAGTGATGATGCTGTGGCAATCGGATGGGGGTAGAGTCACAGCACAGGCAGCAATTAACTGGTTATTCAAAGACCATTTAATTGAGGTATACTGGAGTGAAGCATATGTGACCCTGGACGATACAGCATCCTTCCTGGATGACATAGAGCCCCCTGGGGTCCCGGATGCATTCCAGGACGAGCTACAGGCGTATATTTCCTTAGAAGAACTAGGGGAGGCGTTGGGGATATTGTCCAAAACTAAAGCTCCAGGAAGCTATGGCTTCCCAATAGATTTTTACCAATCATTCACACCCCTATTGACTGAGAAACTGCTGGAAGTCTTTGTGGAGGCCCAGGACTGGGGCAAACCCCCCCCCCATCAATGAGGGAGTGACTCATGTTTATGATGCTGAACACAGGAGGGGACCCCATGGAGGTCGCCTCCACTACACTGTTAACAATTATCAAATCCAATGTCAAGGCCCTGTGCAAGGTCATAGTGATGCGCCTGAGGCGGCTGATTGGCTTCCTGGTCCACGAGGACCAGTGTGGCTTTATACCAAGTTGCAGCACGGCTCTCAACTTACGGCGCCTAACTCATATATGGCACCTAGTCCGGAACAGCAATGACCAGCTGGTCTTGGCACCAGTGGACAATGCCAAGGCCTTTGATACTTTGGAGTGGCCCTACTTACTGGCGGTGTTAAATTGGATGGGATTTGGTAGGTATTTCTGCACCTTGTTGAACTGAGAATGCATCTGGATGACTTCTAGCATTGTGCGAGTTAAGTTAGCATTTGCGGCACCATTTTGTATTCAGCCACCATTTTGTGCCATGATTGAAATGAAGCTTCTGTCTCATACTGTCTGCCTCAGCAGAAAGCAGCCTCGATTGTTTCTCTTTATTATTCAAGGTTGAGCTTTGCTGCACTAATGAATAGATCATTCTGTTTTTGCATGCCTTTCCTCGTAGGTAGCCTGCTCCCACTCTCTTAGAGAGCTGGGCCCTGGCAGAATAACCTTGAAGCTGAGAGAGCATGTACCCGGTCCCAGGAGTGTAGCTCATCCTTCTGTGCCTCCTTTGTTAACCTGCTCCAACTGGGAATTTCCAGTCTGGGCGGGTCCTGTTGGGTATTGGAAATGTATAATATCTGAAGTTATGTTGGTAAGGGTCAGTCCCTCGGCCGCTATCTAAGGAGGCTCGTCAGATCGGACTCCGCTCGAGCGCATACTAATAAATAACTTTGGTTTGTATTCTCTACTGTCTGACCGACTCTTCATTTGTTTGGAAGGCTGAGAGGTGGTCGCGAGTGACCCGGGTGGCCCTAATCGGGTCACTTCCTTCAACCTGGGTCAAACTACTTTATGAATCCTCAGGCCCGAGTACGAACAGACATGGTGATATTTTGAAATACAGTGAGGCACCAGTCACGTTGGGGTGAATAGGGCATCTGATTGGGTGATACCACACATGTGCTCTCACTTTACACTGACAATACCCTATTCTCTTGAGGAGGCCGGGGGACTCTGTCCCAGCAATAATGGCACAGCTACAAGGGTTTGGTAGAGTGGCAAGTCTGAACCCAAATAGAAACAGGAGCAGTGGCGGCTCGCAGTGGGAGTGCTGCGGGGCGGTGAGGCGGGGCAGAGGAGGGGCAGGGTGGGGGGTAGTGGAGTCAGACATACGACGTCCACGAGTAAAGTAGGTAAATAAATAAATAAAACTATTTACCTTGCGCGCGCTGCATCGCCAACTCAGCGACGCAGCGCGTGCAAGGTAAATAGTTTTATTTATTTATTTACCTACTTTACTCGTGAACGTCGTATGTCCGACTCCACTACCCCCCACCCTACACCCTCCCCCGCCCCACCGCCCCGCAGCACTCCCACTGTGAGCCGCCACTGAACAAGAGTATTCTGTTTCCCCCGGGATGCCCTGACATAGACCCCAATGGACTACCTCCCAGACTTGAGAATACACTGGGAAAAGGACAAATTCTGGATCCTCAGCATCATGGTGGCAACGACACCGGAGACACAATATGCCTGTAATATCAAGAGAATGTTGAAGGGATTGCATTTGTTGGTCCAGTTCTGGGCTGGGGTGTCATTGTCCACTATGGGGAGAGTAGCCACTGCCAAAATGGTGTTCCTTCCCAGGTGTCTCTATGTAATCAAAAACTCACCGACCTCTATCCCGCGGGTGACAGTTGACAGCCAAAACGGCTTGGGAGGATGAGCTGGAGGGCCCACTCACAGAGAATGAACAGAAATTGGCACGCCCCCTACAGGCTAAACTCCAGTTAGCATCCATCCAAAATCTTTCAAAAGGGAGCATAGATAGTTCCATTCCAATAATATACGGCTAGTAAATGTACTTACATTTAGTTAATGGCAGAGTTGCTATGGATTTGAGAAATCTCTAAGAGTGCCTTGAATTTTTTTTTATTGCCATTAGAAAATAATACAAACAGCAAACAGGTGCTATCAAGCCCCTAAAAAGAAAAGAAGAAACACAAAATCTGTTAGGCCTCGTTGTGGCTCTACAAAGGACGACAGAGAATTTCACGGTATGCGATGTACCATGGTTTTACAAAGAAAAACCAAAGTGCTTCTGCACAAGAGCAGGGGCGTAACACAGGCCCCCGCAGCCCCCGCAGTGCGGGGGGGCCCCCAAGCTGCAGGGGGCCCCCTCAGCACAGCACTCTGGCAGGAGAGCTCCGCTTTGCAAAGTGGTATAGTAATCTGCATTCGGCGACTGCTACTCAGATGAAAATGTTATTATCACCTGTCAGTATATGGGAGAAAATATTTCTCCATTGCGTGCACAAGTCTGGATCTAAATGCATTTTTTCCATTAATAGTTGTCTGCGGGCGCCAAGAACTGCAACAAAAGGTTACTTCTCAGTTCTTTCTTTATTATTATTAGCATTAATGTTCCACTCTATTTCAAGGAGCTGCCGGAAGAGGGGAAAAGACGAAATACGTTTTCTTTCCTAATACACGCGGTGCCGTATTTTGTTCATTCAGTGTATTTTCTGCTGCTTTGGGGGTTTGTGAATCATCTTTGCTGTATCTAAACACAAACAATGTCACTTTTGGCCCTGGTTTTTAAACCAAATTGGGAAATCTATTATCGAAGGAATAAAGCGACACTGTCACACAGCAGATCTGTAAGGAATTACAGCCTAGAATTAAGGGACAAAGTCTATGGGTTTGTGTAAGAAAGTGGGTTGGTTGTTGGTTAACTGGGGTGTGAGCCTTCGTCAAGCAGCAACCACAATCCTTGTCAGGGTAAGGCACAAGTAAACCCCAAATTAACCTGTATTCAACCCCCTGGTAGCTTGGCACAGAGCAGTCAGGCTTAACTTCGAGGCAATGTGTAAAGTCAATCAATCAATCAGGATTTATAAAACGCGGTTAATCACCCTATAGGGTTTCCAGGTGCTTGCAGGTATCGGAGGCTTATTTGAACAGCCAGGTCTTGAGGGCCATTCGGAATTCTGGAAATGAGGTGATGTCCGGAGGTGCTTGGGGAGGCTGTTCCAGGCCTTTGCAGCAAGGTGGGAGAAGGAGCGCAGGAAGTATGGGCAATTAAAAGGGAGGCAGAGCGTAGTCTTCTCGACGGTTGGTGGAAGTTCAGGCGGTGGTTAATATATGCTGGTTTTTGGTTGTGTAGAGCCTTGTGTGCGTGTGTCAGCAGCTTGAATTGGCATCTCTTCTATACGGGGAGCCAGTGGAGTTGCCTGAGGTGAAGTATGATGTGGGTCAGTCGGGGAAGGCCGAGTACGAGTCTGGCTGCGGAGTTCTGTATGGTGTGAAGTCTCTGTAGGAGGATTTGCAGTGATTCCTACGTAGAGGGCATTGCCATAGTCCAGTCGGCTGGTGATGAGGGCCTTTGTCACGGTGCGTCTCGTGTGTAGGGGCAGCCAATTGAAGATCTTATGTTGCATGCGCAGAGTGAGGAAGCAGGCGGAGGAAATGGTGTTGATCTGTAATTTCATGGTGAGCTTTTTGTGAATGATGATTCAAGGTTTCTGGCGTGGTCGGAGGGAGTGGGGGCGGTTCCTAGGACTGATGTCCACCAGAAGTCCTTACATGTGTTGCTGCTGTTGCCACATATCAGTACTTCTGTCTTGTCTGTGTTCAGCTGCAGGCAGTTGTTCTTCATCCAGTCAGCGATGTTTCTCATGCATCTGTGGAAGTTGGTTCTGGTGGTGGTGGGGTCGTCGGTGAGTGCGAGGATGTGGTGGGTGTTGTCTACATAGGAAATTATGTTGAGACCGTGGGATCTGACGATGTTGGCCAGTGGGGTCTTATATGCGTTGAAGAGCATTGAGCTGAGGGATGAGCCCTGGGGGACACCCCAGGTTATCTCCTTGGGTTCAGAGGTGAAAGGTCGGAGGTGGATCCTCTGGGTTCTTCCGGTGAGGAAGGAGGTGATCCATCTGAGCGCGTCCCCTTGGATGCCGATGTGGTGGAGTCTTTCGATCAGTGTGTATTGGTATACGGTTTCGAAGGCTGCAGAGAAGTCGAGGAGGATCAAAGCTCCTGTTTCTCCTCAGTCGAGGAGGATTTGGATGTCGTCGGTGGCTGCGATCAGGGCAGTTTTGGTGCTGTGATTGCTGCAAATGCCAGGTTTGGAGGCGTTGAGTAGCTGGTTCTGCTCCAGATGTGTCATGAGTTGATGGTTGATGATCTTTTCCAGTACCTTCGCTGGGAATGGGAGCAGGGAGATTGACCAGTAGTTTATGAGTTTGCTGGGGTCGGCAGAGGGTTTTTTGAGTTGTGGTCTGACTTTAGCGTGTTTCCAGGTGTAGGTAAATGTTGCAGTGGTGATAGAGGTGTTAAGTAGGGTGGTGAGTTCCTGGCCGATCCTTTGGTTTCCGAGGTTAAAGATGTGGTGCGGGCATGGGTCTGTGGGAGCTCTTGAGTGGATGGATTTCATGGGGAAGATGGTGTCCTGGGTGAAGTGGATGTTCCAGGTGGTCAGTGTGTGGTTTGTGTCGATTACGGTGGTGGCATATCTGTTGAGGAAGTCCATAGGTGTGGGTTGGGGTTCAAAGTTTCTGTATATGGTTGCGATCTTGTGGAAGAAGTGGGAGAGGGTGTCTCACAGCTCCTGTGAGGGTATGATGTTTTTATTGCTGGCAGTCGGGTTGGAGAATTCTGTCACGTTGAAAAGTTCCTTGGTGTTGTTGGCGCTGGTTTCGATGCATGCGGCAAGGGCTGTCTTCTTTGTAGCCCTCAGCAGGCAGTGGAAGAGGTTGAGGGAGGTCTTGAAGGCTGCCCTATCAGAGGTGTACCACCTGGCCTTTTTGGAGGATTTTCTGTGGATGTTCTTTTGATGGGGATGATGCTGTCTGCACAATTGGTGATCCATGCTTTGAAGTTTTTCACACCCTGTTGGAGGCTGGTGGCGGTAGCAGGAGTGGAGGTGTTGAGGCTGTTCGCCCAGCTGTTCTCTGAGATTTTGTTCCACCTTCGGTGGGGGGCATTGGTCATCTTGGGGGTGGCGGTATGGGGGCTGGAGATACTGAAGTGGACGATGGGGTGATCGGTCCATGTGAGTTCTGTGACATGGCTGTATCTGATGCTATTGCTGGAGGTGCAAAATGGGTCCAGTGTGTGTCCTGCGGTGTGTGTAGGGTCATGGAGGATCTGGGTCAATCCGAAGCTGCTCATACTGTCGAGGAGGTGTGTAGTGCTTTTGTTATTGGGGTCATCAATGTGGAAATTTAGGTCGCTGAGGAAGATTTAATCCCTGGAGTCCAAAGCTAGGGGCGCAATGAAGTCTGCGATGGTGTTGCAGAAGCTGGAGCGCGGGCCTGGGGGTTGGTATACGAGGGTGCCTCTGATGGTTGTCCTGACATCCATGTGGAGCTTGAAGTTGAGATGTTCCATAGGGGTGGTGGTGTTGTCCGTGGTGATGGTACACTGTATGGTCTCTTTGTGGATGATGGCTGATCCTCCTCCTGGCTTGTTGGTGCGGTCCTGGTGAGTGTTTTTATATCCATCGAGGATCACTGTGGCAATGTTTGGGGAGGATGTGGGGTTGTGCCAGGTCTCAGTGAGGAAGACGCTGTCGGGTGCAAGGGTGGCAATGAGGTCCCATAATTCTATGGAATGCATGCATAGTGAGCGTGTGTTGAGAAGGGCACATGCAAGTTAGTGTGTTTGTTCAGGTGGTGTCTGGGGTGTGTTTGGAGTAGGGCTGGTCGGTGGGCTGGTGTGCGTGCAGTAGCAGGTAAAGTTGTAGTGGGTGCAGGTGAAAGGTCGTACCGTGGAGCGTGGGTTGGCTCAGTGGCAGTGTTTGTTGTGGTGTCAAGGCTGTAGAGGGCATGGTCCAGGCGCGGAGGGGCGCAGACAGGTTTGTCTTTGGCACGCGTTTGGTGCGACAGTGGCGCGGTTGCACTGTAGCCTGCAATAAGTAGGTCATAGGGTGGGCGGGGCTTCTGTTGACGGAAAGAATGGTAGTGGGAAAACCCGGTCGGGAAAACCCCAGCGGGAAAACCCTGGCAGCTGCGGTGTCATTGGATCAGTCTTGAACAAGCATGAAGTGGAGGCCACAGGCAAGTGGCAAGCTAGGTTTCCAGGTGCCGACTGATGTGGTCACGCTGCAGCCTGCATTAAGTAGGTCCTGGGGTGGGCGGGGCTTCTGTTGGTGGGAAGAATAGTGAGTGGGAAAACCTGGTCGGGAAAACCTCAGGGAGAAAACCCAGGCAGCTGCGGTTTCACTGGATCAGTCTGGAACAAGCAGGAACTGAAGGCCACAGGTATTTGTGCAACACTTCAAACAGTAGTAAAGTGAAACCACCACACCAAAAGGGTTCTACATCAAGTAGTTAGAAGAATAGAGCTTTATTTATTTAATAAATAAAACAAAATCAAAATGACAAGAATCCAATCTGTAGAACCAGAGATATTACATTTTAAAGATTTAAGTAAAAATAGTGTCAAAAAGCACAAAGCGCCAACTGTAGATATCTGGTCGCGCTGTACCGGGACAAAGTCAAAAGTTGAGGCTGTCTGCGATTGAGTACAGGCCGGCTACAGGGATCCAGTTAAGCTCGGTGAACAAAGTACCTTAAAACCTGGTTTGCGGAGTGTTGTGTGGATCTGCATCTATGCGTAAGTTCCGAGATGTTGTGAGGCTGTGATGCGAGGGCCTGCATCATTGTTGAGAATCCCATCGACAGGGCCTTAGATGCGAACTCTGGCATTGAGGAAGCGGCACGCAGTCAGGTAAGTGTGTCGGTTCCAGAGAGCTGCGAGGCTGTGATGCAGAGTTCATCGCCGTTGTTGAGGCTGCCGTTTATGAGGGATGCGAAGGCCTGCACCAAGGATGCATTGCGCAGTTGGGGCGATGCAGCGGATCCAAAGAGCTGCCATGCAGGTCTTTGCTATGGGTCCACTCCACGCAGCAGCAGCGATGCCTTCGGTTCTGCTCGGATTTGCACTGCACAGCAGAAGAGATAGATTGGCTCCGCTGGATCCACAGAGGCTGGCAGAGCACCTGAAGCACACTTCCAAGTGTCCAGGACTGGGTTGGCACCACTTGGCAGGGTAGACTCACGCAGATGCAAGGTTGTTGATAGTTTGTTGTGTCATTAAGGCTTCAGATCAGGAGGCCAGCCAACTAGCCCTTGGAGTCACTCTGGGTTCTGGGTTCAAGAGATGCAGGTCCAGCCCCTCTTACCCAGGCCAAAGGTCAGCACAGCAGGGCAGCAGTTCCTTCAGCAAAGCTTTCCCACAGAGTGGCAGTCCTTGTAGCAGCACAGCAGCCCTTCTTCCTGGCAGGGTATTTGTCATGGCCATGGGCTGCGGCTCTAGGGGCACTATTACCGCAACTGATAGTAGCTCTGGTGGTCACTCTGATCAGCACTGTGCTCTCTTGAACAGATGTGCTGTGTCACATCCTCTCTGCGGAAAGATGCATTGTGATTCCTTTACGGCACGCTACTGGTGGCATTGTCATCGACGATCGCACAGCTGCCTGGCGGCGTTGTGATCATCAGTACCGCTGTTTGTTGTTGCACTGTACTGTTATCCTCACAAGTACTAACTGTAGTAAGCACTATTGCAAAATACAACCAGTAATGAGTATGTAGTGGGCATTATTGCAAAAATACAAACAGTAATGAGTATGTTATGCCCCCGGATCCTATTGTTCTCTGCGTGGTATTGCATGTTTAGATCTTTGCCACAGGTATCGTCACGGATATGGCCCCGCCTCCACCGAACGTGGCGGCCATCTTGGGTGGGGCTCTTCTATAAAAAGGAGCCACACCCCTGTTTGGACACCCGTTATTCCCTCGCTGAATCTGGGATTAGATGCGGCTGGAGTCTGGCGATATTTACAGCTTCGAATGCCGGATTTGAAGATCATCCACGTCGTGACCCGCTACAGAAGGGATAACTCGATGCAGGCGGGAAATCCTAATGCTCAGCAGTACCGGGTAAGAGCGTTATTTTCTCTTCATTGTTCTTGAGGATCTGACCGAACGATTATAGCGGATCATTTTTGGATAATTTTTGGACATTTTGTGAAACATTTTGTACACAAAGTTACAACTCGATAACTAATGACATTTGGCACATTCTGATAACGAATGACATTTGATGTATGCTGACAAAGAAAGAACAATTTTTACAAAGAAAAAAACCATGAATGTACAAAGTTGCGTGGCAGGTCCCGCTCCATAGGAATAAGTTATAAAACAAATACAGTACAGGCGATCTTAACAAGTTGTCCTTCGTGTTTCTTGCCTCACAGCTATAACAGGAAAGCTGTGCGCCATCACTGAAAAATAGAGAATAAGCTATGGTAGGTTTAGTGTAGTATTTCAGTTATTTATATGACACAATATATAAGCGACCTTAATAGAATCAGATCATTAATAACTCCCAAATGTTTTGTCTTATAGCTTTTCCCTTTCTCTTCCTGCTAGCCATAAGGCAACTTGCAGGTGAATATGTTATTCTTTGTTAAGTGATTTATCAGACACAATCAGAAAGTAACTAGTCTAACTCATAGTTTGATTTCATTTCAGATCTCCTTCCCAGCTGTTCCCTTCCCAACACCCTTTCCCCCACCTGGCCACTCTAACAGTCTGTGCCATAACGGCAATCAGACTTGGAGCTGCCTGGAGGTGGACCCTTCTGGCATCGTGCAAGCCCTGAGGAAACACGTCCTTGACAGTATTCACATGTCCAGAAGTGTACAGAAGTGTCTGAGTTCCAGTATTTACACCTAATTGTGCCTTTGGAGCGAGGGAGAAACTTCTAAATGCTTCCCTTTGAAGTCCCCAGGCATTCTGCCTTCCCTGTCCTGGCTCCAGACTGACTACAGAGGGTATGCAGCCCTTTGTGTGGAGGCAGGACATGGCCTATTCGGGTGTTAGTGGGACTGTGCCCAGCTCCTCCCTCCTATCCTTCCAGTGATGGCCCATCCAGGTACACCTAAGCTCTCTATTGTGTGTGGCTGTCTAGGAGGAAAACACAAAGCTCAACGGTCAGCTACACCCAGTCATGTGGCCAGAGACAGGCTACAGGCACTAATTGGCTAAGGCAGGAAAATGCCAACTTTCTAAAAGTGCCATTTTTAGAATAGTAATCCGACTTCACCATAAGTTAGGATTTTAAATTGTGATTACAGAGACACCAAACATGAACTGATTATCTACTCCCATTTGGAAATTACACTTATAAAATGTAATAAGGCAACTCCAATGTTATCCTATGGGAGAGATAGACCTTGCAGTAGTGAAAAACGAATTTTAGAGTTTCTCACTACTAGGACATGTTAAACTTAAAGGTACATACATATCCTACCCTTTTAAATACACTGCACCCTGCCCTCTGGGCTGCTAGGGGCCTACCCTAAGGGTGACTTATATGTATAAAAAGGGAAGGCTTGGGCCTGGCAAAAAGGTTTATTTTGCCAGGTTGACATGGCAGTTAAAAACTGCACCCAGAGGCTGTAATGGCCGGCCTTAGACATATTTTAACAGGCTACTTAAGTGGATGGCACAATCAGTGCGGCAGGTCCACTAGTAGCATTTAATTTGCAAGCCTTAGGCATGTGTAGTGCCACTTTACTAGGGACTTATAAGTACATTAAAAATGCCAATTGGGTCTAAGCCAATGTTACCATTTGTAGAAAAGAGAGCACAAGCATTTTAGCAGTGGTGAAGTGCACAGAGTCCTAAGACCAGCAAAAACAAGGTCAGTAAAAAATAGAGGAGGAAGGCAAAATGTTTGGGGGAAGCCCACCCTCCGGCTGACAGGTATAACAGTCTGCAAAGGTTGACATAGGAATGTCCCAGATTTAACATCAATTTCTCAAAATGAAGGATCAGAATACTGTCCATGTACAGGCAAAGTCAAGACGGGTTTAAGTTGTTGAACAACCACAGATGTGTTTCACATTGTTTGTGGTTTCATATCTTGGTGCACATTTTCTTTGTGTTTGGGGGAAAAGGCCATGCCTTAAATGAGTAAGTTCATTCTCTGCAGCCTCAAGTGACTGAGCACCTCTATCAGTTTAAGGAGATCTCTCTTTCACAGAGATATGCCCATGTGTCAAAAACAGTAGGTTGCAGTTCAATATGATTAGTGAATGACCCCTTGGCCATTTGAAAGATGCATGCACATAACTTGTCATAGTATGATTTGACCAGTCCTCTTTCTTACCCTCTTGTATTGTACCACTCTTGGAGTCAATAAATCAATCAATCAAGGATTTGTAGAGCACTGCAAATCACCCGTGAGGGTCTCAAGGCGCTGAGTTGCTGCCTGCTTCGTGGTGATCTGTTCATTTGAACAGCCAGGTCTGAAGTCCTTTCCTGAATTGCTAGAGCAAAGGGGTGATCCCGAGTTGCAGGGGAAGGTAGTTCCAGGCTTTGGCCGCCAGGTCAGAGAAGGAGGGTCCTCCGCTGTTGCTTCTGCAGATCCGGGGGGGTGTCTACGAGGAAGAAGGAGGTGGATGGTAGGTGTCTGGTTGGTTGGTGGAATGTCAAGTGTTTGTTGATATAAGCTGGTCCATCGTTGTGCAGGGCTTTGTATGCGTAGGTCAACATCTTGAACTGGCATCTCTTCTGGCTTGGGAACCAGTTTAACTTCTTGTGGTGGGGTGTGATGTGGGTTCGTCAGGGGAGGTCAAGGATGAGTCTGGTCACTGAGTTTTGAATTGTCTGTAGTCTCTTCAGGAGGCATGCAGTGATTCCTACTGAAGTGTGTTCTCGTAGTCCAGCCTGCTGGTGATGAGGGCCTGCATGACGGTCCTTCTGGTGTTGACTCTGAGCCATCTGAACATCTTGCAGAGCATGTGTAGGGTGTGGGAGCAGGCAGATTAAACTGAGTTTACCTGTTTCTTCATGGAAATTTTGCTGACCAATATGATGCCGAGGTTGCAGTCTTGGTCTGCCGGGGCGGGGAATGGGCCGAGTTCAGCAGCCCACTACATGTCATTCCATGGAGAGGTGTTGTTCCCAAAGATGAGGACTTCCGTCTGATCTGTACTGAGCTTGAGACAGTTGTCCTTCATCCAGTATGCAAAGTTCATCATACATCTGTGGAAGTTAGCTCTGGTGGTGGAAGGGTCTTCTGTCAACGAGATGATGAGCTGGGTGCCATCGGCATGGGCGATGATGTTGAGTCCGTGTGATCTGATTGTGCTGGTCAGGGGGTTCATATACGTGTTGAAGAGGGTGGGGCAGAGGGATGATCCTTGGGGGAGGCCGCAGAAGATCTTCTTGGGTTCCTAGGTGAACGGTGGGAGACTGATTTTCTGGGCTCTTCCGGTGAAGTATGAGGTGATCCATTTGAGGGTGTCTCCCTGGATTCCGATGAGGTGGAGTTTGTGAATCAAGATGTGATGGGAGACAGTGCCAAAGGTGGCTGACAGGTCCAGGAGAATGGGGGCTGCCGTTTCACCCCCATCCAGGAGGGCCCTGATGTAATTGGTGGCTGTGATCAAGGCTTTCTCTGTGCTGTGGTTGGCTCAGAATCCGGATTGTGAGGGGTCCAAGAGGTTGTTGCATTCCAGGTGTTCGGTGAGTTGATGTTTGGCTGCTTTCTAAAGAATGTTATATGGAAAGGGGAGGAGGGCGATGGGCCGATAGTTCTTCGGATCTGCTGGCTTGGAGGATGGTTTCTTCAGGAGAGGCCTTACTTCAGCGTGTTTCCAGTCCTCAGGATGGAGGCTGAGGTGATGGAGGTGTTCAGTACTTTCTTGAGCTCGTCGCCAATCGTCTTGCTCCAACGGTTGAAAACGTGGTGGGAACAGGAGTCTGTGGGTGCACCAGAGTGCATGGAGTTCATGATAGAGCTTGTGCCTTAAGTTGTGAGAGGGTCCCATTGGGTGATCAGGTGTTCTGGGACTGTGATCGTGGGTGTGAGCAGTCTGATGCTGTCGACGGCGGTGGGGTGGAGTATTCGTAAATGACAGAGATCTTGTTGTGGAAGAAGTTGGCCAGGGGAGTCAGTCCTTGAGCTGACACTCATCAGGGCCATGCTTTACTCTGTCTCTATTGTTAACTCCATAAGAAGTTTGTCTTTAATTCAATATGATATGGAAGAAACAGGTGTATAACAAAACATATGGGGTGAGGTTGGAGTATGATTATTTTGAGTCCTCTTTTTCAATGATGTGTAAGAAAAAGTGTGTTAATGGTTACTAGAAGAATAATTTGTTGATTTACATGAATCAATTTATTTCACTATGTGCATATATATAATATATAAATACATATATGTATATATATTAATTTCTTTTACTGAAAAAAACAAAATGGTGTTATAATTAGGTTTTGAATAACACAAAAACTAATGTTAAAAAACTAAAAAACAATGACATTTACCAGATATAGGTCACTGAGCTAACTAGAACTTGTGTTCCCGCCATGCACTGCTTATAACCTCACATATCATATCACTCGTGACATGTTAAATGTCAATATTGATGACATCATTGGTACAAGCACTAATAATACAACAGCCATTTACAACATTGAGTTACTGAGTGTACACATGTGGATTCATAGCACGGAAATAGCATAAGCGTTGGATACAATTGTATTTGTGCATGTTGAAAGTTATATGGTGCACCATTTACAAATCATTAAAGTTTGGGTTGGAAGTAGTGATTCAAAATTTGAACGCCCCTCATAACAATACCAAGCATCTCTTTAAACACAAATTTCTCAGAAATAGCTGAAAAGAATTACACCAAAAATCACAATTTCAGAGTAAAGTTCTAACTTTCTAGCCAATTTTTGTGTAATTTCATTCATCTGGTTTTTTCTGTATCACTTCCCAAAATTTTCTATGGGATTTAAAAAGACAAAACAATGTCTTGGGCACCCCTCTTTTCTTTGCCCCACTTGATGGAGGACCCTGATACTTTACAGGAAGGAGCTGAGGTGGATGAACTTTTTTCCCCAAAAAGTTTAGTGAAAAATTGTCAAACGGCACCAACGTTACCTGCAAAACAAAAAACGCTCTTCCTATGGAAACTCTAGCCTAACTAAGTCTACTGAGTGGCGACTGCCACTGTGTAATATTCATATATGGCCCGTAGCAGCGTCTAACTCTTGAAGTGGGTAGCAAACGTATTGTGAGCCAGGGGGTATTTTTCACATATGCAATATCAGTTCTGTTGTCAGTTGAGCATTTCAGTGAACAAGTGTGCTGGACTTAAGTAAACTAGAAGTGCTCATTGGTGAGTTTATTCAGAGAGTGAAACACAAATTTAAGAACATTATGTGCATTACAATGGATAACAGTGGGCCAGTATCCATTTCCTGTTTAAGTCTGGATTATGTTCTAGATTAGTTACACACCTGTATTAGGGATCATTGATTCTCTGTGGAGTTCAGTCTTATAAGAGGTATTCACAGACATTGGACAATGGCAAGTGTCATTTGAAGTTTTAATATATTTGTTTAATTTTATGTTTTTGTAAGGAAGTAGAGATGTTTGGTGAAAATGCAGTGAAGGATGAGAGAGGTATAACTTCACTTTAGAAGCTCAAAGACATTATCTGAGCATTTTTATATTACCAAGTTTATCAAATACTAGCACATTATTTAACTTTTACTCTACTACTATTATTTTCGATGTGTTACATAAAGTGAATGAAAAAGGGGCAGAATACAACACATTTATACTGTAAAGAGCATTGATTAAAAATCCTTTTACTTAAATCTAGGTTTTTCCGATAATCCTCTGTGGAACATTCTCAAGCCCCAATAACAGTTTGTGGGAGAGGCTTCAGTCCCAAAATAAACTGAGAATTTGGGCCCAATGACCAGCTGACGGCGAATCTAAACCTTCAACAACCTAGTGAGGGCGACTTACTTTCAGACAAGCTGATAGAATCTACCAGAGGCATTATTACAGAGAGGGTTCACTGTCCCACTCTGCGCCACACTCTTAACTGGGTGGGACTGTACACCCTAGGACAGTGACTGCTTTGTTCAGAGTGCAGGCACAAACTCACGCCAGCACTCTGAAAAGAGCATTAGTGAATGGCTGACTGAAAGCACCAGCTTCCTCTCACTGCATGCTGTATCACGGCCTGAGTTTCAAAGAAGGCAGAGACCCCCTGCAGGTGGGTGCAGAGCATGACCGCATTCTCCTGCAGGGGTAATGCTACAGGGTTCTTGGGATGCACCGTGCCACCACAGCAAAGGTTGCCCTCGAGGATGCATTGAACTGTGCAACAACTGCATGTGGCACACAGTCAGTGAACCTCCTGACAGCCTCTTTGCCTCTGCACCAGTGTCTGTAATATGACGCATGCACCAAGGCAAAAGATTGCCTAATTTTCATGGAGAGCCTCCGCCATGCAAATGAGGGCATGTCCCCATGGGATCGCACCCGTGCATATTTATGAAATGAAATGAAATGAAAAATGCATTTATTGAGCGCATGGCTACCCGAGGGCATCCCAGCGCTGATAGCGGCAAGCAGCAAAGAATCAACCAACTAGGGGAAAAGCCAGGCTTTTAACGACTTATGAAAGGCAAGGTGATTGGATTCCTTGCGCAAATGAAGAGGGAGGGTGTTCCAGAATTTGGCGGCATTGTAAGAGAACAGACGTCCCCCGCTACTAGCTTTCCGAATCCTAGGAACTATCGTAAGATGTAGATAGTCTGAGCGGAGGCGTCTGTTAGCCCGGTAGGGCCGGATGATAGAATGATTGATAGATGGGGCCTTTCCGGCTAAGGACTTATGTGCAATGCACATGGCTTTGAAATAAACTCTCTCCCTAATGGGTAACCAGTGGAGCGATTTCAGGGCGGATTTTGCCGATTGGCACTTCGGGACATCCAGAAGGATTCTGGCTGCCCAATTTTGAGCTGTCTGAAGTTTTGTGAGGGTAGTGCATGGGGCCCCAAGTTAGAGGGCATTCCCATAGTCCAGACGTGATAGAATGAGTGCCTGAACCATGAGCTTCCTTGCCTGAAAGGGGAGGAGTGGGAGGACTTTGCGGAGCATCTTTAAGATGCCATAGCATGAGGCTGCCACATTACGTGCCTGGACCTTGAAAGTCAGATCACGATCCAGCCAGACACCCAGGCTTTTTATTTGGGTCTTGGGGGCCGGAACGGGGCCCAGGTCAGCCGGACACATTATGTTGGGATCGAATAGAGACGGGTTCCCCAGAATCATCATCTCAGTTTTTTCTCCATTCAATTTCAAGAAGGAGGCGTTCATCCATTTAGCTACCTCTTTCAAGCAGGGAGAGAGGCTGGGGGAGGAATTGCCTGCTTGGTTGAGTCCCACCACGAGTTGTGTGTCGTCTGCATATGTCACTATGTGTACCCCAAAAGGCAGTACGATCTCCGCTAAAGGACTCAAGTAAATGTTAAATAGAGTGGGGCTCAGGGATGATCCCTGAGGCACTCCGCAGCGGAGAGGCATCTGTTTTGAAGTCACTTCGGCGTCGAAGACCTGCAAGAATCTATCAACCAGGAAGGACTGCAACCATGTCAATGCGACCCCGGTCACCCACAATCTTGTAAGTCTATGGGCCAAGATTTGATGATTGACCGTGTCGAAGGTGGCACTGAGGTCTAAGAGGATGATGACAGTGGTGCCTCCAAAGTCCAGGATTTTTCTAGACTCTTCGACTACAGATAGTAGGGCCGTTTCAGTTCCTTGAAGTGGTCGGAAGCTAGTCTGTGACGGATGAAGGAGGTTGTGGGTCTCTAAGAAGGCAGACAGCACAGAGTTGACATATTTTTTCAGCTATTTTACTGATCCCTGGGAGAAGTGAGATGGGGCGATAGTTTCCCAGGGAGTCAGGGTTAGGCTTTTTTAGGAGTGCCTTCACCATCGCTTTCTTCCAAGGAGGGGGGACCACTCCAATGGCAAGTGAGGCATTGATCAGTTCCAGTATAGTGGGGGAGATGGTTGTGGCAGCTTGTTTCAGGATGTGAAGAGGTGCTGGGTCTCTAGGCGAGCCACTCTTTACCTTTGAAGAGATGCTTTCCAGCTCCTCAAGATTCATCAGAGGAATTGCCTCCACATGGGAATCTAAACTGTGGGGACTGGGGGTCCCATGTTTGGCCATCCATCAATGGGAAAGACGTGTAAATGTCTTGTATTTTATTGAAGAAAATGTCTGCTAATTTATTACAGCGTGAACCTGAGATATCCGAGGTCACAGGGGGCGGGGGACTCTGAGCAGGGTCTTTGCTATGCGAAAGATCTCGAGTGCGGAATTCCCAGCCGAGCATATTTTTTCTTCGTAAGAGGCCGATTGAGCAGATTTAGTGCTTCATATTTCACAATGGGCTGCAGAATCTGCGGGCCCTTATTAATACGAAGTGCCACAGGGGCACACAAAGCAGGCATACAAAGCAGTTGCACCCACAGGGCACTGTTTATAAAAACAACCTCAAGTGGTTATTGTACAGCACCCTATTGTGTCTAAATTATGAACCCTTAACAAGGAGAAGTTCTTAAAATGGTCCAATGAACTTTGTTTTGTTACGATATGAACATTCATTGCAGCATCATTTTCTCACATTTACCACCAATTATTATCAGCACACTAGTGCTTCTGATTTCAGCAAAAATGTTTCTAGGTGGAAAGGGTCAACATTTCCAAAACACTTGAATGGCAACACAAAAGAGTTTCACATGCTCTTCAAAATGGCCTACCGCCCTTTAAATGCAGCCATACATTAAAGAGAACATCACTCCATATTCAAGCACTTCGGAGGTCTGTTGCAATTCTTGGTATTAATATCCCCAAATTACTTTCTGAAAGATTAGGAAAGGTAATTTGGTATTTGCTATTTATTTAGGGCTTGATCATCGTCCATCCCAGTTTGCCCTTTATAAGATTTGGAATAATTGTTGGCTTTTTTCCTTTCACCACTGTCATGTACGTGTAACAATGCATGCTGCTCTGTGTGCATAGGTTAGGGCACTGCCCTTTGTGCATGTGGAAGGGCACTGCACAGTGTGACTAGGTAAAGACAAGTACATTTGAGTACTTCCTCATCAGAAAATGCACGGATAATTCACAGAACATGTAGTAAATGTTGGGATTTCAGTCCCAGAGCACAGAGGGAAGGGGTTAAGTACTAACCGTGTTGCCCCTCATGTTAATTTCCGAATCACCAAACACCTTGGTGATGGGAATTTACAGATTATAGTAGACTTCCGGTTCAACAGTGGGCGAGACTATTTAACAACCAGTGGCGGTGCGTCCATTGGGGACGCTGGGGCGTTGGCCCACCAATGCCACGGCCCCATTCAAATTCTTCATTCTTTTTCTCCGACTATTAATTCCAATCAGGACTCCTGATTGGCATTAGCGTTGGAGAAGTAGAACGAGGGACGCTGAAGGGGGTTGGAGGGGGTGGGGGCGGGGATGCGGCAGCACTCGGAGTTGAGTGACAGCAGCGCACTAGACAACTGTCACAGCAATAGTGCGCATGTTCGTTTTTGGGCTTGTAATTTCTACGATCAGCCCGAACATGCGCACTAGCCTTCCCCTTAAGAGACCGAGGGTTGCTTCATGCCGCAGCCCCCGGTCTCCTAATGGGCAGGGAGTATCCCTGCCCTCAGCCAATCCTGGCACTGCCATTGCTGTGATTGGCGGACGGGAGGGAGGCTGTCTGTGGGTGGCGGCTTCCTGTTTAGGAGTCGGAGAGCAGCAGAAAAAGCGCGAAATCGGACCCGGTCAGGAGCTGAAGCGGCCTATAGTCTGGAGAAGGTAAGTTTTATATTTTTATTTAAGTAAACCCTTCCCGCCATACATAAATGTATGGCTGCATGCCCGCTCCCCACACCGGTGGGCCTTTGCTGTGCCTACATACCACGTTCTTAGAACGTGGGCTGGTTCTCCCCTCAGGACTGTGGCCAGGCAGAAGCCTTTGCTGTGTACTGTAAATATCATCTAAAACACTTTTCTTTTCAGCGTGATGTTTATCTGCGTTCCTCAGGGTCATATATAATGTTCCTCTTGGCCAGAGTCTGTATACCACCCAGGGGAGTCAGCTAAACAGTTTGAAGACCACTGCTCTATTGAAATGATGTGGTTATACAAACTGTCAATTACCGAACCTTTTACTAACACTGTCAGTCGAGAGGCCAACAAATGTATGGGTACAGAGACAGAAATTCAGACCCTCTTGTTTACAGTTAAATAATGTTGGTTGGCAGTGCAGGAAAGCCTCCACTCAAACCTTCAAAACATGATTAACGTGGCTTATAAATCTCTGTAGTACTCTCAGAATCACCACCTATGCACATCTGAGCGATCTGACAGATAACGAAGCAATACATTGAAACAAAAATACCAGGTGTTGAAACCGGTAGAACGAACTTTTCCATCCGTCACTGGCAGGAGACCAAGGGCAAATAAAAAGTAAATTTGAACAGGCAAACTAAAATCCCGCACGAAAGGCGAACTGTTTGATTGTCAAATGGAGACCACCAGTGAATAAAGAAAGAGTGACAAGAGACATGGAGGTACACCCACGTGGGATAACGTGCCCCTAAAAAGAAGGACGCGCTACAGTAGATTCCACATTTGTGTTTTTGACATGTGCGTTGTAGGCGGTGAGAGAGCGCCTTTGACAGAGCTCTTGTTGCAGCGACCTTGGTACGACCGAAGGTCGCAAGTTCGAATCTGGCCATGGTCGATCCAGGCCCTAAATGAGCATCTCTGAAATGAGCATTGGGAGCACCTATTGATTCCCCTTCCTTGAAAGATCTTTTCTGTTTCTATTGTGTGGTGTGCACAAGTTGTTGTGTTTAGTGAACTCTGTTGCCACAGCATTAGCATCATTTTGCTGCAGGGCAGCTGTTTGTGATTGCTGAAAGGTGTGTTAGTGATGTTCATCTACCACTCAATAAAATAGACCATCTGATTCAACTCAGTCTCATCTCACTTTAATACTCGGGCGACGAGACTGAGATTTGAACCCACGCGTGCACAATGCATCAGCAATGGTTTGTAACCTGCAGACCCCGAATGTGCAAGTCTGTGTTGGCAAGCGCATAAATACAAAAAAGATTCCTAGCATTATTTCACTGGGTTAGGGCTTATATGTATTTATTTGTTTTTCCATATTGCATAACTCACTGCACCATTTATGATAAAGCCTCCCCTGACCTGAATGAAGCTGCTCCATGTATTTAAGGTCAGGCATATTCCAGAAGGGCGTCTTCTCCTTCGAGCACCGCTTTTATCCTAGCTTCATGTCCCCAGCAACATAATCTTTAAATCTTGGTAGTGTCATTGCCGACGAGGACAGCCGCCCGCAACTTTAAGGCACTTTGCATTTTAATTCACTTGGACCAATTCATGATGACATTAATAATTCCACTATCTACAATTTTATTTAGAACTCTGTGTTTGGCACGATATGGCCCGGATGTGTTTGTGACAAGAAAATAATTCTGCTTGCGCAGTCCAATAATAGGCCATGATATTTATGATTCAAATGAGTACTTTAGCATGGATGAATTGATGCTAATACTAATGACTCTGTGCGAAAACGAATACGCTAAATTGTCTTTTTTCAGTTTCCAAAGCTTTTTTGTGGGTAACTGATGACGTGCTGTGCGGTAATAACATGTGCTGAGGTTCCCTGTGCTTAAAGGTATTCTGCAGCGCCTTGCGGTTCACAGCACCCTCTGAGAATAGGATAATTCCAATGTGATGTTTTAGATAGCACATCTTCCTCCTGCCCTCCGACCCCACACCGACTTCTGACACCGTGTACAGCAGATGGGCTTCAGGAGTGGGACAGACCATTGTCAATCTTGGGGGAGGTGCTGCATAGCTGTGGATGTGATGTGTGTGGCAAGATGGAGATGGATGAACAGCCACGAGGGCATGGGCTGTAAAGTCAATGATTTAAGGTTCAGGTGTGTGGGAGGATCATTAAGTCACATGGCTATAAGGTTTACTCGTGATGTATACTACTGCCAAGTGCCAACTCATGCCAATTACATTGTACAGTATTGTTTGGTATGCACCATTTGTATATCGCCTCCTACCCATGACGAAACTAAAACGAAAAAATCTTCAGTTTACTCTCCTTAAACCTACCCTGCAAGAAAGCCTAAACACATTTGTAATACAAATTGGGAGGGAAAGAGTGAAGACATTATTAGCTATGAGGGTTAAGACACATGTTGCAGAGGTATTTGTGTGACAAGGTTTGATGGAATTATAACAGTGGTAAGACTACTCTGGTAGTTAATGCAGTTCTGGTTCTGGGAGAGGTGTGTTCTGTCCAGCAACAGTTTTGGCTCATAAGGTAGCACAGAGGGCTAATTTGTCTGCATGCAAAGCACATCGTGTAACATGCAGATCACAATTTGCATTTTATGTAGATGGGTTAAATGGTCTACTACTTTTGATGCAGACAATATTGTTACTTCCAGCTCATAAGTTGCAATCCTTCTAATATAGCACAGTTATCTATTTACTGGCATCAAGTAGCTTGCAAACTGTAAGTCACGTATATGTGTGGAGAAACAACAGGAACCTACGTCATTATCATATGAAATCTCTTTATTGATGCCATAACTACACTTTCACAATTCTTTATGAACCTTCTTGCTTTCTCACATTTGCTTGAAAATGCATCATTTGCCCACTCTTTTTTAAAAATCAAGAACCCCCCCGAACCCTCCGTAGGTTGTTCGTGCTCGCTCGCTACGCTCGCTCGCTGCAGTGCAGTACAATAATTATTTTACGCCTCACCACTTTCAAATCTCACCAGCCGCCACTGTTAACCACATTACATGCAAATCTCTTTGCCAAGCAGTGATTCATCGTTGTATTGTTTCTTTGCTTCATATAGTTCGTCTGCCCAAACATGGATCCTTCTTTATTATTTTTACCCTTCCTGGTTCTCTGGTATAATCCTTACCTAGATTACTCATGGTTGGGAGCTGTAGCAGCTCTTCTTCTGAGCAAAATGAATGCTAATGTGGAAAATAAACCTGAAAAAAGTCAAACATTAAGCCTGGGGCTTGGTGACATCATCGTAATTAGCTGTAGTCTCTAAGTAATAAAACTGCACTGGAAATAAAAGGTGTAATGTCACAAAATAGAAACCGTGAGACGTTCTATGCAGCATGATATATTATATGTATCTGAAAAAAATAGAACAAAGTTAAACACGAGGTAAAAAGGAATAAGATACACACAGAACGTAGAAAAGAATAGATTTGCAAATTAGATCATGAATATACATTTGAAGATTCAAAAGTGTCTCGCAGAGAGTAGATCTGAAAGTAATCACAATAGCAAACATTGCCTCGGACATAATAGGTAGACCTATTCACTAAAGTAATAGAATTAATAACACTATACGATGTAAAGAGATAATGTAAGAAAAGAAATAAAGAGCTAGAAATGAGAAAAAAAGATGAAAAACACAGAGGAAAGCAGTTGTTCCAAAATCAGTCCCGTTGCTGGATAACTACTAGAAACAGTCAGTGTTGCAAGAAACAGAATCTCAAATTGAGAAGTACAGCTTCTTTGTTTGACTCATAACCAACACTATACATATTGACTTCACTCAGTATTGTGTGAACTGACCATGGCTTATCTTCAACTTTTACATTCTGACACACAGATGTTCAGCACAAGAGCCTATTACTTTACATCCAATTGAAAAAAGCTAAACCAGCATCAACATGTCTAATTTTGCACCCAATAAAAGTGCTCATCGTGAAATGGCTTGTCAGCATGTCCAATTATGGAGGAAAAATAACTCTGTGGTCGGCAGTTTAGGTAGAAAATGAAATTTGTATTTATTAGTGATCAAAAATGAGAAAACGTTGACAGAGGTCCCTGTAGTCGAAGACAAAAAGTGAAGCTACCTTCGAGCAGAGTACCATCACACCTTTGTGGGTGGCATAGGAAGCTTAACTGATCAAGAGGAGTTTGGTTAGTGCTGTTGGAGTGGGTATGGTATTTGCACCATGCAGAACATTGCTGCAAACTTGAATACAAGCATCACTCGAGCGGATGGACCTTTAGTCCCGGGCTGAGGTTTAACATCAACAAAACATCAATAACAGTAAAACACATTAGGCCCCAGAAGGATGGCACATAGTGGTAGATTTGCAAACCATGAAGTTTTATTAGCAGACTAGCAAAGTTACAGACTCAAATATCTCAGATTAGTCATAAATCAATGATTATCGCATAAATGTGTTGGTCAGAAAAATTCAAAGTGTTTGAAAATAGCAAACACAAAGACAAACTATTTAAAGTTGTCATAAGCAGATTGAGCAAGTTTCAGTTTCTCCTGAATGGAAATTCACAGTTTTCCTGATTTCCATCTAGCTTAGCATGATAGGGAAAGAAGTCAAGCAGAAAGTGACAGCACAATAAAGCTTTTAAAGGCAGAATCAAATGAAGAATCAATTAGGTAAGTGAGAGTGGACTTGCTCAGGTGTCTAAGGGCCTTATTATGAGTTAAACCCACGGTGGCGGTGCGACTACTGCCTCACCGGTGGTCCGACCGCCCTATTACAAGTAGGGCAGTTGAACCACCATGGGACTGCTGCTGCCGCCAGGGATCCGCCATCCCTGGTGGTCTTGCAGCAGTCTGAGGCCCCTAATATGCTGGTGGTGCTGCTGTGGCACAGCCAAGCATATTAGGAGTTTCCTCGCCACCATAGTTTTCCTGGCTGTGACCCGGCCATGAAAAGTGTGGTGTTGAGGAAACAAAGGTGGCCCTACAGGGCCCCCTGTTGCCTCTGCCCCAGGGTATGCATGCAGGGGGGCACATGGCGTGCTCCCCTGTATGCATGCACCCCCAATTCCTGCAGGGCATGGACTTACAGTCCATGCCTTGCAGAAGCTACATTTGATGCTCCCATTGCGGCGCCTTTTTCATAGTCACCGCAGTAGGACCGCCAAAGAACCACCCACCAGAGAGAAAAACAGCTGTAATCTGGCGGGCGGTTTCTTATGGCTTTGGCGGTCTTGGAGCGGGGTGGCGGCGGGGAGCTCACGGACGAATAGGTCCCTGCAGGGAGTACCTTTGATGAAAGTGTAACAATAAGGCCTCCCTCCTACGCTCCCTATGGGAAGCCGTTGCCTTGAGTTACAGGGGTAATTCCTCACCAAAACCAGTGGCAAGTAGTAGGCTTGTTCCAGTTTTTATTCACGTAAGAGTGCCAGAAATGAATCGTTGACACGCACACACGTCTTTGGGGGAAGTAACTTCTTTACATCCCACCCTGACGAAAGCCCAGGACCTATTTAGGCCAGATAGTTAGGGCTGAAACATGTTGGTGCTAGAATAAGGGTCATATGACCATTACATCCTTAGACACCCTATTTGTATATATTTTAACCTTCCCTCCCACTCCATTATTAAAGATTTCTTAAGGAGTGGGTGAGGAATTTTATCTCTAACAGTACGCCCCCATACATAATATCTTTAAGTGCTCCCTGAAAAACGGTCGAGCCCACCCCGACTTTTAGCAGTTGAGGTGAGCCCTATGATGAAGCATGTCACTATTAGAGTGAGTGAGGGCTATTTAAAGAAAAGGGTCTCTTTTCCTTCCCACCCGTAGCAACGGGTTGGACGTTAGTCTGTTGTTTTTCTCTTGTGAACGTGTTCAGGAGAGGATTACCATTACACATTTAGGAACCCCTCACCCAATTCGGATTATTCTTTTGTTGCTTGTCTTACGTGGAGAAAAAGCAACCGTTCGACCACAGAAGGGACATTCCTGTGTTGATAGCTTTGACTTCATACAGCTACTCAAAGGCCTCACAGTGATAGATCACCCTGGCTTTCATCATTGTCAAAGAAAGTTATTACCAATGTCAATGTTTTTACTATTGCCTAATCTGGTTCCCTGGTAGTCTGCGAGTGGTTAAAACGTGACAACTCCGTGATTCAAAGATACCTCCCACAGCTTACAGCTGAATAACTCCCACTAATTCGGTGTGCCTTATTCATTGCAATATATTATTTCCACATCTGAATCATGCATGAATTAAATGGTACTAGTTCTAGCCCTGGTTAAAAAAAATGCTTATCTGCAAAATCATTTTGTCGCTATCTACTCTGCGCACTGAAAAACGTTAAAACAGTAGCTCCAGGAAGGAGGCAAAATATTGATAATTCGAGGAAATACATCTGCATGCACGAGATCACAATACAAGTGACTATAGAGGCTGCTTTCCTCTCTTCTCAAAATGATGTCTAAAAATAAATTGTTCCTTATGGTACACAAATTTGTGCATCTGACGATGGGGGTTCTTGAAGTTCCCCTCTTGCAAATGTATGCAACAATGTAAATACCTGATTTAAAAAATATATTAACAATAACGCAGGGAAGCTCTATAAACGCCAATTGGACTTGACGTATGAATTGACAACTTTATCACAAAAATATCATTAACTAGCCATTGAACCCATATTCTTTGAGGTTCTCAAGACCAACTCTCAGCCTTCACTCAAATTGACATTTGACATTTACTCTTTGGAGTGAAAGGTAGAGTTATCAGTGCATGCTGGTTACGGCTCCAGATGTGTTAGTTTAATTACCCATAAACAATCGCTCTAAGTTAGGAAAAGCTCCAGTCGTTCTTTAGCAGTGGCTGCTAAACCGAGTTTCCCAAAAGAAAAAATATGCACTGCCGCAAAACTTCTCTGGACCCCCAGGGTGCTGACTGATTACCGAAGTTTATATTATTTGAGAAAATAGTTGTTTAGCAGCTTTATTTGCATATTTGGTCCACTCTGTGCCTGGCTCCGGGTCTTGAGACCTCAGATAAGCCCTTGGATGAGAAGGTTAGCAGTTGTGCTGGATGATCCACTTAAGAGTGAATGCTGAACCATTGATGTTACTTGCTTCAATAAAGCTTCTTAAAATGAAGAGTGAATGCTGAAGGTTCAGTCATATGGATCCCTGTAGATCTCTCTGTGCAATGACGCTGTAGATCGACCCATCCTGCCGCAGAGTCACAAAGGAATAAAACATCCAGGTCTCTGTGCAGTCATGTACTACGGTGGTTGCAATGATTTCCGAGACATAGGGTAAAGCAGAGCTTCGTCCTTCTCCCTGATTTTCACCTCACTTGCAGTGTCACAGGGGTCAGCTCTGTGATTCTTGTTACATGACCCTTGTTTATCATCACACAGGACTTTGCTTTACCTGCCACGCGTGCAGTGACAACAGGTACATTATAAATTGTCATAATCTCCAAATTGCAATCCCTGGCATATGGAATGTGTTAAGAATATAGCAGACTGCATGTGTGAAGTTGGCTTCAGCTCAACGTCTCAATAGCTGTTGTTAATCCAGACGCTGTCATTGAAAGGCCCTCAAGCGTTTCAATGACAATCTTCTCCCTCTGTGAAGCTCACTCCCCTCCAATCCAATGCTCTGATATGACCATCGTTTCCCAGATAGCCAACACGGTGACAAACATTTTTGGGAGCATGGTACTTGAACTTGCTACTAACTGCAATTGCACCTTATTGAGCACTTTTGAAAAGTGGTTAATTTGTGAAAGAAGAAGTGCAGGAGCCCAAAGTTTTTCTCAGAAGCCCAAATGTCCCAGTGACAGAATACCGAAGCTGTATAGTCTTGATTTCACCTCATGTCTCTTTCATCCACAACTCAAGACTTTGGGGCCGATTCCGATCTCGGCCGGTAGGGCTCCGAATCGGATTCGGCTTAACCGGATCCGATTCGGAGCCCTGTTTCCCGACCGATCCGTACGCGCGTCCGGACGAGCGAGTACGATGCGAAATCGCCGACCGACTCGTCCGGGCGTCCCGACCGCTCCGACCGACTCGATCCCGGGTCGAACCGCACCGACCGACTCGCACGGACACGACTCGCACCGCGCAATGGAGACGTTCCCCGGCCGGGTAAGTACGATGCGCGCCGCGAGCAGTCCGACCGAGCCGCGCACTCCGGCTCGAAAGAGCTGTCGGAGCCGTACTTTGGGGGTCCGTGTCAGACCCCCCTGTACGCGTAGCCGCGCGAGTCGCACACAGGGGGGACCCATGGGTCCCCCCTACCTGTGCTTGTACGGCGCGAATCGCTTCGCCGCGTACACGCTGTAGGGGGCGCACTTGTCCGCCTCGCACCCATTGAGTCAATGGGAGCCCGCGTACGCGTTGTACGACAGGCTCCCATTGACTTCAATGGGAGTCTGACCGACTCGAGTCCGATGGCATACGTGCGCATCGTACTCGTTCGGTCGGACTGCACGGGTCCGATTCGGTCGGAAATCTCTCCGGGTCCGGCTCGGTCGGAGAGATTTCTGGCCCGAATCGGAATCGGCCCCTAAGTGTCAGTTTACTTCACTCTTACAGGCTCTTTTCATCTCTAATTACTCCCTTTGTTACTGTTTTCCAGTCGTTCCCGTACGCCCTCTTTTCTACTTTTTGTCTCTTGTCAGGGGTCAAAGTCTAATGATGAAAATTAAGACCTATTGCCCAAATTTAAGTGCTGGTGGGCACCACTTGCAACCACCTGCTCAAATTAAGCACTGCTTCTGCACTTTACAGACCCCCAAAGTCCCTTGCCCCCGCTGATGGCAGAGCAGGTGGTCAAAAGGCCAGAGTTGGAGGAGCATGGAAGTTGCTCTATGCTCTCTTTTGCCAGGGGCTGGATAAAAGTAGAATGCCGGCAGAGCGTCATGTTGTTACTGTTTTCAACAAATTGCAACTTATGCACTTTAAGGCCTACAAAGTCCATTCCCTGCTGGTGGCAGAGCAGGGTGGTAAGAGGCCAGAGTTCGGGAGGAGCGGCCAAGTAGCTCAGCTGTCATAGCTGGGGCTTTATTATATCCTTAAAGCCTGCCGTAGCGGACTCTACAAGCCATTAAAGGCCCTCTCCAGCATTAAAGGCCCGAGCCGAAGGCGAGGACCTTTAACAAGGGAGCAGGCCATTAATGGCCAGAAGAGCCCACTATGGAGGGCTCCCAGGCTATTAAAACATTCTGCCCCTAGAAGGTAGAATGTTGTAATTTGTAAAACAAAGGCCTCATGGAGCCCGACGGGGTTGAAATCCCCTCGGGCTCCATAAGGCCTTTGTTAACCATTGGAATGTTGATGCTCCCAGCTTCTACCGGCCTTTAAAAGCTCTGAGTCCTCCATTGTTTTCAATGTAGTGCTCAATATTCTAATGTTCTAAAAAAAGAGTAATGCCAGTGTTGTAGCATGATGATGGTACAAGCCTAGTGCACTAAATGTGTTTTCGTCATGCCACCTGGCCGGTGCAGGGTAGGGCTTTGCTGCAGTGATCTATTTTTGCTCGATGAGACATTAAAGTAGAACTAGTGTCACTAGAAAGTGGCCCTTTGGTTCTTTTAGTTCTGAGAGGGGGCAAGAAGGTCTATCAAGGGAACTCGAAGGCCAGGCTGTATAACAAGCCAACTGTATTGAGAGGTGTTCTTTCAAGCAAGCTCTGGAAACTCTCATAACAAAATTGGCAATGAGAATTTCGTGGAATCACAATAATGAAAGGAACCCTACTGTTTCTCAAGTTAGAGTAGGAGGTGGGTGAGAGCGTTGGACACTGGAGGTGGGTCACAGAGATGTTGATATTGAAACAGGAAAAGTGCTCCTAGGAAAAGGCTCACATCTGAGATGCCTTGACGTCTAGTTAAGGGCGATCACCTTTTGTACTCACTTTACCAACCGAAGATTATAATCCACACCAATTTGTGTCTCACACTGTGTGCTTATTTGACTCAGTTTCATTTTCCCTACTACATGTGCCTTGCACTGTGTTGGAACAGGAATATCTCCCGCACATAAATGACTGTGCACCCCTGCAATGAGAGCCTGACTGCATGTGAAACTGGTATCCTGACTTCTTGTTTGTCCCTGTCACACTAATCTAGGCACAGAGGCCTAGGCCTGTTCCTTGTAATGCAAAGTCCAAAAGCTGTTCTGTGATGTGGAGGGGCACACCAAGCTTACCCTCATAGTATATATAGGGCTTACGTCCCTTCAAGTGCTAAGTCACATAAATCGGTGGTGGCACCATACTAAGGGGGATATTCTCAAGAACGTGCGATAATCTTCGCCAAAATATGTTAACGCAATATTACACATCGCCGTCTATCGCGGGAAAATAACTCTGTGTCAACGTCGTATTCCCAACACGGCGGTAACATGCGATAGTCTCCCGACAACGCGTCAAAAGTCCACGATAAAATTACCTGGACGGCGATAAAAATCTAAACCCGAACGTGAAGAAAGTTGCAATGTGCCCAACTGCGATAAAAAATCCTGCGATAAGCAGCGCCAGGCCTGTTAGTCACACAAGTCAGGCGGGAAAAACCACTATAAAAGCGGCAAACAAAAACACAACCAAGACACAGACAACCGCGAAGCACCATGGAGGTAGCCGGAGCAAGTACAGAGGACAACCAGAACCCCACAAGCCCCACAGAGGACCAGCCTGGGACCATCATTGGGGAGACGGTGGCAGGATTTGGGGGACCGGACACTGCACAACATGACCTGACCCAACAGCAACAGGGTGAGTAACGACCAGGGACTAGGGGGATGAGGGGAGATGGGCACAGTGGCACACATGCACAATTAAGTATAGCACATCTGTGGACAAACCATGCCCAAGAGTCACAACTCCGAACAAGAGACCAATTTACCCAAGTCCGCAACATCTCAGCACTGTATAAGCACAGAAGTGAAAGGGATAAGGGCCAGCCAAATCAGAGCTGAAGGGGCAACTCACCCACAATGCAGCACACACACATAAGAATCAGAGCACCTCAACATTGACAACAACGTGGTACAAACTGCAACATTCACACAACAGAACAGAGGACACAACTGCTGCCGCTTGTGTGTAGAAAATGGCCATTCGCATGTGGCACAGTAGGAAACTGTGAGATGATAATGTACAAGTACACCCTCACATCCCTGATGGTGCAGAAATGTCAACTTTCCCTCATCAAATTGGCATCTCCTCACAAACAGTCACAATGTACATTGTCATGCAGTCTGTATGTAAACTTGTACAATGCGTGAACATACATGTGAACACAATGTCAATCTGCATCTCCCCCTCACATTGCAGAGGGAGAATCAACACTCTGCACTTCTGATGATGAAGAGGACCACACCAACCTCTACACCGATGCCCTCCAACAGCTCATGGACAGCTCCGGCACCCCACCTCCAGCAGCAGGGCAGCCCAGCTGCATCGATGAGACACCACCCCCTGCACAGACCACCCAGCAGGAAGCACCCACCACCACGGCTGTCTCCCAGGACCCCCACGACCAACACATGGCATACCAACGCCGTGTGTCCGGGTGCCAGGAGAAGATGGCTGACCAGCTGCGGGTGGGGTCCGAACTCATGTCAGCCAAACTAGATGCCATACGTGGGTGTCTAAGTCCCATCAGGGACGACTTACAGTCCCTAACGGACACCCACTGTCCACTCCATGCTCTCCAACAATCCATGGCTGACATCGCTGGAGTCATGACTCTGAGCCAAGAACAACTGCAGCAGACATTCCACCTCCGGCCCCTGATGTGTCACTGCCACATAGTGATGCACACAAAACACCACCACCCGCATGTGAGGCACTGGACACATCAGAGGACGGAGATGATGATGAATCGGGCTGTGTGGTAAGAATGAAGTGGTGGCATTCATCTCCGCCATATGGCCTGTTTCAGCTTGGTTCTGCCCTCTGCATCATGCCCTGGAATAACACCTTCCACTGTCCCCCGATACACTCAGCGACACTCAACTTGGACCTCGACATGGACTGCCATATTTGTTTTGGTTACCAATGACACAGCAAGCACACTGCTGACTGAAGTCTTCCACTCCCGATGAACTTGTCAATCCCTAAAGGGACTCCGGCTGGCCCTCCACGGGACAACATTGCAAAGTGGGGTTTGCATGGCCCTGTACTGGTCCAGCTTCAACACTCCACTGAATGTGAATAAGACATTCTAATTCAAACAGATGTGTCATGGCTATGCTCAATCAAGTATGAAAGTATGGATGAAGGTAGGGACAGTGATTCCACAAAAAGGTACTCCCTGGGTAATGCTATCAGTGTGCATGTATGGCCGTGACCCAGATAGGCAGTGAGACACACATTGTCATTCAAACCAACACTCAACACAGTTGAATACAAGTGAAGGTGCGTAGACTTTATTAGCATATGCGTGTCAGTACGGGCAAGATCAGTGCCACAACATGCAGACCAATGCAGCAGTATGTCAGAATGAGGAACGTTGCCAAGCGCCGCTGACCACTCCGGGGGAGTGCCTCACCTTTCACAGGTGTGTGTTCGGCGTTGTTGTCCGCTCATGTATTCGGAGTGCAGGCGAATGCAGCCATGTCCACTGTTGTCGTGGGATATGTGACCAGATCTCCAAGATGCAACAGGGTGTTAGGACATGTGCAATGGGTTCCAATCTGTTGTGGCTGCAGGTACGTAGTTACTCGTCCATAAAAGCGATTGCAGCTTCGTAGGCTATCATTTCCAACATGAGCTCGTTGTCGACTTCATCAAACAGGACGGCGAGGCCATCCATTAGCAGGTCCGGACAGATGTGCTGCGTCCACCCCCTTTCACCAATTAGCACTACAGCCCAATAGGGGAGCGGTTCAATGTGGTCACTGCACACGAGGAGTTGTGCAATCTCCCAGGTCCAGCTACCAGCATGTATGCCAAGTATCAAGGCATCCCATAAACTGGTATCACGGTGACACTCCTGGCCGAGGGCCAACAGGGGGCGCACACACGTCAAAATCCAGTTCAGCTACCGTCCTGTTGGATAGGCAGACATCCATGGACCACTCGAATATGCACGATCGACAATGCAACACAGGCTGAACGCAGGTGACGTTGCCCCCAGTAAATGCAGCATACGTGCACGGTACAGTTTCACGTGACAGGGGTTGTGCATATGTCCGGGATGTTCTGCCATTGCGTTAGTGGCTCTGGTTGAAGCGGCACTGTTCTGACCTGCGCCAGTTCTGTGGATGAAATGCCACAGCTCGGATCAATGAGTTGTTTTAGTGTGCAACGGTTGTACGCCTGGGATGGTGTGGGAGTAAGTGTGAAGGCCATTCCATGCAAGATAACTTCGAGCAAGGACTTCTGTGTGTGGGGTGTGTATACGTTGGTCTTTCGTCGGGCTGTGCGTAGTGTGGGAGTCGTCATCAGCTGCTATAGTATCTGTCCGGGGGTGCCGGGCACATGCAATTCCGAGGTCGGAGGTGCAGATGTGCTTCGGCCTGATAGTTCAGACAAAGGAGCTTTAATCCCTTATGTTAGCTTCTCATCTGCTTGCATCCAGGATCTGTGAAGTGGCTTGTTGGCGGTGGGGTGGGATGTGTGCGACTTTGGGATTCATGTTTGACATGTCTTGCATGTGGCAGATGTGCAGCATCACTGTGTGTTATGTTGCCTCACAGCAGCTCCTTCCTCCCCCGAGCCTATTTACTTGTGCGCGCAGTGCGGTTGCATCACTTGCACTCCAACGGCACACCATTGTCATGCCTGTCTGCGCATGTCCACAAGCCTGACAACCACACTTTGATGTTGTCCGTTGAAGGTGGGCGGCCACGTGAGTGTAGGCCTATAGTAAAGATAGGGCGGATACAGATGTAGAGTCCATGCGTGGCTGAACTCGCGCTGCGAGTAGGTCTAGGCATTTGGCTCTTGCTGCGGCATTACAGATACACACAACACTTGGCATGTATGAGCCAAGACCCCGAGCGGTCTTGCGCTCCTTCATTTCTCCGTTCGTGCGAGCCCGCCTTCAGGGTGCATGCTACATTGCAACATTGTCGATTGCGGGCAGGGTGGCACTGACACTACAACAGAGAGACACGCATTAGTTACTTCCTTGTCCAGGCCTGAACCGAACCACGCCCAGAGCCCCGGGCAAATCCTTCACACCCCTACGCTGGCCTGGCGTACGCCGGCCCAGCCCACTCCGCTTACGCTTACAGAGGGGGATGACAGAGCTACGTGTCCAAGGTCTTCCACACTGCCTGAGGTAACCTGTTTGCGTCCACTGTCCACAACACTACAAACACCAGCAGTATATGTCCACATGGACATGTCTGTGCTCTGCATACTGAAGTCTGTCCAGCACTTCACTGCCACACTTGGCATTGTGTACATTCTTATTCATGGGTGACTTGCCTCCTTCACACATACTTGGTTCCCACCTCTCCCCACATTCTGCAATTGTGTGGCTGAGGGGCCATGCCGTTTTGGGAAGGTCAGCTGTCTTGTTCTGCGCTGCCTCGGTGGTAGTCCGGGGGTGGGGTCCTGGGGGTGGTGGCGGTGGCTGTTGTAGCCCTCTTGGGTCTCCAAGCTGCATGGTCAGTAGCTCCATGACATGTGTTGGTCTTCAGGTGTGGCTCTGGGCTGGGCTCCCTTTCATGCTGCAGGTTGTCGTCCTGCTTTACACCAGTAATAGGCAGGTGTTAAATCCCTGCTGCTGACGCGCCTTATCGCCTGTTTTTGGGTCGCATCGCGGATCTGGCTGGTCGTTGAGAATATCAGGAAGTGGTGTTTTCGTGTGTTTTTGCACGGGAACGCCTACTCTGCATATCATTAGTGTTAGTTGTCGCTCTCATCCGTGGCGATGTTTTTTGCGGAGGATATCGCTGGGAAACTGGCGATATCGGCAGTTTGCACCAGCTTGAGAATATGGCGATAAGTCTATCGCCACTTTTTCGGCGCTAGAGTGCCGATAAATCGGCAATGACTCCTTGACAATATGCCCCTGAGTTCTTTGAATCTTTACAGCCACCAGACATTTATTTCTTTGCCAACAAGACTGCAGTCTACTGACCTCTCTCATGTAAAGTTCCACTGTTACGTAAACGCAGGTCCTTGTGCTGACATTCCATGCGTTTGTCAAGTGCACGTATGCGCAGTTAGTGTGTGACACAAATATGATAGTAGGACTCTGTGTGTGTGCTAAAAGTCCAAGTAATGGGACCAGTGAGATTCATTTTGGATGGTCCCTTGTTTAGCATGTCAGAAGACAGTGGCGTAACAAAGGCCAGCGAGGGGGGGGAGGGTGAGCTCCAGGGGGCCCTCTCAGCACAGTAGCCTGGCCTGAGAACTCCTGACTGACTCTAGGGGTGGGCGGGAGGGGTGTCTCCATGTTCTTTGCAAGGGGGCCCCTTTAAGTTTCGTTACGGAACTGGCACATGGAGGACGGATACAGCTTCTCCAGACAGTGGAGTGTATTGATTGAATTCCTGTGGCTGAAGGGTGGGGACCCAGACATTGAAGTGAAGGAGAATTGAGAAAGGGCTCCCCTTAGAAATTCAATAAGGGCCTTGTTAGCAAAGGGCTGCTGATTACTACTTACTGAGCACTGCCAGTTGTAGGGATAAGGGTAGGACTGCAGCATCTGTTCAAGGTGAGGACATTTTTAGGTAGAGTATGTCATTTTGTCTGCTCTCAAGTACTGCTTCAGGAAATCTGATGACAGACAGATGCAGACATATTACACTGCATTGGAGCCAGCATCATTGCTACCTGGAGTAAAAACCATCACTCTGCACAAATGCTGTATCTGAGGAACCGCCACAAAATGACATCCGAAAGAGAAACCTTAGACAGTGTACCCACATCAGTGGTCTGAAAAATGTGTATGAAGGGGGATTCAAAAGACCCCACTTTGTTTCATTTTCAAGATTTTCCGCAGAGTACTTAAAGGACCCCTGTATAACATGAGCTGGTATCTGCATGACAGCCAGGCTCCCAGAGGTGAGGGGAAGGCTTCCCTTTCTGCTGGAGGAGTTGCGGGTCTGCCTGCTTCGAGAGGGAAGGAGTCTGCCTGGTCCTGCAGGAAAAAACACTGTCCAGGAGGAGAAGTCAGTGCCTTTCTGGAGAGGAGATCTACCAGAGAAAGCGAGCGACTATGAGGGAGAAAAGTCATAAATGACCGGTATGCGAAAGGGCTCCCCATCCCCCCTAGAGCAGTTCTTGTCATGAACTGTATCAAGACTTTTAACAAGCCAAGCACTGCATGTGAGCAGCAACCCACCGTGTAATTGAAAGACTGGTGCTGCCACCGCCAGAGTTGGAATACTTTGTCACTGGGGTGGAAGCACTGATCAGCCCAGAGGCTGCACCTTATACCTCAGAGTCCCATCTACACCTGGCCTAGTGATGCAGTTACTGCTTAAGATGAGAGTCGCCGTGTCAGCCACCACATCAAAATCTCCCAGCCAACAAGATCTGAGTGAGGTCGTGGTCCTGCCCTGCCCTTTAAGAGCTGCCACCACAGGAGCAGGACCACTACATGCGTTCATCCTGCACCGCCTGAACTGCAACTACAGACTACATGTAAGCATGAGACCTAAAATTGTGTAAGCACAAAGAATGGTACTGTAGTGTGCATCTACGACTCGGTGCTGTTGTTAGTGAACTGCACCTGAAATGTCATTCTCTACTAATAATGATAGTGGACATTGTCTAAGAGGAAATACTAAAAGGACAGAAGTATGCCTCGTCAGGTAAAACATCAAACAGCCAATATCATGAGGTACAAGAATAACCTTCCCCTGGGTAGAGCCCCAGCCCACTCTATGTATATTTTGAAAAATTGATAACAATAGGTCACAACTGCACTTTCAAGCCAGCCCTACATAAGCAGTACTGCTTTGCAATGCTACCACCTCTCATTCTTGCCCATTTAGCATTATTTTACTCATCTGACAGCATCTGTGCCTAGCACATATTGCCATGTGGTTTACTACGCATCATCTGATTACCCCCCCCCCCTCCCGTTTTTAGGTCTCACCTACCAAACAAAAGACCCTTTTTGGGCTTACCAAAAACTTAAGTAGGTTTACACCTTTACCATTGATTAGCTTTGTCACTCTCATTTGCTTGCTTCTTATTTGCCTTCTTCTCTTTATGCTTGCCCTTCCCTTAGAAAATAGGTGCTTTACCCTACGTTTGATGGTTTGACTTGTATCCTTCCACTATTTACTTTTAGGGAGTTCCTTATGGATTAGGCACTCCAGCTCTCTCCCTCATGTGCTTTTCCTTGCCAAATACCCATTCTCCTGTGCTCCCTGTTGCTCTCTCCCTTATGTGATGCACTCTCTCGGGTGCTTCTCCCCCATCAAAGTCTTCCACTCTCACCCATGCTCCATGTTGCTCTGTTCCTTGTGTGCTTTTTCTTCAAACCTCATGTTGCTGTCTCCCTCTTGTGTGCTGCTTCCCCATCCCTCCTCCACCGACTTTATTTTTCATTTTAAACAGCCCCCCCCCCCTTCCCATCCACCCACTCTCAATTGCTTATCACTTCCTGCAACTCCATTGCTCCCCTACCCCCTTGGTCTTTTTTCAATATTTCAATTTTTTTGGAGGGCCAGACAGAAAATTGCAGCAAACTCCTTTGCCTTTAAAACAAACAGTTTTATGCTACTGAAATTTAATTTTTTATTTACCAATCATTCTTGGATTAGTAAATAAAAAATATAAGTCAGTGAAAAAGCCAATAGGTCTTGCTTTTATAATGCGAGTGCCAAGCAATTGACTTGCTGGTAAAGTTTTATTTAAAAAAAGAAAATAGAAAAGAAATTGCCAAATACTGAACGAAAAGCAGACGTGTCTAATGTTATCTCAAAACTGTACACAGAATTCAGTGTTTTCAATCTTTATAAATTTCATGGTTTATACTTCAAAAACTTTTCACTCAGGAAATTCTGAACAGAATTTAAAAAGAATAAGGAAGTGCCAAAATGTAAAGGGGACATTTTTGCCTAGGCCAAATTTGCTTTCCACATAACCATTTGGTCATCTGTAGTAGCTCAGGGAGCAGATTTATGAGCCTCCAGAAGTGTTATGGCAAGTACACTTTCTGCCTCAGATGCCAGCTGAGTGAGTGCGGCTGAAGGACCTTCGCCAAGTACCATAAAAGCCCTTGTGTGCCAAAGCTTGTGCTTTCAGGCAATATGCTGAATGCAGGAGATGAAACAAAAACAACCTTTAAAGTCTGTTTCTCAGCTATACCCCAGCAAAAATACCCCTGTTGCTGTGCTTTTACAGACAAGCTGGAAGGGGGGGTCGAGGGCAACAGTGCTGGACCCCTTTCAACTTGGCAGGGAGGAAAGGAGGGAGGCATCGGAGGGGGTGAAGTAGCACACAAGAGCGAGACAGCTAGAAAACACATACACTCTCTTAAGGAGTGCTGACTGAAAAAGAAAAAAAAACAGTTGCCTGATAGCAGCTGTGCTCATGTAAGGGACAAATACAAGAAGAGGATGGCAAGCCTTCAAATAAGAAGCAAGCAAATGAGTGACAGTAGAACTAACCAATGGTAAACAATGGGTTGGCTGTAAGACCGCTGCAAGTTCACAACAGGTATTTCTCAACCTGACAGCTTAAGCTGTCTGGTAGGTAACACATAAAAATGGCACCCACATAATTTTGTAGGTTTGCGCATGTGTGGTGACAAATGCACTTACTTGCATTAGGCCTGCGCGCTCACAAGTGCGCCCCCAATGCTATTGTAGTAGAGGGCCCGCACTGGGTAACTATGTAGCTTAATCTCAATTTTCTAAAATGGCAGGAGTATACCTCCTTGGGTAAAAATTGGAAAGAGCAAGGGTCTCTGGGATTTAGGAAAACGTAAAGGCCTCGCATGGTGTTTATGAAGACACATGGGTAGCTCAAGGCCAGCAAACTCATCCTTGTGCTGTCAGGGCAGACTGTGTAGGGTTGCCAGTCCGACTAGGATGTGAACAATGACCCAACTAGTGCTTGCCCGGCAGGTGCTCGTCTGCCTTTGGGAGTCTTCGGGAGCATGAGGCAGGCTTGGGGTGTGAACCTATGCTCACAATTTACATCTCTTTTGGCCTAACAGAAGTAACGTGAAATATGGGCCATGTATAGTTCCAGCTCAGGTTGTCAAATTTGCCTCCTCTTCTTGTTATTTCCTCCTTCTCCATAAGGTGCATTTACACATCTGTAGGCAGTATCTATGCCCTTAAAAGAGGTTCGTGGCTACTGTTTATGTGACCAACTTTCATTCTTGCTTACTTGGCATCATTTTGCTCATGTGACATCTCTGCATAGTGCATGTTGCAATATGGATTATTGGCCTTCTCTGATTACACCCCATTTTGGTGCTCGGCACCAAAACTTAATTGTGAACACCGGCCCTTGTGACAGTCTGCCACAAGGTGGCGCCCTCAAGCTAATTTAGAGATGACCACAACAACAGTTAATGATTAATTCAATATACAGTAAAAATTACTATTACCTGCTGCTCAAGCCATTCATATAGATTTAGGGGCCTGAAATTGTCTTAATTTTCAAACTTGTAGGAATGCGATGTTTGGTAGTTGTGTTGTTAGTGGCACTTATGTTTTTTTTTTTTTTTTTTTAACAAATTAAGCTCTGACACACACTCAGCACCCTGCTACCCATTTGACAAGGATGATGCAGTGTAGCTCCATATATATTTTAGTCCTAACTATGATTATAATTTGCATGCCTGTCAGACCACTTCCTCAATCACTTATGGCTATGCAACGCGCCCCTCGACAGGAGCACCTCTCTGGACACACGCACAACACAAAAACAGTTCCCATCCAGAATCACAACAGATGCAACATTCTGCCAACCATGCACTTTTGCACAGTTTAGCATTTTACCCATCCGAAAATGTGCTTTTGATTCCGACATAATCAATGTGGGAGAGACGGGCGAAAACGTAATCTAGGAGGCTTGATGTGCGGCTCAATTTTGGTGTAGTTTTATTGTAATTACAAAAAGCAATACTTCAGAACAGAAATGGTAGGGGTATTCCCTGAGGTTCCAAACAGTCACTCTTCTCCTTCTTTTCCTCTCCAGGTATCTTCTGTCAGGACGACGTCCCCCGGAGTCTCCGGAAAAAGAAGAAAGTAGCGGTAAGTATGTTGGCCCTGTGTTTGGGCTTCTAGTACAGGTTCCGTCATCACACCAAAATAAAATGTGCAGGGATATAGAAGTGAAAAAGGGCTATGAAAGTGCTGGCCAAAAAACGAAGAATTTCGTGCTGCTTTGTTTTCTCCCTCCCTCTCTGCCTGGTTCTGCCTAACCCTTAGTCCCAGGAAATAGGTCATGTACCACACGAAAACAAGAATAAACAAGCATTTACAATGCAATAGGTCTCGCATTTGGAAGAGTTTAGGCTATTGGCATTGTAAATGTCAATGCCTTTTTTTATCGGTTTTGAAAAGCAACACATAAATAAAAGGCATTGTCATTTACAATGCCAATAGCTCTAACTCTCGCAAATACGAGACCTATTTCATTGCAAATGCTTGTTTATATACGCAAACGGGGCATAAGACGGGGGGCCATGGTGCAAATGCTTCTAGAATTCCATGCAGTGTCAAATCTAGTAATGGAGTGAGACATACGTTTGCATGAAATTTTAGCACCAAATGTAAGCAGGCTCAAACAATGGGCAAAAGAAAAATTGCTTAATTTTCCTACTCATGATACCTGTAAATTCCAGTTAATTACCAATATTACGAGTTTTCCCATAGGCTTTTGACTACGAGTAGACATTTGCACTAGAGGGTGCCCCTGGGCCTGACCTCATGTGAGACGCTGCTCGCTCACGAGTACATAACTCTTATCGTCAGTTTTTATGTGCGAGCTCCGGTGATAACCTCATTATCGTACAACTTTGTCAACACGGTACCCTGCAAGCTTTCTCCATTCGCGTAACGCGGCACTTCTTTGCACACATTTTAGTGTATCTTGGCGTTTTCTACATAAAGTTCAATTTAACCGTATATATAGAACTACTCGGACAATATCTGTCTCACCCTTTCTAAAGGCCATGCCTCTGTCATCAGATATGCACAATTAAAATCAACTTGTTCACAATTTACAAAGTGTCACAAACATGCATGGTTTTTCAGCGAGAGGCGCGTTGCGTGTGTGATGTCTGCATTTAAGCTAACATCTACTGATGGACGAAGCATTTCTTCTCTTCGTGGCTTTGATGTGAGAATTCACATGTGGGGCTATTTTAAGAAAACATTTGCAGACGGGCTGCACGGATGGGCGTGTTTTGTTCTTATTAGCGGATCGTTTAGGTCATTACAATCCCATTACAGGGAAATAGACGGTGAGAGCAGAAACACGGCCTCTATCTTATCACACGACCCAGTAGTCCCCAAAGCATGGGACAAGCTCCCCCTCTGAGCTCTCCCTTTCATCCAGCCCGCGTCCATTCACAGATGAGCTGCTTGTCCGGAGGACAATAAACCCACCCTTAGCTGACGCTCTGGGGCCCTCCCCTCCCCTTGTCTACAGTTCCCCGGTCCCCCATCTCGGCCCGAGGAGCACCGCGCTCAGTACGTGAAACTGTCTGTGTTTGCCAACAAGCTACGAGCACTGTGGCATCTCTGTCTAATTAGTCGCCGAGCATGTTAACACCAGAGCCGCAACAAAGGCGGGGGCAAGGGCCATTGTTCGACTTCTGCCCCCAGGGCACGCGCGTGCTGTTAACTATTATTAGCTGGTTATGTGGTTTATAGCCCTCCTTAAATCGAAACGCCCCAGGTCGGGATGATTTTTGTTGGACTGAGCACACTACCGTAACAAGCGAAGCATCCCCTCCAGACTTTATGAAATGGACGGAGTCCGAGGAATTGAAGTAATCTTGGTGTTTTTGACTAATTTGTAAATTGCGCTCTGCTGGCTGCTAGAGTGAGGGTCTGCCGAACCAGTGTTTCCCTGCTGCTGTCTCCTGAGCCCCAGCCGCCTCCTTTGTGATCCTCCGACCTCCGCTGCGGCACCAGTACATGCCATCTACAACAACGCCAGAGCTCACTAAAAACGCCTGCACACACACACACACACACACAGCTGGAATGGAGCTCATATCAAAGCACACTGAGAAAGCGCTTGGCATGATGGGATATGAAGTCCCTGTAGCTCGTGCTATTCGTGCACATAGTGCAGTCTAAAGGAAAAAGAACTACATGTCCCAGAATTCTGTGAAACAGTATTTCATTTCCGTGATGGGTGAAAGACGAGTGCAGGGAGAGGAGGACAAGGGGGAGATCCATATGAACTATATGGAATAAACACACAGCAATGCAGAAATAGGTGGGGGTGAGCATGTAGCACAAGGGAGGAGGTGAGAGAAGTGGCAGGAGGGGCGAGGGATGTGAGAGCAGGAAACACAGAAAAAAACTAGTCCCCCAAATGTGCGTAACTATATAGTAGTTGATCCTTGCTGCTGTGGGAGGAAACCAAAGAGAAAAGGAGGGACAAGAGGAAGGATTGACCACTAGTGTTGTAATTTGGCAGCACTTAAGTTAAACATTGGCTAAAGACAGCCTGTATTTAGAGGCTAAATTGTCCGCTTTGTGGAAACCATTTTGTATTTCTGGCAGCCATTTTGGTTGCCATGTGCTGCCATGTGCTCACCATGTGCTCTGTCCTACCTTCCTGTTAACTGCTCTTGAAATCTGCCTAGATACAAGTTATATTTAGTTCTCTTTTGCTTTGCACATGCTCAGTTGAGCTTGCAGCTGTTCTGAGTTTATAAATGTCAGGATGTGTCTACTAGAAGTAGAAACTGTTAGCTCCACCCACTTGTCGACTGTGCATTTTCTGTATGACCTTATATGTATCTAAAACCAGCATTTGTGTTTGTACCGCCTTCATTTGAGCCCCTGTGTGGGTATAAAAGGACCATGGTCCTTCCATTCACTGTGCTACTTCATGCATTACTGAAGGGTGATGTGTGAATGTTAGCTCCACCTTATAAGGTTTAATAAACTCTGTTTTTCCTATTCCAGTTTCTGTGCCAACTTCTTCATAAGGGTCTGAGGACTCTGTGCAGAGAAGGGAGAACTCCTAAGCATTGGTAGGCCTTGCTGAGGCTAACTACTACAAATTGGCGCTTCCAACGTGGGACTCATCAAAAGACTCGGATGCCCGAAGGACTGGTCGCGACGAAGGATTGGAATCTCGCTTTTGGACGCGATCGCTGCCTGAGGAGACCTGAGTCTTGGCACCCATGGCGTTTTTCCTTTCTTTCTGATCTGACCATCCCGGCGGCGCCGGTCCTTGACTGAGATCTCTTTTGTTGATTCGCCGTGCAGTGACCATTTGGTCGATTTGAGAACTTGGCAGTTGGAACCTGGACACCATTTGATTGGTAAGAGCCGTTTTGCGGCACTTGCTGTTGGTTTGATGCCTTTGATTGGTAAGGTAGTTTTAGTAACACTTACTGTGGCTTTGTTTGTATGATTGGCCAATTTTGGAATTTGTTTTGTAAGTTATATATGCATTGCAATTCATATAGGCAGGTAATGAGGAGATTTTTCTCTATTTGAAATTGTTTGAACAGCGCAACGTACGAAGAGTACCTTAAGCGCTACTTTGATTATAATACTGCATATTCTGCACTATTTTTGGCATGCCTGTTTCTAGCACACTTCGCAGAAAGTGTTGCTGTTTTGGAGGTACCAATAGGGATTTAGTAAGTACTCAGTTGACTCCTCAGAGGGGATACCTAAATAGGTTTAGGTATAGTAAAAAGATATTTCTTCCTTGGTGACTAAGTACCCCATGGAACTAAATATGTACATAAAACGGATCCGGATCTGCGCACTTAGTAACATTCATAAGTGGTGATATGCAGAGCGCTTTTTGAGTGTTCTACCAGCCAAAACTGGCGAATTTGGTGTATTTTGGCTTCTTGACCATGGAACAGTTTTTTGGGCTACTTTTGAGAGCTCTTCTTGTAAATATGACTTACAATTAGTATTTACAAATAGTTTGGTCTTGCGTACAATTTGTAAGCTATCTTAAAGTCCTAAGTGTTGATTTGTGGGTTAAATGTGTGTTTCAATGTCTATGTGGTTTGACATTGGTGATACTTGTGTGAGTAAATAGCGATTGCGCTCTTTGTGTAAGAATGGCTAGCTTTAAGCGCGCTGTATTGTGTGTTCTGAGTGTATGACCCCCTTCTGTAAATGTCTGGAATGAGCTCAATGAGTTTGTTTATGTTTTTTTTTGCTGTCATCATTCTGTTATGCAAAATGTCATTTAGTTACTTATATATTAAATAAAAATCCAGAAATGAATTATATAACATATGCTAAACAGCTGCATGTTACTATTAAATTGACAGAGTAAGACACTATACATGTGTGCAAATTGCCACAATGCTAAAGATAAAATTAGAATTCGTATTCAATAGGATTAAAATAGGCCTCATACAGAGGAAGAAAAACGAAATTGTGTGTTTTGTAATCAATAGACTAAAATACAACATGTTACAGCATTTTCCTTAGATACATTGTATTAGACATTAAAAGGCATGCACATCATCTGAGTGAATTTGGTCATTGCTGAACTAAATACACATTATAGAAAGATAGATTTGACTGCATTGAAATGCCTCAGTTTTTAAATAGACTGTGACATGCTTTTCTTTCAGCACCCGAGAAAAAAAGCTTTCCAACAGCTGTGTTTAAACTGACTAACTGAAAAGAAACTGTTTGACACAACAAATGGGGATTTAACTCTGTCAGGGTATTTCAAATAATAAAGGGGTTTTTTCCTGAGAAAGGCGTGAAAATTCGACGTCTGCTGACAAACAACAGCTGCATAAATAGCATATGGCTATTCCTGATCACGGCCACAGACAGGAATGCTGAGTCAGCGAAATTTTAAGTCAGTGTAAAACTGGTATAAAGGCCTGCCTTATTTTAAAAGTTTCAAAAAACCGGTTTCATTGTTTTGGATAACAGAGAACAAAATTGAAAGTAGGGATTTCCTTTCTTAATGCCTTTTTTCATAAGTACCTCTGTGGTTCTGATGTTAAATAATAACTGTCCTTTAAAAAAGTGGCGCAGACTTTTCATGTTTCAAGGAAGGCTTCTGTGCTTTGTATTATAAATTAATACATTTAAAGGTGATAGGAAAGGAATGAGGCTTGCTTTTCATATATGGAACCATCAAAAGGGTTTGTGATCATTAGTTTAAAAAAAAAAAAAAAGGAGGAGAATTTTGATTCTATGAAGGGAAAAAATGTTTCTTAAAAATAATTGCCATAAAATTGTTTTTGATCTTTTGTAATGTCTGATAATCATATTGTGAATAATATATAGCTCCTAGCATCAAAGTTGGATTTGAGTAGCACTTTACCATGATGTGGGGAGTACAATGTGAAATTTCACTTTATCTAGGCATATACAAACCTATTTTTTAAGGGTATACCTTATACATTTTTGATCCCCCATCTCTGGGATATCTAGAGGACACCCTGGTGATCCCTAATATGCCAAAATATTGTAGGATATTCTTTTTTAAGTGCCCCTACCACCAAAGTCGAAATTGAGCTAAATTCACAATTTTACAAGCAGTTCTACCACTCAGGGCAGTTTTTAACCTGCTCTCAGGCTTCAATAAAGTATACATATGCAAGTATAGAACAAACAGCTGACCTCTGTATTACTAGACTGCACACCACATACTGTAAACAAATGAAAATAAGTATACAGAAACCAGCAGACGTTATTATCCTACCTTTAAATTATTGGCAAACGGATCGGACAGGACTGCCTTTCAGCTGTGATTCTCCAGAGTTGCTTTGAATTACGAAAACCGCATGGCAAGCCTTGCACAAACAAAATGAGCAGCTGCTGAACGGGTCAAAGGTCGGAGTTCTGCATTTAGCAACTTAGCAGGGTGAAGGATAAGGTTTGCTTGGACACTTGAGATGACAGCGCAAAGAGAGGAAGAGAAGCTTTGCTTCCTATTTTTGGCAAACACACATTTTGCGCAGTCATATGAAACGAAGGAAAAGCAGCCCTCAGTTGAGCATTGATCTGCCATGTATATAAAAATAATGGTTTTAGTTTAAAGAATACTGTGTAGGGGCTAAGATAAGGAGGAAATGGATTTTAGTTTGCATTCATGCGCCCTCATGTTAATCTAGTACAATTGCTGAAGGAATTGGTTTAAAGTTAACTCAATGTGCTTGTGTTAGGTTGAATCAGAAAATAGCCACTTTCTATGATATGTCCTACAAGCTGTTTGTGCCCAGTTGCCACAAATAGGGGTAAATAGTGTTGACAGAAGGTAAACCTGTTTCAGGGTTTCCTACTGTCAAAATGGGGGAAGGAGGCTAGCTCCTCTACAAATTAAGGGTAGGCAAAATTATGTTTTCTCTCTTCTTTTTCTCACTCTCTCTTGAGTCTGTCTAAGCTGTCAAGGCTTCTGAAAAAACCTGGGCCAGTAGTTGACCTGAAAGCCTTAGCTGTGTCAAAGTCTTCTTGTACTATTGGGTGAAAAAAAACCATCAGTGATGGAGGAAGTCGTATTACAGCATACAGTGTTGAACATTTAATTGGCTATTCAGTAATACTGTTTTAAAATTGTTAGAATTAATAAAATGATGAAAATATATGCTATGTTACTGCCCATCCTGTATGAAAGAATGAGTAGAACAGATTGATGTTCCCTTATTTGACCTTTAAAGGGGAACTGTATAGTGGGGGTTTCTGTTCAAAAATCTCAGGTGGCAGCACTATTATTGTTTATGTTATTCTCATGTTCTATATAGTTTTGCAAGGGCATTGCTAGTCTTTTATTAGCTAGTCTGTGTAATTGAGCTGACAGCCCTTATTACAGCTAGAGAATAGGGTTTTTTCCTTTTGAAAATGATGTTGCTTAGTCCGGATCGTGAAAAGTAGAATGCAGGAAAGACGCCTATGTGATCCTTAGCAAACATTTTGAAGGAAAATATTGTTTTATAGGAGTTTGTTTGTCACAACATGTTCTGCTGGAGAAATTTATGTACCCCCTATGTTGAGGTTTTTTTAAAATTATTTATGAAATAAGAATCCCTGTTACATTAGCGGTTTTAGATTTTTCCTGCTGCGCCTATAACATGAAAGCATGACCCTAAGTGTAACATGTAGGTGTTTTTATTAAGAGAAAGTATTTTACAAGTGTCTGCAGTCCTGTACAAGTAATGTAAAATCTATGAGTAAAAGTGTAGAACATTTCCTTTTTCTTGAGGGTTCTTCAGATTAGTAATATAGGAATACACCAATGTAAGTATTTGGAGTATGTTTGTATTGTTTTTCTCTTTTCCTCAGAATTTAGTAAATGAACACAGACTTCCTTGGCTGTTTGGTATTGGGTGATGTATTACTCGTCAGTTCACCAAAACGTTCCTTTTATACTTGCCAATAGGTCCAGGGTTTTCTACTCTTAGATAGATGAAGTGGTTCTTGGGTACCTTGCTAATGTATGGGGCGCCCCAAGACTAAGGAGTATTCTGAGACTATCCTCTCTGTTGTTAGATTATTTCTGTGCCTTGTCTAAAGACCTCTTGTTCTGTCCACCAATAGATATTTGCTGCCTTACAACCATTGCCAGAGGGGCCCGGACATCAGATCCAGCCTGGGAGTCAGCGCCAGTCCAGCTTGGAGTCAAAACAAAAGGAACCAGCACAGGCGTTGCTGGCAACTAGGACCTCAGTGAAGGCCGGAAGCACTGGGACGTAAAGTGTGTACCCCTGCCACTGTCTTGGGCGAAAGACGGGGTCACAAATCAGGATGAAGAAATCTTTCTGTGGATCCAGTTTTTGATGCCGCCCAGCTGAGAGAGTCACAGACCGATAAGGACGGCAAGGAGGCTTTTGCTTGAGGTGACCCCCTTTGAAACAAGGGTTGCTTCCAGGCCTTGAGTCCTGGTCCCAAAGTGAATGCAAGTCTACGCCTTTGTTTGTTGATCAAGGGATGCCTGAGCATATTGGCTACAATCAGTGGCCCCAACAAAAGAGCAGTGCGCCAGTGGTGCAATACAGGAGTTAGGGAAGGACTTGAGTTTAGGGTACAGGTGCTGTGCCCTTGGTGCCTGTTAGATTAAAGTGAAGAGAACTTGTGCACTGCCTGAGACACTGGACAGGATCATTGAGGGTATTTGCCCTGGGGGGTGATTGCCCTATCCTGAAAGAAAGACTTTTTCTTCTCAAACTGGGCCGTGATTCTTGAGTTGCGAGTTGTGCAGCTCCACCGTGGGAACAACAAGAGCCTGCCTGTGAGGCTCAAACGGACACAGGGAGAAGTCTCCCCTCTGGCTGGTTGTACTACAATTTCCCAAGGACTCTTTTTTGTTGTTGTTAGTAATGTACCCCTTTGGTCGTCCCATTTTTGAGGAGGAGCAGCCCTTTGCGGCTCCTTGTCCTAATTCCTATGGCCTTGTGTGGTCCTCCTCGTTCCCCGGAGCCAGGATTGTTTTTGTAATAATATGTCTGACTGCTTTAATAGTTGTTTTTAAGAGTAATGTTTATTCTGCACGAGAAAAGTTCATCTGAGCATGTTACTTTACTCTTTCCTTGAGTATATTAATTGATACTTTAGCCCTCATAAAAGAAATACTGAAAAAGTCTATTGAAAATGTTTTTATTAGGTATGTACTGTTGGCTATTCTGAAATTGAAATAGATAGTCACTGAAATACATCAGAGCCCTGAAACTTAGAATTAGATTAGATGGTTTTGAACTCTTGTTTCTGCTTGGGGCTGGAAGCTACTGACTATCCTGTATGTAATGTTGATACTTTTTTACATGCTGTGTATGTATCCAATGTGGTCCAATGCTTTGCTCCATTTGCATCTCTGCTTGTATACCTGCCAAAGGGAACGTTGCTGAAACAAAGGCCCAACAAATGTTGAATAAAGAGGTGGCCGAAATAATGTTAATAGATGTACGGGATGAATATCTAGATTACCCCAGATAAACGAATGTCTTCAGCCAATGCTGAAAGGGTCGTCTGTTGTAATTTGGCAGCACTTAAGTTAAGCATTGGCTAAAGACAGCCTGTATTTAGAGGCTAAATTGTCCGCTTTGTGGAAACCATTTTGTATTTCTGGCAGCCATTTTGGTTGCCATGTGCTGCCATGTGCTCACCATGTGCTCTGTCCTACCTTCCTGTTAACTGCTCTTGAAATCTGCCTAGAGACAAGTTATATTTAGTTCTCTTTTGCTTTGCACATGCTCAGTTGAGCTTGCAGCTGTTCTGAGTTTATAAATGTCAGGATGTGTCTACTAGAAGTAGAAACTGTTAGCTCCACCCACTTGTCGACTGTGCATTTTCTGTATGACCTTATATGTATCTAAAACCAGCATTTGTGTTTGTACCGCCTTCATTTGAGCCCCCGTGTGGGTATAAAAGGACCATGGTCCTTCCATTCACTGTGCTACTTCATGCATTACTGAAGGGTGATGTGTGAATGTTAGCTCCACCTTATAAGGTTTAATAAACTCTGTTTTTCCTATTCCAGTTTCTGTGCCAACTTCTTCATAAGGGTCTGAGGACTCTGTGCAGAGAAGGGAGAACTCCTAAGCATTGGTAGGCCTTGCTGAGGCTAACTACTACACTAGCAGGCAAGTATTTTTAAAGGACACTGAAACAGACAAATGAAAGCAGTGGGTGGGCTCTAAGCCCACATATAAGTATATATATCTATATATATATAAGTATATACTAAAGTATATACTAGAGGTCTTGAATGCTCGACCTAAAAAGAAATAAGGAGTAGACCAACATGCGTGGCTCCAGTAGGTGATTATATCCCCCAAAGCATGTCTCATCCTCCCTCTCCGGAGGTTATGGGTAATCCAGGCATGAGGGAAAAGTTCGAAGTAGTGCATACTCTCAGAGAGGTGTCCCTCCGGAACCCCTCTCCTCCTCCCCTATTGTGGTTATTCTAGAACTGACCCTTTTGTTCCCTCCCCCACCCGAGTCACCTACCACAACTGCTTGAAGGCAATTCCCGGGGGCGTCCACCAGTCCTCGCACCAGTCGTCGGGGTTGTCGTCTTCGTCCTCTCTCCTAGCGTCAGCTGGGCTCTCCTCTTCCGTCGGCTTGGCGTCGTCGCTCTCCGTCGCAGCTGGGCTCCCCAAATACTCGGCGTCTTTCGGGTTTCCTCTCCCAGTTTCCTGGGACTCTCTCCTCTTACATCCTGAAGGCCCCTCCTCTTCCGCCATCGTCGATGTTATCCATTTGCCGTCCTGCCGGGGAGAACGCCCTTCTTCCTGTGAGGGGGAGGCGTTAGTTATTGTTAACCCCTTCCTTTCCCTTTGGTCTAAGTCGCAGACATCGGAGATTGGCGGATTATGGAACAGGCACGGTAGGTTACCGGCCCATGTCCTGTCATCCTCCTCACAATTAATCGATCAGTAGATTTGTAGTGCGCTACTTGTCACCCGTGAGGGTAGCCAGGCGCTGGCAGGGTCCAGTTGATTAGCTGAATAGCCAGGTCTTCAGAGACTTTCAGAACTCTGGAAGAAATGGAAAGTTCCGTAGATGAAAGGGTAGCTCATTCTGGATCTTCGGTGCTAGGTAGGAGAAGGAGCAACCTCCACATCTGCTACGTTGGATTCGGGGGGTGAGAGTTAGAGAAAGGGACGCGGAGTGGATGTGTCTGGTGGGCTGATGGAAGTTCAGATGGTGGTTCAAGTAGGTGGGTCCACAGTTGTGTAAGGCTTTGTATGCATGGGTCAGGAGTTTGAACTGGCACATTTTCTGTACAGGAAGGCAGTGGAGATCCCCGAGGTAGGGGGTGATCTAGGGTTCATCTAGGGAGATTCATGACGAGTCTGGCTGCGGTGTTCTGTATGGTCTGCAGTCATCGGAGGTAAGCTGCAATCCCTGCGTTGAGAGTGTTGTCGTATTTCAACCAGCTGGAGATGAGGCCTTGGGTGATGGTGCATCTTGAACTTTGGGGTAACCATTCGAATATCTTACGAAGCATGCAGAGGATGAAGAAGCAGGAGGAGGACACGGAGTTGACCTGAGTCGTCATGGTTGGCTTGTTGTCCAGAATGATGCCTATGTTCCTAGCGTGTAGGCGTAGGTTCGAGTTCCGAGGGCCATCAGGATGCGTCTCATGGAGAGCCGCATCCTATGGGGTATGATGCGCTATATAAATGCATAATATAATACAATCATAACAAGATTATCATAAAAAGGTGAGACTGCCGGCTGAATCCTGTGGCGACCTGGGCAAGGTAGCGAAACAAAGAGAAACCAAGTAGTTCCTGGGTGACATACTAGTGGGAAGTAACTTTTGTTTTGCACTGTAAAGTCATAGATGTGACTAACCAGATTGAGATGAGATCATTCACACTAATAGTTCTTAATGAGAGCCAAAGATAAAATGAAGCATTTTTATTCATTCACTGGCAGCATTGGTAGATGTGCAAATTCTTAAAGGGTGTAGACCAACAGTTGACGGGTTAGTGATACTAAGGAAAAACTGAATATCAATTTATAGCCACCATCATCAACCAGAGACCTGTATAATCCTTTGGGAGTATCTTCAGTTCGATGGAATTCCTGGACTTCCAGAGTAATATAGCTGAGAATTAAGTTATCTGAGGAAACTAGAGTATACATACTGCAGAATCGTCCGTTCTGTGGTCTGCTTAAGCGACATCACAAGCAACTGTCCAGAATCTTAACCAGACTCTCAGAGAAAAGGGGTAATAAAGAAAAAGACGATGAAATACACTGGAAAACGAGGCAAAAACAAAAGTAAAAGAAAAGGTTCAAGTTTAGTGTAGCTTAAAAGTTATATGGAATGATAAATTTGTTTAATAAAAAAATTAATTTAAAAAAGAAGCAATGGCCGAGAGTTTTTCTTAGAAGTCTGTCAAATGTAGTGTTGAATGCCGGGGATACCGAATACTTATCTTGACTGCACCTCATCCCTCTTTCCTTCACTGCCCTACATACCATGTCTCTCATCTGACTTTTGTTGCAGGTTCCTTTTCATCCCTGCTTTCTCCCTTTGTAACTGTTTTCCTATCCTTCTATTTTTCCTTTCTCCATTTTCTGCATTTCTGTTTTTTGCTATGAGTCATAGTCTGAGATGAAAATGAAAAAGGAGTGCTGCTGCCCACCACCCGTAATGACTGGCACAAATGAGGCACTGGCTATATGCCTCTATTGGAATAGGAATGATGTGATGACACAAAAAAGGTAAAGGTAGGACTTGTAATAAAAGATCTAAAAGTCAGAAAAAAGTCTGATTACATCTAAGGAAAATGTAATATGCATCCACAAAGAAGGGAGAGTTGCTCAGAAAACAAAACTGCAAGCATCAGCATGCCAAAAATAAAGTAATAACTGGAAAAACTACTCACACAAATGCATTTGCAGCAGTAAGTGCTGGTGTTTTAATACTAAATTGGTTATTAAAGATAATTAGCAAATAACGTATATCAAAAGCACTTAGCTTATGACTAATACATTGCCCCACCTTAACAAATTGGTTAATACTAAACAATTCATTAAAATAATTACACTTTTGAAATTAAAAAAAATATTCCATGGTTGAAAATTGCATATTGTAACCCCCCCTCCCCCTTTAAAAAGATGTAGTTTGGATTGAAAGGTGTCCATACAAGGAAAAGTTAGTAAACAATGGTTAACATTATATTGCATATTTAACTTGCACAGACATTCCCTACAGTTCAGCTTTATTATAGCCTTTTAAACCAACCTCATTTTGGCTGCTGACGCATTCTCGTCCATGCCTCAAAAAGGATGCGCAAGACTCAAGTCCCAGAATGGAAAGCGACGATACCGGAGCCAGGAGTGGATCGTCACTTGTGATACGAGAGTCTACATATTAGCGGTAATACGACACTTGTATCTAAAGCAGCAAATATTTGTTGCTGCGTTTGTGTTGTCCAAAAGTGTTTTTAACAAGCTGGAAATCTGCAAGAAAGCAAAACATTCCAGGATCTATGCCAACATGTTGACGTCATTAACATGCAAGATTGAATCAGTTGAGACTTTGATCTCGTGGTATGTGTTACCTGAGTTATTTGCTTTGTAAATGAAGTATCATAATAAATGCACATTTCAAATAAGAAGTATAGAAGAAAACCTGACTTCGGGCCTAAAATAAGTATGCCCACTGCCTCCAGCTTTACCCTACCTGTCTGGGGTCATAGCACAAACCTTTATTGATTCTTACTTACTTACACCTACTTCCCTTCCTGAAGTATAGACCGTCAACCAGGACTCTACAGCCATCTCTGCCCTGGGCTTTTCTTTCAATCTGACTCAAGTTGTAACCCATCTCCTTGCAGTCAGCCTCGATAGAAGCTTCTTTGTTTTTCACTGTGCCTTCTTTTTGTTTTGTTCTATTTGCGTAGTGAAGAAAAGCCTCTGATTTGCCAGCAACTTTTATACTGTGTTAGAAGCATTGAGATTTTTTTTATATAGTTTTTTTTCTATTGCTCTTTTAATGGAATGTGATTCCCCTTGAAAGTCTTTATTTGTCACATTTCCTGTGAAAGAGGAATATTGGATATAATAAAGAGAGGCATTTTCTTTCTTATCACTGAAAATGCGGTGAATTGAAAAGTTGCCCGCACACACTTGTGTTTCTATAGAAGTGAGAAAGACTAGTGCACGTATCCACATATAGGCGCCACCTCAAGCAGGTCTGTGCTTAACCACAGCCCTCCGACGGCCCCCCAGACGGAGTAGTCCTTAATTATGGGCGCATCTGAGCTATTCTGGAAGACCGGTGGGGCAGTGGTGAACCTTGGCATGCCATGCTGATCACGCTGTTCTATCGGCTGTGTGCAGGGCCGTCTGCTGGAACACCTCTCTGGTGGACACCATCTCAGCGCTGCCTACACTCCATGAGATCAGGGGATCTCCACAGAGCATGGTCCTACATGCAAAGCGGTAGCTTTTGGGACCCACCCTGAAGTGTCCAAGAACTCTCTCTTCCTCATCATGTCACAGTGCAACACCTGGGGATTCCCTCTCCTTAACTGGGGGATGTGCACAAAATGGAAATTCATGTTTGTGATTGCTGAGGTGTCCAGAATGCAAGGATGATCAGATCTGAGGCATCCACCTCAAAAAGTATGATGGCTTCTCAACAGGCCTCTCATGCATCGGCAAAAGAGCCGAGGAGCTGGCCTCGGCTCAGAGATGGCAGACCCCATCGCCATCCTACTTCCCCACCTGCCCATCTTGGAATCAAATGTTTAAGGTTAAATGTTAAAAATTCCACTATTTTATTGGCGATAGCCCAACTTCAGACCCACGTTATAATTGCAAGCAGTGAAGGGAGTCAAGCCTACATACTCTTACTCTAATGTAGAGGGGTTGGAAAATAATTGACATTTTAAAAATTCTTTTTTGTATCTTTTGAATATTCATAGAAAATTCTTTTCCATGAAAAGTATCCTCCCTTTTTTTACTGTGATAATAGGAAATCGGTTAAATCAATCATTCCTCCTTTAGTATCAGGGGGTCCAGCAAATTAAAAAAAGATTTAGCCACTGTCTACTGTACAAAAGACCTCACTAACTTTAAATAGCCTCCTAGCTGTTCACCTACGACAATATCACCTGTGTGGTTTTACATGATTCAGCGTTATCACCTCCCTTCAATGGCTACATTACACTACTTGCAAACAACTTCTGCAGCTGCAACGTGGGCTACCATATGTAGATACCAATGACTTTCAAAAAACAAAGTTTCAAGCAAACTAAGGTATCCTTGAAAATCATTGATGGTGATCAATCATCCAAACATAGGTGCACCAGACCAGTCTTTATTTAAGTGCTAGTAGATGAAAGTGACCCCTTACGCTTTTATTTAATTAGCCGTCCTCTAATAAAGCACCACGATATTCTCTCGAAAGCATTCTGAGCAAGTCTGTCAATGGTGACGCAAATTAATAAAGTAGTCAAAAACATGCCCTACAGCCCATGCACCCTTTGGGGATCCTTCTATTGCTTCTCTTGCCTCATACGGCTTCCCCTGAGCTAGCTGTTGTGTTTGCCAGGAAGGACCAAATGTAGAAGGACCTACCAGCAAAGACGACAGCCAAATTTAAAATATGGAAAAATCATGTGGCATGACTCATCCTTGCCATAGAGCCAATGATTGTGTCCCACCTGCAATGTTGTTACTTGACTTGCTCTGTACCAAAGAAAAGGTTGAATCTAGGATCTTCCACCTCATGCAAAATGAACTTCATTGCCAGGCGCGCTTCTTCTACCTTTTCCATCCTGGTGGTACCACACCAGACCATTAGCCAGTGGCGGCTGGCATGTATGGAGAGTGGTGAGGCAGGCAAAATACGGGTGGTACTAAAATAAAATTTAAACAAGCATTGGCATAGCCAATATGTCTCGCCTTTGGGACCTTATAAGTGTTTACTCATGCAACAGTTGATGTTGTTGCACCAAGGATATTGTGCTGCATAACTAAATACTTATAAGGTCCCAAAGGCGAGACCTATTGGCTATGCCAATGCTTGTTCATATAGAGAGCAGACAGACTGCAATTCAAAGCATGTACCAAGACCTTGCCTTGCAGCGATCACCCCTCCTGGAAAGATGGGGCCATTAGATCTATCAAGCGGAGCGAAGGAGAGTTATTTGATGACAGATGGAAAGATACTGTAGCCCCTCTATTTCTGAAGATCCCCGCCTGGGCGCTCGCCGGGAAACGAGCTCTCAAAAAAAAGATGCTGTACTGGTGCGATTAAAAAAAAGCGGCAACCATTGATCCGCTTGCTGTTTGGTTTAAGAGTTCGCCTCCTCCTGAAATACCAATAGAGCAGAATTACAAAAGCACCAGGAGGGAGGCTGAAGGGGCAATCGCTCATCCCGTCATCGAGCAATTCACCTATAAAGTCAAGGAGAAATCCGTGTCCTGCGTAACTACGAAACCGAATTCATTCTCTGCCAAGTGCCTTCGGCTTACTCCGACCCGGGTAGAAGGAATGAATGGCTCTCAAACAGATCAACAGATCCTGTTATTTACTGTGCTAGAAGATAGAAGAACTGGTAGGAACAACTAAATATATAAGGAAATGGGTAAAATGCAGACAGCAAAACACAGACTGTAACAAAACAAGGGGTTGTAAAGGGAGGCTTCACCGCTACATAGCAACAAGCATTGGCACGGCCGCGAAAGTGAAAGTGATCGCGATGCACTTAATGACCCGTGACGGAGGAAAGACAGATGGCAGCTGCGCACGTGCACGCTCGCGTGAACGCAAGCTTGAGGCCAGGAAAAGCCTCTGGTAGCACTTTGAAAACCCCCTTACTAAATGTCTCGCGCAGAGCAACGCATGTGCAGGCTCAGGCGAGACCTAAAAATGGGACTTACCTTCCTGACTTGCCACACTACATCCTCCTCGCTATGGTGCTGTCTTCTCTCCTCGAGGCTCCAACGTGGGACCCAGGAAACTGCACTAACCAATCCTGGCGCCGCTCTCGTGCTGTTAAACAGAATGAGAGAAGCATCAGGATTGGAGGGAGCAGCCTCTCTCAGCGCTCTTAGGAGCACTGAAAACCTGTGCTTTCTCTTCAGTTGGGTTAGAGAGGTTTTGAATGTGCATGTTTGGCTGGCCAGCCAGACACATGCACACTTTAAACTTAAGTGCACAGCTCGGTTCTGCCACTCAGCAGCCATAGCCCGCCCCATCCTGACACTCGGTTCAGGACGGGTTGCTGAAAAATAAAATGGTAATAAATAAACGTTATTACCACTTTACTTTTCAGCTCTGGGACTTTTCTGACTGCATTTTTTAAGTGAGGCGACGCTCCTCCGCTCTAATGGAGGAGCCGCTCCTGTTAGATGCCCAAGGCTGCCACCAAAACAGACTCTCGATTCACTTGGCAAGATACAAGATGTGTTGAAGTAATAATGCCACATGTACAGAGCCCTCCTCTAGAACTCGCTTGCCCTACCCCTTCACATTGAAGGCAACTTTCTGCGATTGAAGAAACCCTTGAAAGATCCTGTTTGCCAAGCCACTGGACTTCATTCCACCCTGCTGACCTGGTGCCAATGAGCAGCCATTGGTATATGTACACGTTGTCAGGTGACAGTCCCACCTCCGGATCCCTGTAACCCTCATCTCCCACTGAAAGCACTTTAAGTCAGCCAAAACAATACAGATACAAAATAAAATTAATAATCATAGCATGACAGCAGTCAGTTTACATCATTGAAGTTTGTGATAACTTACAGCGGGGTTGTAAGAAGGTCATACAGTGGCCCCGTTGCATCAATATGTGCAAATCAAACAAGCATTTGCAATGCAATAGGTCTCGCATTTACGAGAGTTTGAGCTATTGGCATTGTAGATGACAATGCCTTTTATTTATGTTTTTTTAAACACAGAAAAATAAAAGGCATTGTCATTTACAATGCCAATAGCTTGAACTCTCGCAATTTCGAGGCCGATTGTATTGCAAATGCGTTAGGAGAGAGCTGTGTGTCCTTTTCCTCAAGAGCAGGCAGGACAAAGCTCTTTGAGAAAATAGTGTTCGGAGGCTGTAATTAAAGCCTACCGAGCAACAACACACGTAACAGGGGGTGTCCTCATGGGAGGTTACAAAACGGAAAAAGGTTGTAAGAAGGAGGGACTACTAAACCTATTGACTGATGAAAAGCCACAGATTACAATGGACAAGGACACAGGCCAATGAAAAAACTGGGCGGAGCTTCACGTCCATACCTTAATACAGCATACCCTGCAGAGCAGCGCATGTGCTGCCCAGGCTCGACCTGATAACCTGCTAGAACTGGAATGGAATAGCGATACTTTATAGGACAGGGAGGACACACGTCAGAACCAAAGGGGTGGACAAGCAGGTGAAGTGTATTATTAATGGGTGCACAAGAATAAATCACGTGTCTTGTTAACAACGTAAAGGAATGTCAACATGTAAGATTGTCTGAACTTTTTTATTGTACGTTACATTACACAAATTTACACTTGGACTGTTTAAAACATTTTTTTTTAATTGTAAAGCAGCAGTCTAAAAAAAGCCTCTCGTTTTTTATGTATCTGGGGCCCTGCAGCAATAATATACAATTTACTATACAGTACATACTACACTTACAAGTCTGGAATTTTACGATTTCAAGATTAACATGTAACGCAATAAGTTAGATTGTTCTGGAAATTTTGTTAAAAAAGAAACATAACCATACACACACGCACGCATAAAGTGAACAGCGCATATTTCGAAAATTGGTCAAGTTTTAAAATGCAGATGCTCACTGTAAAATATTCCAGCCAATCAAAACGTAGATGACTGCGTTTTGGAAGGGCGGACCTGTGAGTGTCTCTGCTACGATTGACTGGTACGCAAGACAACATCACTTTAAAATACTGTAAATTAAAAAAGCTTAGAGCATTTACATGTTCCAACTAGCAGACACATGGCTTGTTGGAGAAACGAGATTGGCAGCAGTCACTTCTCGTCATCTGCGGCAATCACATCTCTCTCTCTCGCTCGCCAAGCAGACTCGTTGGTTCAGCATCGCACCAAATGGAAAAGAATAACTTTTGTCCTCACTTAACCAGCAGTAGTGGTGACAATATGGCTACTCCTAGAGTCTCCACCCAGCCTCTGGGATGACGCACAATGAACCACCTGTCTGAGATAGGCTGTAAACTGTGTCTGGGTGTGCCTAGCCATTCAGCAGGAGAGCATCAGCACACAGAACATCTAAGATTTTGCATAGACCCAGTCTCATGAGCAGCTAGATTATTTACATTCTGTATACAAATGTGATGCATTCATTGGCATGTACAGTTAACAACAATGAACACACTGCCTAAGTATACATTAGCTAGGAAACAGGGTCTTTCTACACTAGCAGCTCTTTTAACCACTGAGGACACTAATCTCCCACTTCAAGCCTTAAAGCGTTAGCGGGCATTAAATACAGGCTTTTGTAGAGAGATGCCAGTGGCCTCTTGAGTATGGGTGATGACCACTGTCAAACCCTTCTACAACTTCGACAATCAAGGCAGAGTTTGAAGGTTCCCCAGTCCTGTGTCTGTAACCTGGTCCTGGACTGCAGATTCCCATGCCAGGGTACAGAGGGATTAGAAAACCCCGCTTATTTGTGAAAAAGATGAGGACGCCCGTCCCCAGGAAAGGGACGCCAACAACTCACAGATGAGTTCACTTCCTGATATCTGGTCACTTGGAAGTCATGCCATGGAAAAGACTAGAAATGAAGTAGTTGAAGTCTGGAACTGCAATAGGCAGGTGTAAAACTGGCACTGGCAGATGAACAGAGTTCCTGACTGAATTTCATATGCCAACGATCAGCAGGGGCACGGACAAGAAGCTCATTCCACAGTGCTATGAAGGCCTCAGGGAGGGCCTTTCAATGAAAGCAGAATGAGTGTGACCTAAATGTGGTAGGTCTCTTGAGCGCAGACATCGTAGTATCCTTTTGTTTTTATTAAAGTCAAATGCACTTGGCCCTGTTATAAGGCATGCCCCTTAAAGAAGCTAGAATCGTTTGCATTTTACAAATTAAAAAGTAACACTGTCACAGAGGAGCGCGTCAAGTTCAGAAGTCAACTGACGCCCTGATCACAAGGGCTAGCTTCACAGGGACCATTCACCACAAACTGCCTCTTACTCCACAAACGCTAAAACAGCAAACCACACCATATACTTTTGAACAGAGGGAAATGAGGTTCTTTGCCCGCAGACCGATGCCTCTGAAAGATTGATAGATATAGGGCAGAGACAGATGCACGTCCGGTGTGACGGCAGGCTCCACTAGTGATACAGAGGCAGCAGAGTGTCTGGAAACATGGCTAATCCCTTGGTCACCTGAACGCCAACCACTGCTGAGAGAACAGACAAGTCATCGCTCTCTGCACAAACAATCTCATAAGTACGCCTTTTGTTTGTGGTCAGAGCATAATGGAGGCCCGCTCTTGTATGAGCGAAACCTAAGTGTATGTCAGCTGATTCAAGATGATGAGAGAAATTAGAAAGGCAGCTGTTCCTGACATGCAATAAAATGGAATTTTAGTCTAAAGGTAATTAATTGCCTTCAAGAAGCCCATTGCTAGTGGAAGAGAGTTTGCAGAGTACTATAAAGCCAAATAAAATGGAAGAATTAAAACATAGGGCAGTCGTGGACTTTTTCTTTCATTTCAGGCCATCAATTACTTTAACTCGGTCGGTAAGGTATTAATCCTTACTATTTACGATTTTTTCTGGTGAATCTTTCATTTGTTGAAAGTTTCTACTGAAAAAAATGATCCAACAAGTGCTTACAATCAAAAATATTTTAAAATTCGGTTGCCAATGACAATCAGCTTTTATTCGGCCAGGAGGTCATCTAGCCAGTCGTGAAGCGATAGTTAAAAAAAAGTGCTCTCCGCTGTTTGATGAGCGTCATACTTTAAGAGATGGTTGCACGCCATCCTGCAGAAAAATTATTCTCTGCACGATTAGCTCGCCATAGGAATAATATTGTTTTGCCTTCTGGCAAAGGGGCAGTCTCATGGGACATTTGATTTTTGCACTAGGAGACTTTCCCATCCTCCAGGATCTCCATGTGATCTGTTATAAATGAAAATTTCAGTTGGATATGTATCCTAAGATTTGACTATGGCCTAAGCCCTAGTACAATGGAAGCATGTGAGAAGGGTACCAGCAGCTGGGCGGCCACTGGCACATCCCCGGGCTGATGCCCTCATTTAGGGATGAGCGGATGAAACAATCCACGGAGTTTGGGGATTTTTTCCTGCAGTTTCCAGAAGCAACACAGAGCGTACAGTCAGCATGGCAGTCGTGTTATTCAGAATACCTCCAACTTTTAATTCAAGTATCCCTTCAAGACCAGTTTTTTTAAGATTCTGGGGAGGAATGTAGGGTGGGAAAGTCGTATGTTGCAAAAACGTGCCATAGGGCGCCTCCAAAAGGCCATTTTACCCACAAGAAATGCGAAAAGACGTTGCCTTATGGCTGGCACAGTAGTGGGTGGTGCTGACACAGTATCCTTCATCAGGGTGGAATGTGATGTCTGAATACATGGTAGAGCGCCAGGTCCATCTGCTTTGAGAGAACCGTCAGTGCTGCTTAACACGTTTCAAGCTCTACTGAGCGGAACACTTCATTCACCACTGAAATCTCTCTTTCTCTAAGTCCTGTTAAATGGTGCCTGGGGCAGGGGAGGCAGGCAGGAACAATCGCCTGCTGGCCGGTCCCTGTTTCGGCAACATGCATCCACACGTCTCAGGTGCCATGCATTATGGGTAGAGCCGAGAAATGTCACAGCCAATTGAGGTGTTCTCCCGGAAATTGGAAACAGGGCCACGAAGTTTAAGGAGGTGGGCGTGGTATCCTGCTCAGAAGGCACGGAGGATTTATTGTAAAACACGTATTGGAGCCTCTTGTAAAAAGGCTGTTGCCAGACTTAGGACTAGATTTCCTAAGAGTTGCTCAATATTGCACTTCACATGCAGGCCTTTGGTACGCCTCGCGGGTACTCTCACAAAACATTAGTAATTACTACGTAAGTATTCTCAAGAGTTGTGTTCCCTTGTCTTAATGTCCCCATTCTTCCCTCTCCTTGTCCTTCCCTTCTCCTCGAGTAACGTTAGGTCCTTCCTGCCTATTTCTTGCCAGTGGTCCCAAACAAAGCCCGGCAGCATGTTTGTGCACCGACTGTGCTGGACTGGGAGGGTATTCCATCCAACAAGGTGCTCCAGCGACAGACACTGCCCCCTTGGAAAGAGCTAAATCCAATGAAACGTCCCATAGTACAAACAGAACGATAAAATACACCAATACATATGTTGAAGTCTGAATATATACACATTTTAAATTAAAAATAAAATCTGAAATCTTTACAACATATAAACCTGCTTTGCAATGACATAGCTGAAGCGGAAGGGCCTGCCTTCAGTTTGGGTTCAAATTGATGTCAGGAGACAGCGGCAAACTATCTGAGAGGCTTCTACTGAGGCAGTGGCCCCTTGTCCTCACAGGCTTTCTGTGTGTGGTATTACAGATCTACTACAGAGAGATGCAGCATCACCTCCTTAATCCCAGACTCTCAGTCACTAGAAGTGTTTCAAGTGCCCATTTGGGAAGATGGACCGACACACAACTGCACCACTTGGTCTAAGTCAGCGCTACTTGGTCACACCGGTTCTTCTGTGCATGATCCTTGGCTATGGCTCGGGCTGCAGTTTTGTGTGCTTCGAAAGACCCCAACCAGGGAACCGCATGGCCTACACGTTGGCGCTAAGCCAAATGCATTATGGGACATGCAATCTTCAGGTCTTCTGCAGACTACTACGCAACCGAATAACTTTTGGAGGAGCAAAGTGCTTAAAGCTCAGGCACTGAACAACATGTTCATTCATGATGGCAAGAGACCAGTTAAGGTGCTCAGGGTAATTCACGCTGAACTAAAGAAAGTGTATGTGGTCTTACCTCCCTGCCCATCTGCCCTCTGGCCTGACTGTACCATGTACACGGGCTAAGAGTGCTACAGACGTGAAGCAGGGAAGTGTGCTGAAAAAAGGGGGCAGAGACACTGCACATTTGAAGACTCCATACACTCATTTATGAAATTTGACGGGCCCTGGGGAACACCCACCCTCTGCCACGTTAGCCCTGGATATCGATGGGAGCATTCCGAAGCGCACAGAAGCAACGACTGCGAAGGGCAAGCAAGCACTACGGAGGCAATGCGTTCAAGCCTTGTGAAAGGTAAATCTTTCAGGATTTGGTCTCAAGCCGATTGTTTGTGCTTAAGCTTCAGAGGCATATAACAAACCAGTGTCCGCTTCTTCACCACCGTCGCAGCACGTCCCTTCTCCTATGTCACTGAGCTGTAGTGTGTGAAACATCTGAAGCTTGTTCATTAGGGACAGGCGCTGTATCCAAGACTGATACATACACAGGGCAGGGATTGCCTGTCATGCCTTGTGACACACAGAGTAGGCTGGGAGGGCGCAGCATACGAAAAGGGACTGCGTGAGGTGACTTGTGAAGGAAACAAGGGATACTGTCTGGGCATGAAAGTGATGCATGTGTGGTCCTTTGTCAATGGAAGAGACGGTAGGAAACGATTAGGAGCAGGGAATGTGTATCAGGCCTTCTGACAAAGAAGGGGACTCAGTGTGAGGGACTATATGTTGTCAGTCATGCGACAAAGGGTTGGGGACTGTGTGACATAATGGAAAAGACCGTGCACGTGGTCTTGTGACAAAAGAGCAGGCTGTATGTGAGACCCTGCAACATACACAGGACAGGGAGTATGTTTGAGGCCTCGTGGCAAAGTAAAGAGGGCCAAGTAGTAGTCTTATGCCATACACATGTAAATACATGGGTGTTTGTGAGACTTGGGACGTGTAAGGGGCTTGGGCTGCTTCTATACCTTGTGACGTATGGGGGCATGGGCTGTGTGTGAAGCCTTGTGACAAAGAAAGGAACTGTGCAAATTTGTGAGGTGCCGTAAAAAATGAACAAAGGGGCTGCATGTGCAAAACATATATGGAGCTGGGACTGTGTGAAACTTATAACGTATAAAGAACATGGACTGCATGAGAGGCCAGGCAACATTTAAAAGTACGCACAGCGTGAGGTCTGTGACATGTAAGGAAAGAGGTTGTATGAAGGAATTTAACACGTGTATAGTGCAAGGACGATATGAGAGACCTTGTGACTTGTGAAGGAAGGGGGAATATGTGACCTGGTTACGTATAAAAGGGAGTGACTATATGTGATGCATTTGGACATATAAAGCATTAAGCTATATGACGAAGGGTACAAACTGTGGCCAGGGCTCTGACACATTTGACATGGAGGAGCTGCCTTTAGTCCTCTGTGGCTTACTGTGGATAAGGCCTGTCTGCATGGTCCTGTCACATTTTAAAGGTAAGGAAATGGCATGAAGTGAGGGCGCTTGGTCACCAGGTCCCTCCAGCCTGCTCCTGCCCCTTGTGCTTGAGCTCTTGCATGCGGCCAGTACTCGCAATGAGGCATCCAGCAAAGTGCACGGCAGTTAATCGCGGCGTTTCTGGAGAAAGTCTAGGAGGAACTCCCCAATTCCTATGAAGTAGACAACTTGTGCAATCCCGAAGAGTGGGGCGATGACCAGCGCCCGGCAGTATGCCCCCTTCAGGAAAGCTTTAGGACCCTCATGCTTCCAGATTTTCCTGCAGAAAGGAGACAAAATAGAAACACGATCAATCAAATTTTAAAAAGTATTGAAAGCAAACCTAGCATGAAAATTATAAAACAAAAATTCAACTTTTAAAAGGGCACATCAACGGGGCACGATAAAATCTAAAAGGAGACAACATCCCAAAAATCCATCAAGCCAATTTACAAAAAGCAATTAAAACACGTTTTTAATTCAAGGCCAGAACTCATCAATGAAGGGGACAGACCAAGAGAAACATGAAAAGAATTGTCTTTATGGTCTTTATGGAGAAACTCCGATGAGACGCATTGGCACTATGGACCGATCTGAAGGAAGGAGTCCTGGCTACGATCAAAACTAGGTCTCCTGGAAACACAACTTTTTATCCAGTTAAAATGTGTAAATAAGAACCACACACAGCCTGGTAAACTAGACACCACACTGTAAACTGGGCCTGGAACTCGAGGGGGAGCCGACATAAGGCGCACAAAGTAGGCACAATGCTGTCCCATTCTCTAGTACTCGCAACTAGGATTGCTGCAGACCGAACAAATCACCTCCCTCAAAGGCAAAAGGGTAGTCTTTGGGTGTCTGTTCCATCATCCACAAGGCATACCGGACCTTTTTGTTTTATATGAACCTGAAATAAAACGCTGGAGTCCAGCACAAAGCCCAATTACATTGTTGAACTCACAATGGTAGTAGTGATACCCTGCATAGCAAGAACACAGAGAGACAAGACTAGGGCATAGGTATTACAAAGGTCTTTAGGTGTATTTAGGCTTTCCTGTTTTCAGTTTCATTTTTTGTCAATTCTGGTGGGGGTTTTTTTTCATTGTTTTCAATACCTTAAAAAACAGTGGTGATCAGTGGTTACACATTTTCGTGCCATTAAAAACAACAGAAACAGTGTTTATGGAATGTTTTGCTTTTCTTATTGCTTGCTTTCTGCAATGATGGTGCATGGTATATAGACACTGTACGTAGAGAGCATATGAGGTTTAAATACATTTTTAAAAATCAAACTTATTGTAGTACACCATACAATACTTCTTCTGTGACTCTTTGGTCATGCGCACTTGCTCTTTCCTTCCCATGTAAACTATTATCTGTGAAAAGGCCCTCTCAGCATTGGCACTTGAGACGGGCAACGCCAAAACAGCCAGTACACAATTTGCTCACTCTGGCCACTGACATAGCTTTCCATGCCAATACTGGTGCACCTGAAGATTGGGATTCTCTGGGGCAGGTTCGGCAATATATGCATTGAACTGGGCGCATATACCCTCAGAGTTATTGAAGTGGTCAAAAATTAAGCAGTACTTTTCAAAGTCCGGAGAAAGTTCCCTTTTGCGGAAGGGATCTAGGACTTATGCAGAGTACCACAGTGAGGCTTCATTGACTTAAAATGCCATGGTTGGTGAAGGGACATTTCTATGAATAATTGCAAACCATTTCTCATGCATTGTAAAATAGAATTTCCAGAATTGCTCCTCAACATTTCTTTGCTTACCAAGTGGGAAGCATTCTAAAATTGAACATGTTGCAGTGCCAAAGTCACTTAAAGTGTCGCCCAGCCTACTCTCAGGCAGATGTTTCACATCTACACCAATTAACGCTGAACACTTGGTAGACAAGGGTGCTTGCAGACTCTAGTTTTTTGATGATGTCCACTACAGCAGTCATGTTTTCCGTAAAAATCTAAGAATGCAGTAGAGTGTACTTTTTTCACATTACTATCAATATGCGACCGAAGAGCCTCACATTTCTTGCCTTTGCCATCATCACTAAGTAAAAAGTCTGTAAATGTTCGCCACATGGATAATATAGAATTCACGGCCCCTAGGACTGAGAACCACCGGCTAAATTACAGTTTGGATGGCCAGCATGGACTAAAAAGTCAATAGCATTCTTCATTAACTCGGAGGATTGTAAAGATGCTTTGAGCATACCATTTACCAAGTGGCAAGGAGCTCTTACAGGAAGGCAATTAGGCTCAGGTATCGATTTTTGACAGTTCATCGCACAACTGCAAATACAAACAATATCACTCAAATATTTGTTGAACTTGATATGAACTTTTTGCAGAAGCATTCCAAGTGATACTTCATTCCATGTTTTCCAAAAGTCTGGTGTCATGTTTTCACCACTATCCCAGATGCTTGGTGACAGCACTCTTTTCACATTTACCTATCACTACACCTTGCATTGAATGTTTAAAGCCAAGGGTGTTTGGTAATACACCTACTATCAATACTGACTCCCTAGAAAAGGGAGCTGATGTATCAAATGATTTCACCCATTCTCTGTGGGTAAATGTGATGGTACATATTGGTAAAGATTCTTATGAAACCAGCCATTTTACCTGTCAGTGAAAGAATCAACCGTAGCCAAAATATCAAATATGATTTTGATTTTTCCTGATTCTCTACAGTTTATAAAATAATTAAATAAGACCTAAAACATGCTTCTGAACCCTGCATCTTTAGACCACAGATTACAAAACTGAAAAAAGCAAAAGGAAGAAGAAACAATATTTTATTGCCATCCCTAAACAACAAAACAGAAGCAGAATAATGTTAGGCAGTCTTTCTTGCTGCTACCTTGTATAACAAAGTTACACTGTATTGGCCCCTTCAGGAATTAATAAAAATTACTTTCACTTTCCTTTTCCTTTGTTTGAATGGCATTTAGTCTAGGTGTATTCCACAATATCAGGAAGAGCTGAAGAACATGCAGCCACGCTGCACTAGGAATAAAAGTGTTTCATACCAGAGTCATACTGCACAGAGCTCGCAAGCAGTCTGACACTCTTGAGCAAAGCTTAGGGTGAATAATAGGAGTTGCCCTCCTGATACCCTTTCAAAGAAGGAGCTGACCGTTTCGTATTACAGCACATTTCAAAAAAATTAAAAACAATAGCAAACCATAGGCTTTACCAGCAGTCAGTAGGGTAAACGTAAATAGTCTAATGTGTTAGGGTCCAGCACAGAACGTAGGAACATTATTTGACTGCAGGAACAAATCAAGAATGTACCTATCAGAAAATGTTGTCCTTCTCTCGCAAAAAGAATGCAAAAAGAACAACTGATGGACAGAATGCTGCACAATGGCAAACATTCACCCCAGTACAGAGATCTGGACCTAAATACATTGTTTGTTTGCTCCCCATGCCATTCCAGTTCAGACCCAGCCATATGCAAATCAGTCTTGACCCTGCTCCCCATGGGAACAGTCCAGCCTGAACTGCCAGGCCAGGTCCTCCCCGGATTGGAAACAAGCATCCTGGGACCGGTTTCGGGGCATCACCCCTCATCAGCCAGGCTAGCTTGACTCCAGTGGCATGGAGAGCACGGGACCCACGTCTGGGCATACCCGTCCCACTCAGGGTGACAAATGCAAAAAGAGCAATTGATGGACAGAATGCTGCACAATGTCAAACATTCACCCCAGTACAGAGATCTGAGCCTAAATCCATCGTTTTTTTTCTCCCCATGCTATTCCATTCCAGTTCAGACCCAGCCATATTCAAATCAGTCTTTACCCTATTCCCCATGGGCACAGTTCAGCCCGAACAGATGTATAAACTGTTTGCCTAAAGGCCAGTGATAAAAACAGTCCTAGGGTAGGATGGTATGAACCAGCACACAGCATTAGGTAGGATGTGAAGAGGCTGAGATAATGCGCTCTGTCCTTATGGAGAGTACCAAGAAGGAAATCCCAAAGATGGAGGAAAGCACTCAACATACTCAGCAAAAGAAGCATAGGAGTATCACGCCAACGAGAACAGCTCCAATACCTGTAAACCATCATGCGACCACCAATCTGTACTGAAACTATATTCAGTTGCCTGTTTGCCAGTTCTTTTTATTTGCCTTCTCAGAGGGTCTAACATTTCTTCTCAAGAAATATAGTAAATCACTTTGATTTGTGATTCACATAAAAATGTTGGCAATAGTGCAAAATAAATAAGATAAGCATAAAGGAAGAGATTTCCTGGAATATTGCCAGTATTGATCCAAACACCTCTTCAAAGCCATTGGAGGATTGAACAATAGACCCTAGTCCCTGACATAGTACCACCAAGAGAATACCAACGAGGGAAAGGTACTGGAGGCTTCCTTCGCCAGGAATAGAACATTCCTGAAAGCATTCCGCAGACAAATTATCTCTTCTTTGAGAAGCAAGTCAATATGATGGAAACAAACAAGGGGCTGTGGCTAAACGCCCTAGGTACATCGTATATTTCCATCAGAAAATGAGAAGGTTGTATGTCAGAACAACAACAGCAAAATATTGTTAGACGTAAAAATGGTGTCCTCATTTACAAAATTACTGCAGAGTGTATAAATTTATGGATAGTTAGGTAAACAAAATTTAGGACACTATTTTTGTGTCTGATGATATTTACTCCAAAGTATCCTGATACCATACCAAGAGGAAAGGGGTCCTGACCACACAAGAAAGTAGTGACTGTTATCAATGCCTGGCAGCACTGAATCAACCTTGAGACACCAGCAAACCGGGCAATATTTATAGGCAAATTACCTTGTTCAATTCGGACACAACATTCTTTTCAGAGTTGTTGGTGCTTAAAATGAAGAGTCTCAGTAAATTTACCAACGGTTAGATTATTGACTATATTAAACTCATAAACGTTACGTAAGAGTTTTAGCTTAGGGGCTGCTCGTGTCTGCGGGATATGGAGCAGTCCCACTCAGCCTGGTCAGCGGATACAGAGAAAAGGCAATTGGTAGTTTCTGCAAGTACTTTCTTTGAGTCGTGGAGAGTAAGCAGGCATGTTTTACATCTTCCTAAAAGCAAAGATAGCAGATAACAGCCAACTTTCATGAGGATCCATGACAACCCCTGGCACGAGGTATGCACGTTTCTTCTCCTAAGTGCTGTTTGCAGTCTTCTTTGAAGAATTTTCACCACAAATCAGGCAAGACAAAGTTCAAATGGGTGACGAACAGAAACTGCATCTGCAAGATATCCCTATACAATGTTTTCTGCTTAAAACAACCTTATCAAAAATAGCAGCTTTGTCATGGAACACAGCAGAAATTGTTGAAGAGCTGAAGCAACATGGTTAATTCAGACTGCAAATAATCCATATACATGGAAATCTTGTAAAAGCAACTTTTCCAAACGGATGTCAGTCAAGACACCAGTCAGGTATTTCATGTGTCGCCTTTGCTATATTAACATAGAAAAAGAGTCAGTGGGGTGGAGCTCAGCAACGCTGCGTGGCTGCAGTGTCTCAGATCAGTTAAGTCGATATCCAAAAATCCAGTTTTTCGCTACAAACAATTTAGCTACATACATCATGCATATCTGACCCCAAAACGGATAAGTTGAATGTACCCTGGGTCTTCCACGATTTGCCCCAGATGTGTGGAGACTGAGGCGGACGTCCTACACATGGTGTAGCATTGTCCGGTGGTGTCACTCTTCTGGGATGCCGTGATACAGGGCTTGATGAAAGTGACAGGACGGTTGATAATAAAAGACCCCAACACATGCCTGCTCAGTGTGATGACCAGCACCAAAAAGTCAAAGCACCTGTGCGCCTTAATAGATTTAGGTTTCATTCTCACAAAAAGATGCATCAACATTGCCTGGAAGGCGGCAAAGGCCCCTTCGAGTCATGACTGCTGGTAAGATACCTTGATATGGGCATATGCAGAGGTGACGGCACAATTAGGAGAGGCAGAAGGGGGGAATGTTTTACATCATGGGACACTTATCTTGAGAAAATGGAGGCAAAGTCTGATATCTATCCACCCTTACGCTGTAGTCCCTTGTCCGTTATGGTTTGAGGGGGGCGACTCCCTCCTCTGACCCACTTAAAATAGAGTGGAACCCCTGTCTGGTGTTCCAGGGTCGCAACATCGCAGACCTGTTATAATGGCTGTTGGGAAGCAATTTAGTGAAACATTACCACACGACCCCCAATGGCAGGGAAATGGGAAATAATTATACAACACAGGTTGTGGCAATTATGAAGTTTGGGATCGTTATTGTTTATCTGATGTTTTTGTTTTCATTCAGTTCTTCTTTCCTGGCAGCCACCTGTGTAAAATGCTTGAAACATGCATCTAGTAATCGCTGTGTTGCCATTGGGACCAAATGTACTAATTACGTTACTGTATACCTTGAAACGTAAGTTCACGAATTGTGGGTAAACAATGCACTGGCTGACTCATTGCTATGTGATACTTGCATAGTGTTCTGTCAAGTGACACTTATTTGTCCACATTGACTAAAATTTGAAACGCCAATAAAAACATTGGAAAACAAAAAGCAAAAGGGTCAGAAGATGAAACGGAAATAGAACATGAGTGCAATTATGCCATGCTTCATTTCCAGCCAAACTGGGGTTATTAGTAGGGAACCTAATTTTGTTTTCACAAGGCTTGGATAAGGAATTTCCCACAAGTGAAATAGTGTTTGGTCAATGTAAGATTTAATTACATACAATCAATTGGGAAAAAATGCTAAGCGGTAGATTGGCAGATATGTACCAAAAAATTATGGGCATCTAAGTAAATCAAATTACAGACAAATGAGCATATTTCTGTAAAAGTTACTCTAAATTGTTGGATCAAATTTTATAATAAGTGAGTTTAACAACTCTTATTATGTCAGTCCATGCTTCTAATTGCTAAAGAGAGTAAAGTTTCTAGATCATTTTACATTGATAAAAATATTTACCTGGAACTACAACAGCTCCTCTGCTAAGGCGGAGGAGCGCCTTCCCACAGCCCTTTGAGCAGTGCAAAAAGGAAAAATAAAAAGATAACACAATGTTATTATCATTTTATTTTTCAGTACTGAGGCAGTTTTATAGGGCAGGGGAGAACTGGGCTGTCGCCACAGCCAGCAGGGGGAGGAGTGGTTGGTGCACTTAAGTGGCCATGACAGTTTGGCCGGACGTCTTGGGCCAGCCAAACCATCATGCGCACTTAGCATGTTCTCCACCTGGCTGTATTGCACAGCCTCGGTGAAGAACATGCAAAGGCTCCCACTCCCTGTCTGAGCACCAAACCAGGACGCTGGTCTGAGCGGTCACGACGCTGCTGTCATGCTGGTGACAGTACGTCTGGGAGCCTGTGTGCTTCCTGCTAAGCTTCCGTGTGTAGTGGACAGAAGGACGGAGGAGAGGCGGCGGCCGACGTTCTGCAGATAAGTTGTCCTTTCTTTTTTTTTTCTAAACCCCCCCCCCACACCACCACCGTTCCCTAGCAGCTGCCACTGAACTCCAATTTACCTTGATGTCCCATAAGAAATTAAACTAGCCACACCTGAATGAGTTCGAGGCACATCATGAACTTCTATCAATAGGCCCTAGAAACTTTTCAGCCTACTCCTAGAAGCATTGTTATCCACTGCTGTACCACATGAGTGCACAGTCCTCTGTGACAAGGAACCTGTGTTTGAAATCTCTGTTCCAAATTGTTTATGAATCACTAATTTTTAAATAAATATATGCCAACACACACAAATATGCAGATTGCCTAATAATAGGGCTTTAAAAACGATTAATACAGAACTCATAATTTCCTTATATGTTTGACTTTCTTAACATGGAACAGCATTACATTATATGGCAATAGATATTGGTAAACCAAAAGTTTACTAAGGCATTTTTGTGATTTCTATAAACACGGACACCAGACGAGGATCGAAATTTCATAGCTAATTGCAGAGTATTTTTAGGACTCAACCTGGCTATTCAAAATTGGATTGGCACAGTTCATACAAAGGGCCCGATTACGATACCAGACCACCGTGTTTCCATTTGACTGCCGGGCAGGTGGTCAGAAGTGGCTGTACCACGGGGGGGGCGTGCTGCGGCCATAGGAATATGCGGCAGCAGATGCCTCTGCCGTGCAGCGCCTTCATCATGTCAGTGCACCATGTGCCATGCACCATGTTGTGCATAGCACACAGTGCACACACAACAGTGCTAAGGTATGGGGGCACTGCATGTGCCCCCAGGTACATGTTGCTATGGGCTCCGATGCCCATGGGCCCTGTTGGGGGCCCCCTCGTAGCCTTTCCAACAACCTTTTCATGGCAGTGTCTCTGCCATGAAAAGGTTGTCGGAAAGAGCAATCAGAATCACGACAGCGTTGCCTGCCTCTGCACCTCCGCCATTCTGGGATTCTTTTCCAACCGCCGCACCGTCAGGATGATCCAGGCGGTGGCGGCAGTGGTGCGTCCGACTGCTGTGGGTCCAATCGCCAGTATCGTAATACGGCGGTCAAACCGAAGGGCTGGCGGCGGTCGGACCGCCAACGACTGGCTGTCGACAGTCTGACTGACAACACTGTGATCAGGCCCAAAGTGTTTGAATACACCTAACCTCTGCCAACATAAAGCAGACATAATATGACCTACATTTGACCCCATAAAAATGTGTTAAAAATATAAGCATTAGTGCTTCGGGAACCACGAACTGGTGTCATTTAGACATATCTTTGGCTCAGTTTTGGGAATGCCTTTGGTGGAAGTTCAGGAGATGCCAGTGGGGAATTTAAGACTATCACAACGCTTTTTGGCATGAACAACTTCCCTAGCTAGACTTTGGTTTCTTGTAATGCTCCTACATTAACCTGGAAATCTCCAGCTGTGCATGCCCTACCAAAGTGTGCATTGCCAATGAGCATAGTGGAGGGTTGGTATAGTGTGGAAATAGAGGCAATTTTAACACCACTCGCTTGCTTCCTTGTGCAAATAGAAAAAGAGATTAGAAAGTTCTGAGGTGAGAACGAGCAGGGGTTTTCCTCAGTGAAAGCTGATCTCATCTTCGATCCACTAAATATGAGGAAAAGGAAATGGGAATGGGGTATGGAGAGCGGAAGATGAAGATGAGTGGCAACACACAGGCTTCTATTTTTGGTTGAGGAACATGAGCCTGATCCTTATTCAATGGAAAGGAACGGATTAGGAGGCAGAAGAGCACATATATTCACCATCAATGGATAAATAAATATATTGGCAAAAAAATAAAATGCATTCCAAAACTAATACTATTCCAAAAAAAGGGGCCAAAAAAGCATATCTCACAACCCAAAGGAACTTGAATTAGAATACTGGATTCATACATCCTCATTTTGAAAGAAAATAACAAACATGCATTTTTATTGCAGTGAGATATATGTAACAAAATACTCTATTCCCCAGATGTGGTGAGCAAAGTAGGGGTTCTAAGAAGAAAACAGAACGGGGAGGGCATTACTTCGACTCCTCAGAGGGTAGAAACATGCTTGGCAACAGACTCTGACAGCCCTATGCTCTCAGCGTTTCATGCAAGGGTGCCTTAGGAGGGTCGGAGCATTCCAGATTGCTAGAATGATATCTACATAAGATACATTTATATGCAGTAAATATAAATTGGAACCATTGATTGCACTATAAAACTAGCACAGGTAAAGCCCTCCTGCACATACTCTGGGCACCTGTGGTCTAGTGCCTTGTTATCTCCAGGAAAAGGAGAATAAGGAGGTTATTAGATCATCTGGGGTACTGGTGACCTCACGAATTGGCTCAAAGGACCATATTATAGCCTACTTGCTCAAAGCAAGTTCAATTAGTAAATAATGATTTCCTTTTTTTCATTACCCCAACTGTTTGAACTGATATCCATCTCATATTCCAAAGCTTCTAATCAATTACTTCTATAACTATTACTATACAAGCTAAGTGCACCAATTAACATCGAAACCCAACTCGATGGGGAGAGGATGTGGCCTTAGGGCTAGAGCAGTCGACCTCGACGCTGGGGAACCGGGTTCGAGTCTCGGCAGGGACACTCAACATCTTGTGATTCTGGGCAAATCACTTAATCCTCTCCCGCAGATAACAAAAAGTGAATGTGTGCATCTGTAACGCACTGGTGCTCATGTAAAGCGCTTTGATACTTTTGGGTCCAGTTCGCGCTATATAAAACTCCGGGGGGAAAAACTCCAAACCCTATTGAATCCACCGCTATGTAAGGATTACTGCAGTTGTCTTCCTTCATGGGGGGTTCATGGTTTTTTTAGTCAGCTTCAATCACTAGGTTCCTAAACTGTAAGATCGCTCTGACATTCACAATACTCCAGTAATGATTACTTTCAATCACAAAGCAGTCTTGCCAACAGAATACCAATGACAATCATTCTCTCTTGCAGTACAGTAAAGGGGATGCGCTCCCAATAGCCCCTTGAATGCAATCACCGACAAACCAACAACTGCAAAGAAAAAAAGGTAAAAATGTGGCTAAGGATCTCTGAGGATGCAGCACAGACTCTTACCTGGTGCAGTCTAGGATTCCTGAGTATGTGTCTTCATTCACTCCCCTCTGCAGGGACTGTAGCCTCGTCTTAATCACTAAGCAAGAAGAAAAAAGAAACGCTTGTGAGTGGCATGAGCAAGCGGCGTTGATTCAGTACTGGGACCCCCATAAAAGTGCCCTGTGGCCAAACACACCAATTCATGAGGTCTCTGATTAAGTAACGCAGCAGAAATTGAAATACAAAGGTGCAATGACAAAAGGTTTTCTGAGGTGGCAGCTTAGGTACAATGTAGCCAATTGCAACGTCACACATCTAGGGTCCAAATAACTTCGAAGTAAAGGATATGAAAAAAAAGTTCCTAATGGACACCATGTATAAACAAGATATCAGATTTACTAAGTTAGCTTCAAGGAGCTAAATAATTTGAGCAGGTCTAGGAGAGAGCTCAGTGATACAGTGGTGCACAGCGGTATAGCCAGCAGGTAAAGGAGCTCTGCATGTCTCCTCTTGGCATCACTAAAAAGGACTCCCTTGGAGCATTGCATCCAGAACTGGAGGAGACCATTCAATTCTAGAGGCCTCTTCTATAGTAGTGTATTCAGTTCAGAAGGCTTTATCAAGAACAGCGCGTCCAGGTCTAGAGGCCCTCCCTGGAGTACCTTGTACACTTTTGGAGGCCACTTCTTCAGAATGTAAAGGGCAGATTGGAAACAGTCAAGCAACAGAGATCAAAACTACAAGTGAACTGAAGAGAGGGTCACAAATACACAATTCGAAAACATTAGAAATCAAAATGGGTCTTATGATATAATGGAGAGTTTCAATTCCCTAAACGAAAGAAACACAGTACAAGCGGTAAGGGTTTTAGCAGAAGTGTACTCTTAAAACAAAAGGTTACAATGAGAGGCTAGAGATGAAAGGGAAACCCAGGGAGTAAAATGACAAAGAACAAAACAGAAAGTGGAAACGACAGGCACGAGGGGCAATGTAAGACAGTAAGCAAAGGTATAGTAGAGAGTATGAGGGTCAGAAGGGAAATGGTCCACCTTCCCACTGGAACAGCAGAGACACCGCCTTCGTCCACCATGAAGCAGACCGCCTGCCATATTTTAAGTGTCTTGCCGTCAAGTGGGGCATTTCTGAGGAAAGTGCTTCAAGCGAAATGGCTGCAACACTTAATGCTGGTCAAACAGCCATGTCGTGGCAGCCAGCTTTGCATTCTTTAGTTTCTCAGCAACAAACGAAAATGTGTTATGGTATTGATGAGCAGGGACTTTTCTCCCTGCTTGAGAGGGCCTTGTCCCTTCCCGGGTCAACAATGCTTCACATGGCAGAAGCAGGCAGGAAAACTATCTGCAGAAGACCCACCTTAAATAAGACCAACATTGCGACGCACTTACCTGGCATCCCTCTGGCCTGTGGGCCACCGGGTCATAAGTTTCCAACGGTGGAACAAACAGAGGCTCCACTACCAGAAAGGTAACAGTTTTCCTGACACTAGATGTGGCAAGGGAGTTGCGGATTTAGAATTGTGGGAGCCTGGCCCCTGACAAATCATGGTGCATCTCCTACCCCATCAAATCCTTTAAAACTCCAATGATAAGGGGATCTGCTTAAAGAGCAGACAGGAAAATAAACTGAGTGGACATGTGACCAACCCTACTCAACCCTTCTCAGAGAGTATCCTGAAGGCCAGTGCACATCCGGGCCTTTTTAGGAATAGTTATGCTTTGAGGGCCATGTATCATGGTTCCCGAAGCAACTGTCAGAGGCAACTGTGGAAGGTAAGCCAATGTAGGGTCGCTTAGACAAGAAATTGCTTATCTGCAACAATGGGTCCTCAAGTCTTGGGATATACTGAGGTTTTGCACAAAGAAATGTTCAGAACAATGGTTTTACTCTGTTACTTGCTTGGTTTTATATTGCTTTTACAGAGGTGTTTCTCTTTGGTAGGTGGGTTTCAAAGCATTCAAAGGTAAGTAGCACCCTTCAGTCCCCAATACCATACGTGCAAGTATTCCATTTCAGAAGAAGGAAACCAAGTTTAAGTAAATGTCCTGTAACATTCGCACATGCATAACACAGGAATGTAGCCTTTTCGCACTTATGCCCAAATCTGGCAAATATGGATCTTGGCACAGATAAAGTTTTCATACTATATGGCGGTTGGCTGTCGGAATGCAAAAAGGAGCACAGGTCGCACCGCAGACTTGTCGGAATGCAAAAAGGAGCACAGGTCGCACCGCAGACTGACAGGATAAAAATGCTAGTTCTACCCTGTGCATATTATGCCTTGTTGCTGGCAAGAGCCCCAAATGCCATAGGGAGATCACTGGGGGCTTTCAACAGAGTCGAATTCAGTATTATGGAAGCTGGGCGGGACTAGTTAAGGAACGCAATTTTTGCCGGCAGGTTTGGTCACAGAAGCTACAACACAATGTTAATATCTTGGAGGAAGATATTCCAGAATCAGCTCAACTGGATCACATCAAGCATTAATGTCTGGTGCAGTCAGCATGGAGTGGCTGAGGTTCAACGGGTGGTTAGGGAGTTAAAGAAGCGCTTGCACTGTATCAAGGGTGGGCATTGGTAGCTGCACTGCATGCAGCAGAACTCGGGGATACTTTTTAACTAAACCCCAAAACTACATGGAAAATGTTTTATTAGATAAGCTGATAGGATTTCCCCCGAGCCCTCCTAGTGCATTTTAGACAACTGCTGAGCCAGTGGAATCAAGACCTCTGTTGTACTGGGCCAGACTCTCTTTCCGTCCCAATGCAGCAGTGCATTAGGCAGCTTTTGCTCAAGTCCTCAGTGTGGTAAGGTTACATTTTGTACAATAGGACACCTAGGAAATACTAGGTATACCCGAGAGCTCAAATCCATTTCAGACACTCAAGAGAGATGAAGAAAGAAGGCCTTGCTTATATCTAGGCCAGGTACTTGAATTGACATCCTCCATCATACATCCTGGGAAAAATGTTCCCAAGCAATGATCTACTGAGAACAAGAGGATGTGTGGCTTTGAGAGATATCTGTCAGCTGAAGAATATTTTCCCTTCAAACACAAATAAAAAAGCAGGTAATTCACAGCAGAGTTATAAAACGCTTCTTTTACAAATATTAATGGGATAGGACAAAGGGGTGAGGCATGAGATACTCTGCTGCGAGGGACAGGTGGAATCCCTCCAGTCTCCATATGTATTTCAAACCATCAAGGCTAGGAGTCATGAAACAGCGTAAAGCAAGAAACAGGTCTCACTCCTGCTGTAATTCTTGTCATGGCTTTGTCTACACCACCAAATAGTTCTGACAGATAAGCAGCACCAGATCAGTTACCTGAGACAACATGTCAGAAGTTTTCAGAGCTATCAAACAGAGCAGTCTCTTTCCTGAGGATCAGCTCTAGGTGATGTGCAGACCTCTAGGAGACCACTCTCAAGCAAGTGCTCCTGGCTTTGTTTATAGATGCATCTCGCCTTGCTGTCTCAGGCAATAACCCATGAATCGAAAATAATTTAAGGCCACTTTACTACATATGTGACTTTCAGAAAACCACTTCCTTGATATTTAACACAGACATGTCCTACAGTATAGGTCATGGTTCGTGAAGGTGTCTTGCTGGTGCTGGTCACTAGTGTATTTCTTACTAACCATGTATGGTGGGAGATGTATAGGTGAGTCAATCATGAACAAATTTCCGTTTTGTTATTTGCTGCAGTACAATAAAAATAGAATGACAGAGTAGTATGAGTGAAACTACAGCGCATGGGGGAGGGTAACCCCAGAAGGGCAAACATATATTCTAAATTATTTGAATCTCCAAAGCTTATGATTCTTGTTTGTTTCAAATATTGTATTGCATTTTCATTTGCCTTTATATCAATTGTATTGTTGTCCAAACCTGTCAATCTTCAAAATACTTGCAAAAAAAAAAGCAAGCAGATGCTTCAAAGTGGCCGAATACACACACATAAAACATTTTTAGCTCAGAATCGGTAATGTTAGTGGAATATTTATTTCATGTGTTGCGATAAATGTTACATATCCCAGAAATAGAGGGTTCAGCAACACATTGCTAAAGAAACAATGCAATGTGTCATAACATAAAGCTAATCCCAATAGCGGACTCCCAATTTCAAAACAACGTAAAATGGCAAATTGTGCATAGTTTTAACTTGTGTATACATTTTCATAGCAGACAGTGAGGATAATGGCTCGTTGTTACAGAAACGATTTAGCTTGGTGCTTGCTGTTATTGCAGTCTCCATGCCTAGATCATAAACAAATTGGGGAAAGTGGACCACCCCATTCAGAAGTTTTAAAACATTTGCAGCGATTCCCAAGCTTCCCCCAGTCTGAAGTCTGTCAAAATGCACACTGCCATTGTAAGTACTGCCACCAGGCACCAGATTTGTAACTCATGTCACCAGTATTTACTAAAATAGGTTGAAAGCGCACTACTCCTGGTGTACTGTGCCTCATTGTACTACATGCTGTAGTGGTCAACTTATTGCTTTGTTTTTGGCCCTTCGTTATCGTACAGTTGGATTACTGCAAGACTGGAAATAACAAATGTACAATACAAATTATGTACAATAGAAATCCCTTCTGAATCATTTCAAGGCCTGTCAACTTCTGGTCCCCTCTATCTCCCGCCAAGTATTCGCTGTATTTTACATACCAGACCTATGTGCCCATATTCTACTCACCGTCACAAGGATTGACTGCCACTGCTGCTATGCTGCCCGCTGCGCAGCCAGCGAGGAAGGAGACATAAAATGGTGATTTTTCTTCACCGGCCTTCTGTCCCAGGTGGTTCAGGTTGGCAAAGAGGGGGAAGTAAACGATTGAAAATGGGACATCCCTAAAAGGATAAAAAATATAAAGGTCTCTCAGAAAGCATAACTATCAGCAAATGTACCCTAAGAAGAAAAAAAATGGTATTGCAGCAAAAGGTCCATTACTGGGTTATTGCTAAATTTGTGTGAATGAGTCAAGATGGCCACAGACGTCTCTTAATCAGTCAAACTTGTTTCAACATTGTAAATTCCAAGAAGTAGAACACCAAGTCCTTTTAAGTTTTTGTTGTCACAGCCACAGTCCAGATGGGTACAGTCTGACACCTTATCTCTATGAATAGTCAGACACCCTAACAGCCTCATCAGCACAGTAGCTTTGTCATGTTTTGTATTCGGTACAACTACTGCTACCTCAGAAACTCGTTGAACATGTTTTGCAGTGATACCCTGGATATTGGTAGAGCTCCGAACGTGCCATGTTCATTACACCGACAAAACAGAAGTAGTGATCTTTGGCAACAACACCTAACCATGGGACTCCAACTGGTGGACGACCGAACTTGTACCCACACCAAGAAGCCATACCAGGAACCTCAGAATTATCATCAACAGCAAACTGGACAGGCACACAAAAGTCAACACTGTCACTGCACCCTGCTTTCACACCCTGAAGATGCTGAGGAAGATCTTCAAATGGTTCCCAAACAACACTAGAAAAACTGTCACTTACGCCCTAGTCACCAGCAAATTAGAATATGAGAATACCTTCAATGCCAGGATCACCAAGCAACTCACTACAAGGCTATAAACCATCCAGAACCTGGCAGCCACACTCATTCTGAAACTCCCACACAGAACTCACATCAGACTACACCTCAGGGAAATACACTGGCTCCCGACACACAAACGTGCTCAAGTCAAACTCCTCACACACAGTCAGGGCACTACACAACTCAAGCCCCGCCTTCCTTAAAAGTCGCATCTCCTTTGCATACAAAGAACCAGATCAGGAGTACAGGTGTTTTCTTACATCGCTCTAAAAGCGTGGAATGACCTCCAACTCCACATCGCAGCCTCCTCCGGTTCAACAGGAACGGCAATAACAAATAAGGTACAGTCTGGCAAAAAAAAAAGAACAATCTAACCTATTCTAGGACTATCACATTTACCCTGATAGGAGATGTTACCACGACTAGAGAATCCCCCATAGCCAGTATTCTGGAATCCGGTTGAGCGATCGAGGTGTAACAATTGGCTTGAGCGAGCCACCTCCAAACACTGTGCACAGGAGCATATCAGCAACATCAAGGGTGACTAGATCTCTGCTGCACTTCGAGAACTTTGTCGTTGCCCATTGTGGGGTGCGTGCCATGACTTGGTGATGGAATTAATTTGGCCCCTTGGTCTCTGGCTCAATGCATTTCTTACACCTACCTTAGCAGCGTGGCCCCGAGGCCTTTGTAGAGTCCTGCGATGCCTTTGGTCTTGAATAGTTCCCTGCTGATCTGCATTGCTGTAGGTCGAGGCTGGGCCACAGGCTCGGCAGCTACTGCTGTCCCTGCAGCGGTACTTATCTGGGCCTGTGCAGACATCATCTTTCTCTGAGCAGCTACATGGGAAGAACAGAACACACCAGAAATTAGACATTGATACACATACACAAATATATTTCCTCATGCCATACAATTCTGAAATGTGTTTACACAAGGGAACGGCAGTATCCATTCAGGAAATTAAGGTTTGTCTGTTTTATCAGTCTTTTTTTGTTATCTTTGTTAAATGAAGGGTGGGTACATCTTGCTGCTTGCTGCAGTGCCAGGCAAAAGAGTGAAGTTCCGACTCAGTCCTTCCATACTACAATACATAGCAGCTCTGGGATAACACCATGCCCCTGCAGTGAGTAGCTGACGTGTGAAGATATTTTGTGTCCTTGTACAAACATTTTCTCCTAAAAATTCAGAATTTCAGTTTTGCACACATTTGTACGCCAGGCTAGGCAGAAGATGGCAAATTGTGATTTACATGTTCTGGATAATGTTAGTGCACAGAGCCGTCACAGGAATACAATGGGTGCATAACACATCCCTATGGTGAAGAAAGCACTATGTTTTCACACTATTACATGGTCTTAAATGAACTTCCGCACTAAGAGAGCCTCTCGCTACTTGCTTTGCGATGCTGCTAAAATATATTTGGAAGGGGTCAACCAGTTCTCCAATGTGCTAACGGAAATGGGTTACATTTGTGGAGGATTTGACAGCATACGTGTTGTTCGTGCCATATTATCTGTGCCCTGCATTTGATTCAATCTCCTTAAACCCAAAACTGACCACATTGGTTTGCAGCTATGCTAGTAAAGTGGGGCTAGTGGGGCTTTGCAAAATAAAAAGTAAATTATACTTTGCCTCTCCTGACGTACACAAGCTTCAAAGAGAGAAAGAGTGAGGAAGAGAAAGACAGAAAGAAAAAGACAAAAAGAATAGGAGGGGGGCATACTGCTGTGTATTATGATCCTTTAAGGTCATTAAGAAGTTCTGGTGACATAATAAACCACACGACCTTAGGCAACATTGCACTTGTAGGCCACTGTATATGCCACTAGATTGGGGTTTAATGCATCCTGTTTTAGAAGTAGATTTATCTTTAGATGTGAAGGAGGTTGCAGCTGCTCTTTGTAATGTTGAGCTAAAAGCATTTACTGATTGCATGGGAGGGTTAGTTTTTGTCCAGCCGATTGATTAACCTGGATGGTGGGTTTTGTTTATTTAGTGAGTCAAGAATTAAATCAGACTACAGAACTGATATAATAGGCTAAAGTAGTTCTATTAAATTATGGAAAATAATTCACGGGTACAGCAATTTCTGTGACATTAGTTATTGGAACTGCTGCAGACTGTAAATTAACAATAGTCTAACATTTAATAATACACTGATCACTATAAGGATATGATCATCCCTGTCAATGCGGCTTACTTTGTGCCTTGCTCACCAGTTTTATTTCTAGCTTAAATTTGATCTTTTTATATAGGTTGAGTTGGATAGAGGAACCCAGACCCACTGCGCTTTCATATGTAAAAGACAAATAGATAGGTAACACACAGCTGCCACGTTTTCAGATTCCATATGTGTGACATTTCCATGGTTTTAGTGCACTTATGAGTGACATTCAGCTGCCAAATATGTGACACTTAAGAGTGACACTTTCATGCGAGTAAAATCAAGTAATGAAGTGCCTGGAAAGAGAGACATATCACAAATTGCACCCCTTTGAGAAATGAGAAGCTCTAAAATATCTTTAAACTCCTGAAAAAATCCTGAAATGAAAGGTCAACCCTTGCTTTATAATTAACACTAAATCTCTGCATATTTTGTGGCAGCCTACCTTATAGTGTATGTAGTACAATTTTAAAACATTGTGCATATCGACAGTGCTTTCAGTCACAAGCTGTGACCTTGTAGAAATATAATGTAGAAGTTACTACCCCTTCCCACTGTGCCAACCAGGAAAAAAAAATGTTTCTCTCTAGTCGCACACAAAAACACCTTCTGTGATTGCATTAACTAATTGGGGTTTCATGATGTTAACCTAAAAGAATGCATTTCTCATCAATTTCTTTAATTTGGATGATTTATCATCTTTCATTTAGGTGTGTGGTTTTTGTGTATGGAGTTACCTAAAATCAAAGACGAACAAAATAGTTATAGAATATTTTTTTCCCCAGATTCTGTTTTGTTGTGAGACCTAGGCCGCAGTGGCTTGTGGAGCAGATAGAGTGCAAGCCCATTTAGGCATTATCACTTTTGCAGTTTCAAATTTCAGCAGATATTTAAACCTGGCTTCAGAGCAGGACATCAGAGCAGCATATTTCATAGGATACTGACAGCTTGGCTTTTGCAGCTGCATAGAGCTTGAAATTGCCACACACCACATTGATGATGAATACATAAATACCAAGCATTCTCTGTGTGAAACACAAAATAACCCACCTTCATCCCCTGGCATTTCTGTGCTCCCAGCTTGAAATTTAAATAAACAAAAACATGCCTCTGAGCAGTGTAAATTAACAGGAATTGTGGCCTAGAATGCTTAAGCACATGTGCAGAGATCAGATGAGGACAGTCAGGCCCATTGGGCTCACCGGGCTTCAGCCCCCCCTCCCCCCGTCGTGTGTGTCAGCCCGGGCTGAGACAGCTTCCCGGGCTGGCGACCGTCTAATTGCAGCCGCACCCGAGTACTTCACAAGTCTTTTAAAGACCATTTACTTGTTAATGAGGCTTCTGTTGTGTTTTCACCCCTTCTTAGAGCCACTCTGCCTATGGCAGGAAGAATTAGCCTCCCCCCCCCCCTCTAGTTGCCCGCCTGAGGACAGTGCAGACATTGAGGACAGTGCATTAGACTGAGAGTGTGCGACTCATCTGACTGCTGCCATTCCACAAGTGCCTGCAGAGCGTCTTCCAGGCTGAGCGCTACGCCCGCTAGCTTTATCTTCAGCAGAGACGCCTTGGGGCTGACGTTCTTCAGCTCGAGTGGATAGGGGGCTACGGGCTGCAGTTTGTGTCCTACCATAAGGAGAGTCACAGGCATCAGCTCTCGTCACTTAGGTCAGTTACACTAGTGTGGGCATAATAAAATAATACATTTTGCTTCTGGGTTCCATGTGGCCGGAAGGGGCAGTAGAGCACAATCACATGGCTCTTCCAGACGCTGGTAAACAGCATCCTGTGGATTCCGGCGCGGCCCGCTCTGCACAGGGGTGGAGAGTCAGGCGGGGGGAGGGGAGAATAAAAAATAATAAAAAAATAAACTTACCTTGAGGCCGGGTCTTGCGTCTCTGCTCCTGCTCTCCTGCCTCCGAATCAAGGACAGGAAGCAGGCAGCCACCTAAGCCAATCACAATGCTGCGTTGGGATTGGTCTGATTGCCTTGACAGGGCGCTCAGCCAGGGGCTGGAGGGGTGGGCATGTTTTTGATGCAGACTGTAATGCAGCCTGCATGGAGAAAGTGTGCATGACTGGTTTGGCCGACCAAACAGTCATTGCACTCTCAGGAATGAGCAAACCACTCCTCCCCTGCTCCCAGAGCAGCCCCGCCCACCCGCCCGCAAAGCAGCAGGACACGAAGCATAAATTGATATTAACTCTAAGTTATTATAATTTTATGTTTCTACTTGCCACTGCTTAAAAGCAGTGGGGCAACGCCATACCGGAGGAGCCGCCACTGCTGCTCTGACCGCTTGCCGTCACTAGTAAGTGGTGTACTCACTGGTCACACAAGGGCTGACGTGCCAGTCAGTAAGTGCGATCTCCTCCTGGTTGCCCATAGACAAAAAGGCACCATTCTGGCAGCATGGGGCAGGGACAAGAAAAAGCAAAGCTGCCGCAGCCTCATTGTCCGCCTGTGGGATCAATCACCCTGTGTGGTCAGTGCAGTGGGGCAAGTCCCTTGTCAGAAAATAACAACAGGCAAGGTGCCGTGCCCGGATCCACATGGGGCACTGTCACTTGCTGATCGGAATTGGTTTGCCTGCACAGTGCCAGAGTTTATTGGATCAATAAGCACGGCGGCATGCCCACACATCTCCAAGTGTGGCATTGGATGGTCTGTCTTTTATTGTTTATGACCACCATATCTGCCCCACTGACAGCACGCAATTGTTAGCTGGGCTCGCCTGATGTGGGAGATTAAATGATTTCCCCGAGGCGCCCAGAGTTCATGTATTGTGTATTTTTGTTAGTTTGAGCACACACTCTATAGCCACTCTGCCAGCCGCGCATTCGCTGCAGTCGCTTCGGGGTAGTTGGAGGGGCGCTTTAATGCTTGACTAATGCATTTTAGTTTGGCGATGCGGACACCAGCACTAAAATGCTTTAGTATAGCTCCTGATGCGTGGTACTTGACAGGGCTGGTAACAAGGAGTTTTCGGGTGAAACTAATATCTCGATAGACATCCAAGATCACGGTTTCCTGCCAGCCAGAGTGTGATAACCCATGCTCCCCACACGGGGCCGCCATTATCTCACTGAGACACTGGTGTCAACTGTCCTAATAGCTCATGCATTGCTCTAGAAAGGATACCTTATTAACAAAAGGCTCATTTCAATTCTTGCTCTGCTGCAATGAAAACAACTATGATTATTAATGAGGGTAAAATCGTTTTCTACTGCATGACTGCAACGAAGAAGCACAACAGCATTTTCCTGCAATATATTTCCACAGCCATGGAGGGGTCTAGTCTCAAACGTAAATATACTCGTGTATATTTACTCCTTGTGTGTATTTACTACTACAGCTAGGAGTAACTTTACATGTATTTGTTATTCAGCGCTTCTGAGTATAGATTTACACCTAGCTGTAGACTTGCATGTCTCCACCCCCTCAAATAAAGAGGTGGAGCTTCCTAAAACAAGATTAACAAAGGTAAAGTTACATGGAACTAACTTGGCACAGATAGGTACAGCTCTCTGCCATCATGGTGGGAATCTCCCAATGGGAAGGTATAGGGCAAATTATTAACGTTTATTATTCTTTGAAACTAATTATTAAAAGTATTTAAATGTAAAATATAAACGTAAGCTAATTTTAAATATTTACTTTTAAACTAAAACTAATAAAATAGAATGTTACAACACATTTACCGATCAAAATTGCATCTGTATTCAATAATGAATTTAAACACAAATTTGTAAATAATGTAAATATTTTTTCAGAAATTGCTATCTTAACATTTTTATTTTTTATGCTTAATTTTGTTTAAAATTATGTGTTTCAATCATATATTTAATTTAAATGTTTAAATTATTTCATTTATTAGCTATTATTTCCTATGGGGCATTATTTTATTTCCCTACCGCCACTGTTTTCAATGAGAATGTTTAGCAGTACCTGTGGTTGGCTTGTGTGGTGCTCAACTTATTCCAAGGCTGGGCTGCAATACATTTGAGTCTGGTCTGACAGCTTTAGGGCTGTAGTAACTTTAGAAGTGTAGTTTGTGAATATCAATGGTCTTGTTGGGGGTGTGCCTAAAGAGCCGAAGATGGCGGACGTGTAGCTCCAAGGCTTCGTGCCGAAATCCTGCACTATCCCGCGACCCCAGTCCCTGGAGGCCCCCTACTGCTCGGGGGGCTGAGGCAATAGGGACGGCAGAATCAATTGTTTCCAGCGGATGGGGCCAAGGGCGTTGGATGGTGGATATAACCTGCGGAGTACCTCCGGCCCAGGGACAAGATGGCTGCCCATCTCTTGCGACCTGAGACGTTACAGACGGGCTGACCGCACCCTGTGGCCTGGGTCCAGGGCGTGCATTTTTCCTGCAGCGGAGTGCCGGGTCTGAGGCTGGAGACTGCCACAGTGAGCTGCGACCGACCCCGGCAGGAGCCACGGAACGGAGCGACTAAACCCCAGGAGTTGCCACAGTGAAGCGGAAAAGTGGGCCGCTCTGGCGAGAGGTAGGAAACCAATGAACAACAGAGCACCACTGTGAAAGAGCCAGAAACCACATTGGGGTGCGGAAAGTATAGCGAAGTAGAGCGGGCCCGGAGGCTGCTCTGAGGACATGAGAGACGCCCTGCTTGAAGACACGCCCATTGCCGAGTGGAAGAGTAGGAGGCCCTGTCCAGAGCTGGAGAGCGGCGCGGTGAGTCCGGTCCCTCCGGGGGAAGAACGGTAGAGTGCTGCAGTCTGACTGGGTGTTTCCCTCAGGAGTGATTGGCCCCGCGCAAACCCGCTGTGACAGGAATGGATGGCCCAGACTCCTGACTAGTCTCCCTGGGCGGCTGCCCTTGCAGTATATGGAGTGCGGGTAAGGTGGAATCGGCCCCCTACCTTGCCTTAGTGCAGATTGAGGGAAATGGAAACTCCCCCCCCCCCCCACGGATGAGGCGGGGTAACCATAGTGCCTACCCAAAACACAGGTAGCCTGGAGGTATTGCAAGGCTGACTTTTGGATACAAAGAAGGGAGAGACCTAACTGCACTGACTGGGAACCACTCCCCCCCAGCCAGAAGCAGAATATTACCTGGATAATGCGGGGCTGCTGCCAGAGGCATACACATGTGTGCTTGGTTCCACGCTGGAGAGGGAATGGGGAACACCAGGCCTAGGCAGAGCACCCTGCAGGTGGGAGATACTTCCCTACCCCCCACATGGAAGTGGAGAGAAGAAGAGGAGTCATCGATACACGCCCACCTTGACATGGTATTGGCTGCTATCGTGGATACGAAGTCCACGCTCCAACAAGACATTGGCTCAGTGTCAGTGGGACTGGGCCTGCTGAGAACAGAACACCACAAGCTATCAGACAGGGTCAAGGAGAAAGAGCAGACGCTGAAAGACCTCCTTCCAGACCAGAAAGTAACTACCCACAGAGTTGAAGATCTCGAGGCAAGGGTACTCACATTGGAAAGGAGTGCGGAGGATGCCGAAGGGAGGAATTGCCGCAATAATATTTGCCTGGTGGGCCTACCAGAGGGAATCGAAGGGTCGGACATGGTGACTTTCTTAGAACACTGGCTCTCCTCGGAGGCGGCGATGGACCACCTTACTAAATTCTTTGCTCTGGAGAGAGCACACCGAGTACTGGCACGGCCTTTGGTGCCAGGGAGGCCTCCTAGACCTGTAATAGCTAAGCTATTACACTACAGAGATCAGGACATTATTTTTCAGAGGGCACGCATACAGGGGCTATATGAGCTCGACAATAGCAAGGTCCTCATTTTCCCAGACTTCACAGCAAAAGTACAACAACAGCGAGCTTCCTTCGGCAAGGCCAAGAAGGCACTCAGAGCAGATGGCATTCAATACTCTATGATGTTCCCGGCCTGGCTCCGCATCATGCTTGATGGCAAAACATCCTTCTGTGACACCCCAGATGCTGTGTGGGCTTGGATAGAAATGTACACAACAGAAGTGCCTTCGACGAGACACCGGGCGAAACCCGGGAATGCAAACGTAAGTCCAGGAGGTGAACCAAACGGCCCACTGGGGGCCCCGCATCACAAGGTCCCTCCACATCGCAGACGGAGGAAAGGAAAGTGGCGCTGCAGGCCGTGGCGGATATAGTATCCTCGCAGAAATCTATGGACATTGGGGACGAGTACTTGGGGTGCCGCTCCACGAGTTCTGATTCAGGAAACTCGGCCTTAGGCGGAAAGAATCTACCGATAATCACTCCGCAATCAGTTGATGATATTATCTAACAAAGACTCCTGCTGGCTGGAATTCGGCTGCCGAGGCGGATAAGGACTCCTGCCATAGATGGGCTGGCTGGTGCACCTTAGAGCCTCTTATTCGGATTGGCTTGCCAGCTCCCCCTTTTGGATTGCCCCCACTGAGACTCAGTAGGGAACTTTCCCTCACTAATGTTTTCTTCCTACATAGGTTTGGACGGCCAGCCGTTGCTGGACTGCCCTGGGATGCGGGAGTTTATGGTTGGGGTGTTTGTTTCTTGGATTAGTTGCCAGGAGGAGACTTGGCCAGCATTGGGGAAGCCTTGGAAGCAGAGAGAAAGGGTTAAAGCCGGAATATGGGAGGGGGGTCTTAGCCAGGCACCATGGCGAATGTACGTCCTGTAATAAAAGTGTTGACCTGGAATGTCCGGGGCATGGGTTCAACTTCCAAGCGTCATAGTATTCACTGTTATTTGTGCCATCAGGGTGCACAAGTGGTCATGCTCCAAGAGACCCACCTCACTAAGGAGGAGGTTTTCCGACTACGCCGCAGGTGGCGGGCCATATATTTGCTACCTCTTATTCTGCATACTCCTGTTGCACACTACTGTGGATAAGGGCGATAGCGGTGATACGGGCCAATGCATGGGTCAGACACTGGGAGTGAAGAGGGAACTGAATAGAGAACTTACTTCTCTGGAAGAACGTCTACACGATCTGGGTAACAGACTGGGCACAGATGAGACTGTACAAGCAGAGCACCTTGAGGTGAGAGACGAGTATAATGAGGTCTTAGAACGGCTTCGCCGAATTGGCGTGCAAGAATACCAAGAGTGGACTCATCAGGAGAGGGGCCAATCGGAGAGGCTCCTAGTGTGGTTGGTACACCTGGAAACAAAAGGCTCGCCTATAACGCAGATACTTAGCAGCAAAGGGGGGTACCTCTGTATACACCAAGGGCTATAAATGTAGCTTTTCATAGTTACTACAAAACTCTCTACGATCAACCGGAGTACATTCCACCGGCAATGGAGGAAGATTTCCTTACGTCCCTACCGATATGTAGTCTAGATCTAGAAATTCAGAGAGACCTCGGAGGGCCAGTGACGGCATTGGAGATCCCACAAGCCATCAAAGAGATGGCTAGAGGGAAGATGCCCAGCCCAGATGGCCTACAGATAGAATTTTATTCAGAATTTGCCCCAACACAGATTCCTAAACTTGAAACGGTATTCGCTGAGTCCCTGCGACTAGGATATCTGCCGGTGTCATCCAGGGAGGCATTGGTGGTCCCCCTACCTAAATCCAAGTCCACCTCAGTCGGTCCAGCGGGCTATCGCCCTTTATCCATGTTGAACGTGGATTTTAAAATTCTAAGTAAAGTATTAGCGACTAGACTTCTCCCACATATGCAGGAGCTTATACATGAAGACCAGAACGGCTTTATACCTACTAGAACCACCTTGGGAAACTTGAGTAGGCTGTTGCATGTTCTCCATCACTCAGACACCCTCCAATATACGGATGCTTTGATCATGTCGATTGACCTGGAGCAGGCATTCGATTCTTAAAGATGGGACTTTTTAGATTTGGTCATGAGACGCATGGGACTGGGTGAGGGCTAGGCCCGCTGGGTACGCCAGTTATATAAGAACCCAACGACGAGGGTCAAGACTGGAGGGGTGGTCTCGGTGACATAGGGGGTCCACCGCGGTACTAGACAGGGATGCCTATTGGCAACCCTGTTATTTGCACTGGCTATTGAACACCTGGTGGTGTATTTCCGGCAGAGAGGAGCAGGACATGGGCTGACGGTGGGAGGAAACGAGCATGTGATATCACTATATGCTGACGACCTGTTGCTCTACTTGAGGGATGGGCACGAGAGCGTGGTGAATGCTATTGCGTTGCTGGAGAGGTTTTCCAAGCTTTGAGAAAAGCTATACACCATTTTGCCCAGAAGGGGGCTTGGAGGCTATTCAATCAGTGATGACGGTCAACGAGAAGGAGACAACGATAATGCACTGAAAGATTCATGTTTATTTATTAGAACGTTTTTAAAAAGTACAACTGTGGCACAACTTCAAATCATCGTGACAGAAGTCTGAGAGCAGTTATCATCCTCTCAGACTTCGGGGTACATATTCAGTACATATTCCTCAGTTGCTGACCTTGCACTTAAAAAGTCAGTCAAAGGGCACATGCAAAGTCTCATTTTCTCGGGGGTGCGAAGACAGAGATAATTGGTTCTGCCTTCATACAGGGTGTTAGACTTGGCATCTTTTGGCGTGTTTCCCCTGACTTTTTGCTTTCTGACCTCCCGGTTTTGACTCTGTTTTTGCTGGTGTAATGATTCTGCGCACTTTCCTCACTGCTGTCCAGTGGGAAAGTGCAAGTGCTCCTGTATAAAATGTGTTATGGATTGGTGTTTCCATGATTGGCCTATTTGGTTTATGTGTCAGTCCCTTGTAAAGTGCACTGCGAGTGCCAGGGCCTATAGACCAAATGCTGTTGGTGGGCTGCAGCACTGGATTGTGCCACCCACGCAAACAGCCCGTAAAGTGTAACTCGGGCCTGCCATTGCAGAGCCTGTGCGCAGCCTGGGGCTGCCATGTCGACTTGGCAAGTGCACACACTTGCAAGTCCCTAAACCTTCCCTTTGCTACATGTTAGTCACCCCTAAGGTAGGCCCAAGGTACCCCTGTGGGCAGGGTGCGTTGTATGCGAAAGGTAGGACATGCCCGGGTGTGTGTGGCATGTCCTGATAGTGAATTACAGCCTAGTTCGTTTTTCACTATTGCAAGGCTACCTGTTCCCCCTAGGCCAGAACGGGCAGTTTTGATTATTACAGCTTATAATCCTAACTGACCCCGGGAACATGGTAGAAATTCGAGTTTAGTATGCCTGGACTCAGAATGATAAAATGCATCTTTTAGTGAAGTTAGTTTTAACATTCTGTGTTTGAAAATACCACTTTTAGAAAGTGGGTATTTTCTTGTCTAACCATCCAAGCCTGCCTCCGCGAGGTTGTGTATTCCTTGTCTGGAATGTGAATGACAGGGGCTGGGGGATGCCAGGAGACAGGGTGAGTCAGCACAGGGCTGAATAGCAAGATCTACATGTAGATGGGTGGGAGGGGTCGCACCTGGGCCCTGAATAGGACAGTGCCTTCCCTCCACAATGCTGGCTCCACCTCCTGTGGTGCGTCTGATGTCCCTGGCCTACTCACTGAAAGAAGGGACGGAGACTTGTCAACAAAGTGCTCCAGAACTGGTTTGGACTAGGCAAAGGCCTCTCTGCCTTCAGAGAACAAAGGAATTTGGGATATAAATATTGGGGCCCTGACCCCATGAATTTAGATCTCGCTGGAATCAAGGAACCTGCCAAGACGAAGCGCTGGAAGAGCTGCCAGGAGGAGTACTGCCCCTTTGCTGTGTTGTTGCTTTGTTGGGTTGGCCTGCAGCTGCTGCTTCTGCCTTGGGCAGGGAAAGGAAGGAACTTTCTACAAACTTGTGCTGAGTATCTCCAAGGGCCTGGAACCGAGCTGGCCTCCTGTTAAGAAGTCTCAGGGACTGCAAAGACTTCACAAGCCTCTGGGTACCGCTTCTGGAACGCTGTTTCAGTTGCCACAGAGGAAGGGAACTGCAACCGACTCCGTCAACCGAATCCATCCCTGACCGGTGACCTGTTTGCACCGCAGACCGCATCGCCCCGCTTCGCATCGCAACCCTGGTCTCACCGTGGGCGACGTCCGACGCCGCCAACACCGAGCCACTGCTTGCACCGTGACCTGTGGGCACCGCAGTTCGCATCGCATCGCTTCACTGAACCAGCCGGACCCGACCGACGCGGTCGCTGCAACTGGCTCAAGAGTCGTGACCGCATCGCATTTGGGGCACCGCTCGCACGTCTGCGACACACCGCTCCGACTCGCACCGCTGTCCGACGCCAGCTCCCGCACTCCGGCTAGGTCGCCTGCATCGCAACCTGTCAGCACCGCATCGAGCAACGTCTCACCCTGCATCGCACGCCTTGGACTCACCGACTCCGTCTGCACGACGCTCATCGAGCCGCTGCCTGCACCGCATCGAGGGACACCGCACCCTGCATCGCTCCGTCTTGCACCGCAACCGCGACGAACGCCGACCGGCTCGTACACTCCGTACCAGCCACAACGAGAAAGGTACTGTAACCGAGTCTGTTAACGACTCTGCTGGCCCGTATCGACGCGGTCGGCTGGAACTGTTAGACTCTGGGGTTTTCAGCATCGCGGTAGGCTCGGACGGAGCTACCGCCTCGTACGAACTTTGTTTTTGGACTATTCCTGCAAAGAAGAAGTTACCGTATCAAGCATTCATTTTTAAAGTATAGTATTGTGGATTTTTGCCGTAATTGGTCTTGTCTTGAGTATATAAAATATTGGTTATTTTTCTAAACTGGTGTGGCGTCCGTTTGTAGTGCTTACGCTGTATTACTGTTGGTTATGTGCAAATGCTTTACACACTGCCTCTGAATTAAGCCTGACTGCTCGTGCCAAGCTACCACGAGGGTGAGCAGGGGTTACTTCACGAGTGTAACACCCTTACCCTGACTAGGAAGAAGGGTCCCTACTTGGACAAACGTGCAAGCCCTTGCCAACTAGAGATCCCATTTCTAACATTGGTTGTCAGCGGTGAGGATAGGACTTGTGTTTGCACTTGACTTACAGTGATTGGTGTGCACTACTACCATATCGCAGACCATTACGTACCACATTTTGGTTCTTTTTCTTTTGGCCTATTTTTGATCTTGCCAGTTTTCAACTCACTACTTTTGTCATGCCTGACACAGCTGCATCATCCGTTGCATCTCTGGAAATTATCTTTGAGGAGGATAGGTTGGAAACCTACGCCGTAAAGGAACTACGAGCAATTTGTAAAAACCTGAAAGTCCAAATTAAAGGCCTCACAAGGAAGGAGGAGCTACAGAAAGCGCTGAGGGCCTGGGTAGCAGCCAGACATGCCAGTGGGCAGCCTGGTAATCTCAGTGAGGAGGTGGAGGAGCCTATTTCCAGGGTGGATGTGCTTTTGGGTAGGGGGGAACCCGCCAGGTCAGGCAGCAGCAGTCTGTCCCCAGAGGAGCTGGAGGACAGGCGGGAGGCAAGGCGGTTTGAGCTGCAGAAGCTCAGGCTGGAGAGTGAGCGGGAGGAGAAGAGATTGGCCATAGAGGAGAGGAAGATGCTCTTAGAGCATGAGAGAGAACTGAAGGAGCTAGAACTTAGGAGTAAGTCAGGCTCAGATGGTGGCAGCAATTCGTCCAGAAAGGCAGACAGGATTGTGCACATTCCCAAGAACGTAGGCAAGGAGTTCAAGAAGGGGGATGACATACAAAGGTGGTTTCAGGGTTATGAGGCAGCCATACACATGAATGGGGTCCCTGAGGAGAACTGGGGAGCAGGATTGTGGCCACTTTTCCCTGAAGAAGCAAGGGATGCTCTGATAGCTTTGGGTAAGGGGTATCACCTCACCTATGCTGACATGAAGGATGCCCTTCTCACGAAGTATGGTCTTACTCCTGAAAAGTACAGGGATCAGTTCAGGTCCAGTAAGAAGTCTGATGCCAACACTTGGTTGGAATGTGTGGATGTGTTCTGCAGGTCTCTGGATGGTTGGGTGAAGGGCAGTAGTGTAACAGATTTTCAGGGGCTCTACAACTTGATTGCATGGGAGCACTTGTCTAGTCTATGTTTTGCAGATCTGCGCCAGCACCTAGTTGATAGTAAGCTAACTGACCCCAGGAAGCTTGCTATGGAAGCGGACCGCTGGGTGAGTACCAGGGTCCACAAGAAAGCGTTTGGGGAGACTCAGCCAAAGGTGGGCAGGGTCCCCAGCAGAAAGGTGGGGGGGACAAGGGTAAAGCACAGGAGTTCTCTAAAGGGCCCCAAACTAGTACCCAGGGTAAAGGTTCCCAGCCCCCCGGTGATAAGAAGAAAGGGGTCTCCACAGGGAAGCCTGTTGAGACCGGCCCCGCAAGTGTTATGCATGTGACCATAAGTGATAAGGTCACTTTAAGGGGGACCCCAAGTGCCCGAAGGGGACACAGCCACCCACCGGTGGACAGTCCAAAGTGTTGGCTAGTGTAGCGCTTGGGGAGGAGGGGTGCCCACAGGAGGGTGGGGATCCCGCAGAAATGACCCTTGTCTCACTAGGGGACAGTGAGATGGTCCCAGGAAACCAGGTGCCCCCTAACACAAAGAAATATAGCACCTGGGTGACCATTAATGGGAACAGGGTAGAGGCTCTCAGAAACACTGGAGCCAGTGTGACCTCAGTCCGGTGTCACCTGGTGTCTGAGAAGCAAGTAATCCCCGGGGCATTCCACCAAGTAGTTGCTGTAGACAACTCAGAGCGCCAATGTATGGTGGCACAGGTTCCCTTTGAATGGGGGGGGGTCTCAGGTCCCTTGAGGGTGGTTGTGAGCCCTACCATGCCTGTAGATTGTCTGCTAGGTAACGACCTGGAGCAGTCCTCATGGAAGGAGGTTGAGCTCAGGTCTCACTTGGAGATGCTTGGGTTGCCAGAGTGGGCATGCGTGTCTACTCGGTCAATGGCAGCCAGAAAGGGTGATCAAGAGGACTTGGAGCCTGAAACAGTGGCCCAAGTCCCTGCCAAGAGAAAGGGCAGGGGGCGCGGAAACCGGCCCCCGAAGTTCCCACGGACCGGGAGGAGGCGGACCTCGAGGGGGACGCCCCGGTGCCTACAGGGGAGCAGGTAGCCGAACTGGGAGACATCTCTGAGCTGACCCATTGGAAGCAAGAAGGGGTCCGACCAGGGAGGAGTTCTGCAGGGAGCAGAACGAGTGCCCTACTCTGGAGGGTCTGCGGCGGCAGGCTGCAGACCAGGCAGCTGGTAATCAGTCCGGGTCACATCTGATCTACTGGGAGAGTGGTCTCCTATACAGTGAGCCTAAGGTTGCTGAGCCTGGGTCAGCCCGTGTGCTGGTGGTACCCCAGCGCTTCAGGACCTTCCTACTGGGTCTGGCTCATGACGTGCCTTTGGCAGGACATTTGGGGCAGGACAAGACCTTTGACAGGCTTGTCACCCACTTCTTTGGCCCCAAATGCGAAGGCAGTCAGATGCACACTGTAGGTCTTGCCAAACTTGCCAGGCAAGTGGTAAGAGTGGGAGGAAGGTCAAAGCTCCTCTCCAACCTTTTCCTGTTGTTGGAACACCCTTTGAAAGGGTAGGGATGGATATTGTGGGGCCACTGGATCCCAAGACAGCCATGGGCAACAGGTACATCCTGGTCTTGGTGGACCATGCCACCCGGTACCCGGAGGCAATCCCTCTCAGGACAACGACGGCGCCAGTGGTGGGCCGGGCGTTAATGGGGATCTTTTCCCGTGTGGGATTCCCCAGAGAGGTGGTTTCTGATAGGGGGACCAATTTCATATCCAAGTATATGACATCCCTGTGGAAGGAGTGTGGTGTAACCTACAAGTTCACCACTCCTTACCACCCACAAGGAAACGGTCTGGTGGAGAGATTCAACCAGACCTTGAAAGGCATGATCAAGGGTCTAACAGAACCCATGAGGCGTAAGTGGGACGTCCTCTTGCCATGCCTACTCTTTGCATACAGGGAGGTGCCTCAGAAGTCTCTTGGGTACAGCCCCTTTGAGCTCCTGTATGGCCACCCTGTCAGAGGACCTCTGAGTTTGGTAAAGGAAGGCTGGGAGGCAGCTCCCAGGAAAACTCCCCAGGATGTATTTAGCTACATGCTGGCCTTTAGAAACCAAACTGCCCGCTTCAGGAAACTCGCTCAGGCGAACCTAGAAGCAAGCCAGGAAGAAATGAAGAGATGGTATGACCAGAATGCCACTCTGGTCGAATTTCAACCTGGGCAAAAAGTGTGGGTCATGGCCCCAGTGGCACCTTGTGCCTTGCAGAACAAGTGGACTGGGCCATATGAGGTAAAGGAGCGCAAAAGTGACGTCACCTACCTGGTGGATTTGCAGGCTCCAAGGAACCCTTTGAGGGTCCTTCACGTGAACCGCCTCAAGCCCCACTTCGAGAGGTCCGAAGTGAGTATGCTCTTGGCGACAGATGATGGGGTGGAAGAGGAGAGTGAGCCTCTCCCTGACCTCCTGTCTACCAAGGAGCATGATGGGTCAGTAGAGGGTGTGATCCTCTCCCCTACTCTGACTCAGGAGCAGCAGGGGGACTGTCGCCAGTTGTTGGGACAGTTCGCCCCACTGTTCTCTCTGACCCCCGGTGTTACTCACTGGTGTACCCATGACGTGGACACCGGTGACAGCCCTCCTGTGAAGCACAAGATTTACAGGTTGACTGACCGGGTCAGAGCCAGCATCAAGGAGGAGGTCTCTAAGATGTTGGCGTTAGGGGTGATTGAGCCCTCCCACAGTCCTTGGGCCAGCCCAGTGGTCTTGGTCCCAAAGGCTGCGGCGCCCGGTGCCACTCCAGAACTCCGGTTTTGTGTGGACTACCGTGGGCTCAATGCCGTCACCAGGACTGACGCGCACCCCATCCCCAGAGCTGATGAGCTCATTGATCGGTTGGGAGCTGCCCGGTTCCTCAGCACGTTTGATTTGACGTCTGGGTACTGGCAGATTGCCTTAACCGATGGGGCCAAGGAGAGATCAGCATTCTCAACCCCAGAAGGTCATTACCAATTCCGGGTGATGCCCTTTGGGTTGAAGAATGCCCCTGCCACCTTTCAGAGGTTGGTCAATCAGGTGTTGGCTGAGCTGGAGGATTTCAGTGCCGCCTACCTGGATGACATTGCTGTGTTCAGTTCCAGCTGGGAAGAACATTTACAGCACCTTGAGAAAGTGTTGAGGGCTCTGCAAGGTGCAGGCCTCACGATCAAGGCCAGTAAGTGCCAGATCGGGCAGGGTTCTGTGGTGTACTTGGGACACCAGGTAGGAAGCGGCCAGGTGGCGCCCCTACAACCCAAGATTGACACCATTCTGGCTTGGGAGCCCCCAAGACCCAGACAGAGGTGAGAGCCTTCTTAGGTCTCACCGGCTACTATAGGAGATTTGTTAAGGGCTATGGCACCATCGTTGCCCCCTTAACAGAGCTGACCTCTAAGAGGCAGCCCAGGAAAGTGATCTGGACTGAGTCCTGCCAGAAAGCTTTTGATGCCCTGAAGGCTGCCATGTGCACGGCGCCCGTGCTCAAGGCACCTGACTTCTCCAAAGAATTTGTCGTGCAGACTGACGCTTCAGAGCATGGTGTGGGAGCGGTGCTCTCACAACTGAACGAAGAGGGCCTGGATCAGCCTGTAGTCTTCCTTAGCAGGAGACTACTTCCCAGGGAACAGAGGTGGAGTGCCATAGAAAGGGAAGCTTTTGCTGTGGTCTGGGCACTGAAGAAGTTGAGACCATACCCGTTTGGGACTCACTTCCGGGTTCAGACAGACCACAGGCCCCTCAGATGGTTGATGCAAATGAGGGGTGAGAATCCAAAACTGCTGAGGTGGTCCATCTCCCTACAGGGAATGGACTTTACGGTGGAACACCGTCCTGGTACAGAACACGCCAACGCAGATGGTCTGTCCAGGTTCTTCCGCCTTAGTGAAGAGAACTCCAATGGGGTTGGGTAGTTCTCCATACTTTCAGCTGGAGGGGACATGTGTTAGACTTGGCATCTTTTGGCGTGTTTCCCCTGACTTTTTGCTTTCTGACCTCCCGGTTTTGACTCTGTTTTTGCTGGTGTAATGATTCTGCGCACTTTCCTCACTGCTGTCCAGTGGGAAAGTGCAAGTGCTCCTGTATAAAATGTGTTATGGATTGGTGTTTCCATGATTGGCCTATTTGGTTTATGTGTCAGTCCCTTGTAAAGTGCACTGCGAGTGCCAGGGCCTATAGACCAAATGCTGTTGGTGGGCTGCAGCACTGGATTGTGCCACCCACGCAAACAGCCCGTAAAGTGTAACTCGGGCCTGCCATTGCAGAGCCTGTGCGCAGCCTGGGGCTGCCATGTCGACTTGGCAAGTGCACACACTTGCAAGTCCCTAAACCTTCCCTTTGCTACATGTTAGTCACCCCTAAGGCAGGCCCAAGGTACCCCTGTGGGCAGGGTGCGTTGTATGCGAAAGGTAGGACATGCCCGGGTGTGTGTGGCATGTCCTGATAGTGAATTACAGCCTAGTTCGTTTTTCACTATTGCAAGGCTACCTGTTCCCCCTAGGCCAGAACGGGCAGTTTTGATTATTACAGCTTATAATCCTAACTGACCCCGGGAACATGGTAGAAATTCGAGTTTAGTATGCCTGGACTCAGAATGATAAAATGCATCTTTTAGTGAAGTTGGTTTTAACATTCTGTGTTTGAAAATACCACTTTTAGAAAGTGGGTATTTTCTTGTCTAACCATCCAAGCCTGCCTCCGCGAGGTTGTGTATTCCTTGTCTGGAATGTGAATGACAGGGGCTGGGGGATGCCAGGAGACAGGGTGAGTCAGCACAGGGCTGAATAGCAAGATCTACATGTAGATGGGTGGGAGGGGTCGCACCTGGGCCCTGAATAGGACAGTGCCTTCCCTCCACAATGCTGGCTCCACCTCCTGTGGTGCGTCTGATGTCCCTGGCCTACTCACTGAAAGAAGGGACGGAGACTTGTCAACAAAGTGCTCCAGAACTGGTTTGGACTAGGCAAAGGCCTCTCTGCCTTCAGAGAACAAAGGAATTTGGGATATAAATATTGGGGCCCTGACCCCATGAATTTAGATCTCGCTGGAATCAAGGAACCTGCCAAGACGAAGCGCTGGAAGAGCTGCCAGGAGGAGTACTGCCCCTTTGCTGTGTTGTTGCTTTGTTGGGTTGGCCTGCAGCTGCTGCTTCTGCCTTGGGCAGGGAAAGGAAGGAACTTTCTACAAACTTGTGCTGAGTATCTCCAAGGGCCTGGAACCGAGCTGGCCTCCTGTTAAGAAGTCTCAGGGACTGCAAAGACTTCACAAGCCTCTGGGTACCGCTTCTGGAACGCTGTTTCAGTTGCCACAGAGGAAGGGAACTGCAACCGACTCCGTCAACCGAATCCATCCCTGACCGGTGACCTGTTTGCACCGCAGACCGCATCGCCCCGCTTCGCATCGCAACCCTGGTCTCACCGTGGGCGACGTCCGACGCCGCCAACACCGAGCCGCTGCTTGCACCGTGACCTGTGGGCACCGCAGTTCGCATCGCATCGCATCGCATCGCTTCACTGAACCAGCCGGACCCGACCGACGCGGTCGCTGCAACTGGCTCAAGAGTCGTGACCGCATCGCATTTGGGGCACCGCACGCACGTCTGCGACGCACCGCTCCGACTCGCACCGCTGTCCGACGCCAGCTCCCGCACTCCGGCTAGGTCGCCTGCATCGCAACCTGTCAGCACCGCATCGAGCAACGTCTCACCCTGCATCGCACGCCTTGGACTCACCGACTCCGTCTGCACGACGCTCATCGAGCCGCTGCCTGCACCGCATCGAGGGACACCGCACCCTGCATCGCTCCGTCTTGCACCTCAACCGCGACGAACGCCGACCGGCTCGTACACTCTGTACCAGCCACAACGAGAAAGGTACTGTAACCGAGTCTGTTCACGACTCTGCTGGCCCGTATCGACGCGGTCGGCTGGAACTGTTAGACTCTGGGGTTTTCAGCATCGCGGTAGGCTCGGATGGAGCTACCGCCTCGTACGAACTTTGTTTTTGGACTATTCCTGCAAAGAAGAAGTTACCGTATCAAGCATTCATTTTTAAAGTATAGTATTGTGGATTTTTGCCGTAATTGGTCTTGTCTTGAGTATATAAAATATTGGTTATTATTCTAAACTGGTGTGGCGTCCGTTTGTAGTGCTTACGCTGTATTACTGTTGGTTATGTGCAAATGCTTTACACACTGCCTCTGAATTAAGCCTGACTGCTCGTGCCAAGCTACCACGAGGGTGAGCAGGGGTTACTTCACGAGTGTAACACCCTTACCCTGACTAGGAAGAAGGGTCCCTACTTGGACAAAGGTGCAAGCCCTTGCCAACTAGAGATCCCATTTCTAACACAGGGGTTTAGAGAATTCTAGGTCAATGCCTAGGCCGGAGATGGCCGCTACCTCCAGGTTCTATGGTTCAAGAAAAGCACGGATTGACAAGCTTTAGTTTAAAAATCCTGCAGACTGGCTCACCACAGCTTGCTATCAGTACCAAGTAATGTGCAGTGCATTCAGCCAGTCCTTACTATTGAGCTTAAAGCTCTATACGTTCTGGGACTTCTAGTCTAACGTTCACGTTCATAAATATGAAGCTCAATGCCCCAGTTTGCAAAGTGCTGTTGGCTAAAAAGTAAAGACTGATGCAAGGTACCACACAAGCCACAGCCGCTGGGCTTTCTGGGCTACATGACCTGGATCTGGTGGCCTCACAAGCAGCTTAAATCAGATCCTGGTTAGTGAGACAGCCAGCCCCTCAGCAATGGCCAGGTGCAAAACATCCCTCATGTAGGCTGCTGAAGCCACGGCAACAACCGAAAGCGATGGATGGCCAGGTCCGATCAATTGGCATTAAATGATGGACCTCTCAAGGTCACAACTGCAGGTTGAGCAATTAAAGCACCTGGAAAGGACTGCAGTGCAGCCCTGCTGCAGCAGGGTGACCTTGCCTGGCAGATCCCAGCGAGGACTGATTCGCCTTGGTCTCTGTGTGCATCTGTGTCAGCAGGACCCATTAGCTTTCAAAACAAGAAAAAACAAATTAAAAACCCTATCCACCAATTTATAAGGATGTACTGATTCGCTCAGTTTTTAATACTTGTAGGATAAAACCTCTTTCAGATATTTTATCCTATTAGCCGGTCTTCTAATTTTATAATGGATCCTTTGCTCCCGCACACACCTCTTCATAAGGCACCATGCACGCAAGGTATTATTTTCACTCATTGACATTCTAAGTAAAATGCAAAGATTGTTTTACCCCCAACGTTACACAGGAGAGGCAGATTTTATTCAGCGGTTCTTTGACTGAGTCATAACATTTTCTTTCATTTTCAATTTACTATGCTTCAAAGTTAAAATTGGGAGGCACCAAAACTGCATATTTATGAAGATGTTCGTTGGCACTCATGAATAAACAATGGATGAATGAATGTGTTATTCAGCCCTTTTCAAGCCATCTACCAATGAGATTACTACATCTGGGGGTGTTGTGCTGTACATGAGTAGCTCAATCTTGAGTCTTCTCTTGTGGACTGGAAGCTAGGAGAGAGCGTAGGCATGTTGTGCACCACAAGTAGAACAACAATGCCCTCCAGACATTATTAAGATTTCTAAATGTATTCCTGCTTGAGTTCTGTTTAGATAACTAACAATATGTCCTTACGAAACCTTTTGGCGGAGTTGGAACACAATTTAAATACTTTCATTAGCTTGAATGAACCTGATGAATATCAGCCACAAACTAAACCATTCAAATGTGAGGATGCTTCACCAAGCCTTGCCACAAAGGCTTGAAAAAATGCTAATAAGATTTTACATATTGAAATGCAAATCTGTGCCAACAAACCTTGTAGCAAATTTGGATAAGAAAGTATATTTGACTTGCTGGACAAAAAGCACAAGAAAGAGTGGTTTTCTCTTGCCCAAGGGTCTGCCAAGGCCTGAAACCTGCCTACCGTATGTAGAAGAGATAGAAACCTGAATTATCCCCAGACTAATTTGGGTGTTTTTCCTGGCATCTGGACACGCATGTGCTAAGAAGCTTGAAACTTATCTCCATAATAGCATCAGTTTTGTCACCTATGACAGCACTCAAAGGTTTTACAAACAGACAAGAAATTGTCATCATGTTTCTCAAATTATTTGAACTTATGAGGTCTCACAAGCTCAATCGAAGGCCGTAAAACTTGCTGTGACCTCTTCCTGCAACCTTTGCCTCTGCTAATAAGGTTCAAATTCCTCTAAACTCGCAACAATCAGAACTGACTTCTGGAAGACCCTTGGCCCATAAGATTCCCCCACAGCCTATGTAAGCATATAGAAGTAACTTGTGTTCCCCTTTTCTTGTCAATCAAGACACTTCACAAAGACCTCGGCCTTCAAGTTTGTTGAGACTTCATTGGATAAACCCTTATAACAAGCATTTGCAATGGAATAGGTCTTGCATTTACAGGCGTTTGAGTTATTTGCATTGTACATGACAATGCTTTTTATTTGTGTGTTGTTTTAAAACAGATAAATAAAAGGCATTGTCATTTACAATGCCAATAGCTTAAACTCTTGCAAATGCGAGACCTATTGCATTGCCCATGCGTTTGGCGCCCGTACTATGAAGATTTTTTTTAAAGCGTTAGGAGAGAGCATGTCCTGCCTGCAACAGCTGGCAGGACAAAGCTATTTGAGAAAATAGTGCTCAGAGGCTGTAATTAAAGCCTACAGAGTAACAACACATGTAACAGGGGGTGTCCTCATAGGAGGTTACAAAATAAGACATCATGGTACAAAGGAGGGACCACTAAGCCTAGTGACCAATGAAAAGCCACAGTTTACAGTGGACAATGACAAACGCCAATGAAAAATATGGGTGGAGTGGGGGCGAAGCTTCAAGTCCATATCTGAATACAGCAAGCCTAGTAGAGCAGTGCATGCGCTGCCCAGGCTCGAACTAAAAAAACAAACTTTGGAGACCTCCAAGTATCCTTGTAAAAATCAAGGCAATATTTTGACCAGGTAAAACAAGTTTGTTTTGGTGTTAATAATCGGCCCAAGTGAGAACTATCATCCATTTTCCTAAATGTTTTCAGATTTTCTTTAGGGGTATGTAGAAAATAAATTTTTATTGTTTTAATAAAAGAGAGAGTTTGGCCTTCTTTGGGTGCATGCAAGAACACAAGGAACCAGATGCGACGTTGTGAGAGGCATCACAAGCACTCGGAGTGCGTATCTGTGACCTACACAGGTTGACAGCATTTGGAACATAGCTTATAGCCCTAAGAATAGAGAAGGGCTCCTGCCGCCTCTCGTGCGTCTTAAAGCCGACGCCCTACATTGGAAATCGCTTCCGTTATCTCTTTTAGGGCGTGCTGCCCTGTTCAAAATGATGTCCCTTCCCAGGTTCGTATATGCTCTGCATAATACTCCACACCCTGTTGCACCCTCATACTTTAAAGAAATCGATTGTATCATACGGGACTTGCTATGGGAGGGGAAGCCTCCTCGTATCGCGACGAACAAGCTCACGCTGGGGTGGTTCGATGGGGGCATCGGACTTCCAGACATACGGAAGTACTATTGGGCATCACACCTAACGGCGATTAACCAATGTATGTATAGGCCACAGGGAGACCCGGCCTTCCAGATTGACAGATGGCTCCTCCCGGGAGGCAACTTTGATGGGGCCCTTTATGTACGGTCGTTGAAGCCTGCCCTGACTGGCCCAACTGGACATGCGGTACGGGTGTGGAAGGCAGCTACCAAAAGTTTGGGATGGGAGGGGAAACTTACACAGGCCACACCACTCTGGCATAGCGAGCAATTGGGCAGGCTGATTCGCTCGAAGGGCTTTGATCGGTGGGACCTTATTGGTATATCCAAGGTGGGTGATTTGTGGAAATCGGGTGGGGTGGTCCCTTTTCCTCGGCTGCAGCAGGAATACGAGTTGGCGCAATCGGAACATTTCAGGTACCTCCAAATTAGACACGCCCTACATGCGGCTCTCCCTAACGGTAGTGAACTCCCAGAGTTCCCCCCGCTTGAGGATAGAGTGCTAGACGGCGACCTGCCGGAAAGGGCCATATCACTCATTTACAAAAAACTGGTTAACAACATGGCAGATCCCCTGTCTCACCTGAGGGCTAAATGGGACCACGACGTAGCGGACTTGGATGACGACGAGTGGCTGGCGGCGGTGGCCTCCCCCGTGAGGTGGCCATCTCTTCCAGGCTTCGCCTGGTGCAGCTGAAGCTTCTCCATAGATCCTATCTGTCTGGGGCATTGCTGGTTCGCATGGGATACAGCTCAGATGGTGACTGTGTCAGGCGGTGTGGGCAGGAGGTAACCTTTGTCCACACACTTTGGGAATGCAAGACTATCCAGAGATATTGGGAGCCTGTAGCAAACCTTATGGAAGAAGTGTTGGGGCAGCAGATAGCTTGTAACATAAAATTGGCCCTCCTGAATATTTGGGGCCCTTCCGACTTAAACTCCAGGGAGCGATTATGGGTTACCTTGGGGCTGATGTTGGCAAAACGCAATATTGTGAGATTGTGGAGGGCTCAGAGCCCACCGAGTATCGGGGACTGGGGTAGGGACATGGACTGGTGTATGGTCACGGAAAAATCCATATACGAAGCCAGGGGGTGCCCGAATAAGTGGACGCAAGTTTGGGGGCAATGGAACACTTACAGGGGAGAGATATGTGAACCTCCAAGATCAAGAGAAGATATTGTAACTGGGATCTGGATATGTCTCAATGGGGACTGAAACTTTTGTTTTGTGATCACTGTCTTAAATAACATTTGTAGTGCAACAGTATTGCCAATGTACATGTAATCGTGACTCTTTCATATGTCATGCCTTGATTTCAATAAAAAAAAGATTTATAAAAAAAACAAAGAATAGAGAAGGGCATTGTCCCTAAACAATTGACAACAGTCGAAAGACAACAGAAGTAACATAGGTGGCTCTGCTACCATCATCAATGGAGGTATCACCGATGGCTGGATATCATTGATAAGAGTACATATGTAATTTTAGGTTGTTCCAAGCAGAAATGTGTATGACATCATTGGGACCTTTAGCCACTCTATATTTCATAACAAGCTTGGGGGGGAAGAGAGAGTTCTTACACATGTAGCAACTCCCGAGGACAGTATTTGCTCCTATATGACTAATCTTTAGGTACCTAAACACATTAAATGTGGGGAATGAAGGGAAGACCAATACTGGTGAAGAACGTTGGCCAAATTTTGGCCAGGAACACTGGCTCAACCCTATAGATTTTAAGGTTTCCATGAAGAAATAATGCAGTTTCAACATGTTATAAGATCTGTACTCCAGCAAGAAGTAACCTCTTTTTGAAGTAATCTCATATGGTCCATAGCACTGTGTTCAACCTCATTTAAACAAAGGCAGTCTGACAGCTATATGTAGTATATGTTGCGCTAAAAATGTTGGAAAGTGCATTAAACATCCAATTTTCCAAGGATGGGTGTAAGAAGAGAGATCTTTACAGAAAAGATTTCTTCATGTAAAGTACAAAGTAAAAAAAAAAAAAAATCTTAAAGATTTCCCTAACCTTAAGCATGCAATGCAGAAACTCCACATACATAGTACTAGGGAAAACTGCATACATGTGGAAATGTACCTACATCAAGCATTTCCAGAGTCTCGGCGTAAATTTTTGTCACTTATGTGAACAACTGTAAATCCCTTAATGTGGGAGTGTGCACCTATGATTTGGACTCTAAATGATCACCCCATAAAAAGATATTAAAAATCACCCGACTCGAGCATCCTAAAGTAAAGAGTCCATCTCTCCACTGTGAGAAACTACAATCAGGAACGTTACCACAGAAAATCATCTCATAAGAACCTAACAATATGGTCCCTTGTATCCAACAGCTGGCTAGACAGCAGGGAGGAATTCACTTCCCTGAGTACTATTTGGACAACTGTTAATTTGCTACACTGTAATTAACACATATCAAAATTAACCACTGACTCAGAAGGAGGACCTAAGGGGAGGTGTTCAGTCGATGAGCAGGGGCAGAAGAGTCATATAATAGTAAAAAAAAACTCTTTCTAATAAATTTAACTAAAAGGGATCAATCTCCGCCAGGATGAGTGAGAATGGCAATGATGCCTCACAAGCTGGGTACTATCAGCCTCAAATAGCTCGGTTCATGGATATTCATGTTTTGATTCAACATAGTAGGCCTTCCTCATTTTAAGCAGCAGCACCAATGGGCACCATATTATCAGGGACATAACACAGGCCTCATCAGCCCCTGTGGTGCAGGGGGGGCATTTAGCCTCAGCACTATGAACTTTTGTGATGTATGAGACTCTCGGGGGCCCCTTAACACATTCTGTAAGAGGGCCCCATCATTTAGCGTTACGCCACAGCATTGTACAAGGGTGTAAGGGACAACTCCAGTCTTTTCTTTGAAATAAAATAATTCTGGACCCTGAAAACCAGCTTTGTCTTTGGAAAAGGACCCCCACCGAAAATTCAGCCCAAAGCAGCACATGAAGTCTACGCAACCGCTGGAAGAGCTCCTGAAGAGGACTGTTCAAGTGATGAGCTCCCAGAATCTCGAGGAGCCCACAGAGCTAATGTGTATTCACATCTGTGTCTGCGCCCAATATCTTCAGAGTGATGGAGCTCACGTCGAGTTGATTCACAGGCCCATGAAGGGTCATGGGAATTTGACATAGCAATGGTGCTTAGAACAGTTTTCAATGAAAAATATATTCACACGAAGATCTGGGAATCCTCTTGCTGACTTCTGATCACAGTTCACTAGTTCCAATTCAGGCAAGCCCTCTTCTTATATAATATTACTCTTAGAACTTGTAGAACTTATAAAGGCCTTTTACACCCAAGGCATACTGATTGACCAAATCTGTACTGGCGAGCTGCCATAGAGGTCAGAGACATATATATGAATATCTATCTCTATCTATCTATCTAGATACAGTTATCGATATATAAATAAATATATATATATACATACATATATACACATATATATATATTTATATATATAGAGAGAGAGAGAGAGAGAGTTCACAGTTGCCACCGTTACCACATTGAGGCATCCAGTTCATTGCACAAGCCACCTTACCTAGACGACCCGCGTCTTGCAGCTGGATCTTCAACATTTCCATGGGGGTGGTCACAATCACCTGGCAGGTGCCTGCTCCGCAGCCGGCCAGCATCTCCCTCAGCAGTGGCAGCTTCTTCCTGCCAGAATAACAATAAAGAAAGAAGTGAGAGATGGACATAGCAGACATCTGGACTGCTACAACAACAAAGTAACTTATGCAAACTCACTTCTGAAGGAGCAATGTGAGATGGGGTAGCCAGGCGTCTCGGAATAGCTGAGACAGTCCTGTTTTTTTACTTTCTGCTCCGGTGAAATTCAGTAAATTTAGCACATATCCTGGTTTTCAGAGAGAGTCACCTGAACACAGAGGGATATCATTTTTCATGTATTTCAGTGCAAGACTCGTTAGCAGCCCTAATCAGAAAGCTTTTTAATTAACACAGATGATACTGTGAGTAATAGCTGCATTTAATTCCCCTGTGTAATGTAATGTAAGGTAAAGTGGATTTGTAGAGTGCTGATTGTCACCCCTGAGGGTATCCAGGCGCTCATTGACTGTGTTTTTCATGGTGGTGATCACTGTGAATTAAGTCATTCTTTGCCCTTCGGCCGGTGCAAAATGATAGTCTTACTCCTATGTTTATAGAATGTTATTGCATTTGATTTTCAAACCTGGTCACCCTAATGTGAGGCGATTTCATTACAAGACCGGAGGCTACCATTATGCATAACATCTTTTATTGCCACTCCTGCAGCACCTTTAAAGACTTCACAATACACCAAAACACTAGAACTGGAACACAGAAGTCCATAAATCTTCCTTCTACCAAACATTCTTCCCCTTTTAGTTGCTGCTCCTGTTCAGATAAGTCAAACCTTTTTTAATTCATGTGCGAGTATTTTGAAAAGAGTGTAGAGTTCATTTGTATGAGTTGTAGTGTGCAGCTGGCATCAAATGTTTTGACGCATGCTCAAGTTTGAGTGTTGTAAGGAGTTTTGAGATGCAAGATTAAAATAAAAAATAAAAAAAGGAAAAGGAAGTTTAATTGTAATTTAGATGTGAGGCATGTAATTTTGATTTAAGGGAAGCGAGAAGAGAGATTTATTGTTGTATTCTAACCTTATGCTGGGAAATGAGCGAGTAAACATGGGTATTTTTTTTAAATGTGGTTGCGTTTAATTACCGGCTGAGCTGTGCTGGCAGTGCTTCTGGATGCATTTTTTCAAACACATAATGTCGTAGAGTGAGAGCATCTTGATGCAGATGCCATGTCATGTCGTATTTCATGCGCATGATGTTTAAGGGAGAAGTCTCTTCGTAGAGCGAGAGCGTCTCGTCATCCTCGCAGGCACTCCGAGCGGCCGCGCGGTGCACATATTAACGTGGCTTAGTCTTGCAAGGCAGCCATTTTGGATTGGGTGGAATTTCATTGATTTAAAAGAGAATAAGCTAGTGCGAAAGGTGGTTGAACGAACCTCTCCCTGCGCTTAGTATTCGAGCATCATTTTGCATGTGAGGAGGCTATTTGAGGAAGGAGAAGCGATATTTAAGTAGTGAATGTAGGTTTTTTGGGGAGAAAAGAGAAGAGGTTTAGAAGAGATTTGGTGAGAATTTGGAGAAATAAATATATTTAAGGGTTAAAAGAGAGATGGGAGCAAGATATGAATTCTGATTTAGAGATTGCAGGTAGTAGGGTGAATGAAGAGAATAAAAAAATTAATTGAATATGAAATGAAGAAACAAGTAAGAGAGACAATGGAAGATTATATTAAAAATAGCAAGAGGAAAGAAGTTGAGTCTGGTGAGGAGTTCTACTAATTGTCTAAAGGAAAAGGAATGAGTTCGGATGTTGGGAAAAAGCGAACAAAGAAAACCAGACCTATTGAGGAAGTTGATATGACACAGAATTTAAAGGTTGAAGATAAGGCAACCTTGAAGAAAGGTGTCCTTGGCGGCACAAAAAGATTAGATGTCCTTAGCGGCATGCAAGGAAGGGATGTCCTTGGTGGCACACAAGAAGATGAGGATTTTGAGATTGAAATCCACAATCCTATGTCTGGAAAAAATATTGAAAGTATGGATGAGTATATTTTAGATTTACAGGAAGATGACGGATATGAGGAGTTTGCGGATATGGAGGTAGATGCATCGAATTAGAGCATTAAGGATTTTTTTGGGGGAGATATGTTTACTCCAGTGAATATTATGCATCCTAGGAGCGGAGAATGGTTGCCAATGGATCTTGTGGCAAAGTTTATAAAGACATGGATTAAAAAGCCATTAGACAGAGAAATTAGTAGACTGATGAGGGCATGTGCTATGCTCAAGACCTAGGATGGAGGAGAAAGTTTGCGCAACACCTAATTTGGACCAGGATCTGATAAGTTATTTGTTTAGATTGGGGAGAGATCCGAGGAGGGGTCTAGAAAGATCCTTAAAAACATGCCAGGCTAAACCTCTGGATGTATTGGGGCCACTAGGAAGAATTCTAGACATGGCTGAGGATGCTTATGCAAATGAGAAGGTAGATGTGGGATTGTTAAGAGGATGGAGCCAAAGGTCTTTAGTCTTCTTAGCTAATGTAAATGCAGGGTTGTTGCAGGAGAGGAGGAAGACAATTTTAATGAAAATAAATCCGAAGTTGGGGGATATGGCACAGAAGGAAGCAAGTGAAGATACAAAGGGTTTGCTGTTTGGAGAAGGTTTGGTGAAAGGGATAGGAAAATATGTTGGTACTTTTACAGCATTAGATCATCAGGGAAATATGAGGAAAGTGTTTGGAGTTTTTAGAAGGGCCAGTAGGAGGGGACCCTTTACTGGCCGTGGAATGCGGAGTTCCCAATATGGAACACAATATAACTCTCAGTATGGATGGCAATACAGAGGTAGAGGATATCAGCAAGGTACAGGATTTTATCCTAGTATAGGAAGGACAGGAAGACAAAGCAGGAGATATTTGGGAGGACGAGGATTACTGAATTATGGAGGACAAGGTGAGTATGGGGACTATTTTTGGTTCTTCCCAGAAAGGAGTAGGAGGACGATTGAGATTTTTCAAGAAGGAATGGGAGAAAATAACTGGGGATCCTTGGGTCTTGGACACGGTTCAGGGTTTTGTAATAGAGTTTGTAGTTATGCATTTCAGGAAAGGGAACAAAGAAGCGATAGTAGACAAAGGAATAGTTTCTCTAGTTGGAAAAAATGCAATAGTAGAAGTGGAGGAATCAGAAAAGTTTTTTATAAGCAATTTGTTTTTGGTGAAAAAGAAGGACAAAGGGTGGCGACCAGTCATAAATGTCAGAGAGCTAAACAAATTCTTAGTGTATCGTCACTTCAAAATGGAGGTATTCCATTGCCTAAGGGATTTGTTGTTAGAGAAAGATTGGATGGTAAAATTGGATCTCAAGGATACATATTTTACAATTCCCATGGCAAGAGACAGTCAAAGATATTTGCAGTTCAGATGGAAGACATGATTATACCAATTCATGTGTTTACCTTTCGGACTTTCCTCAGCACCTTGGTGTTTCACAAAGGTAATGAGAGTAGTTGTTGCTTTTTTTCGGCAGGGAAGGGTAAGGATGATAATTTACTTAGACGATATTCTGATATTATCTCAACGCCAGGAAGAATTGAGGAGCTCGGTGCAGGAAGTAGTGCAGAAGCTGGAGAAATTAGGTTTCATTTTGAACAGGGAGAAATCTTGTATGGAGCCTACTCAGAGTTTGGAGTTCTTAGGTTTTGAAGTGGCTACGATAGATTCTCAGTTAAGTCTGCCAGAGAAGAAGATGAAGATGATCAAAGGGGAAATTCAGCAGAGTTTGAAAAAAGACTTGGTCACATTAAGGGAGTTGGCAAGGATTATAGGTCTGTTGTCATCTTCAGTCCAGGCAATTTTTCCAGGACCCCTTCATTATCATGCATTACAGAGATTGAAAGGAGAAGCACTAAGAAGGGGCTTATGGTATGGAGACAGAGTAGCTTGGGATACAGAGGCAAGGAGGGAACTTTGTTGGTGGTTAGACAATATGGAGACATGGAATGGCAGAGCAATATTTGGTGCAACACCAGATTTCGTGATGAGTCAGATGCAAGTTTGACTGGCTGGGGAGCACGTTTGGGAAGTTTGGAAACAGGTGGTGTATGGACAAGAGAAGAGAAGTTAGATCATGTAAATTGCCTGGAATTGACGGCAGGTTTATATGCTTTGCAAAGTTTCAAAGAGAGAATAAAGGGACATACAGTTTTGATGAGGACTGACAATGTGTCTGCAGTGATATATATATATAAACAAGTTGGGGGGACAAAGTCCCGAAATTTAGCAAAACTAGCGAATGATTTTGGGAATTTTTGTCTAGAGCACAAGGTAGGGGTGAAAGCGGAATATTTACCAGGAGAATTGAATGTGAGTGCAGATTGGAGTTCAAGGAATTTGAGGGACTTCAGCGAATGGAAGTTGGACAGGAAATGTTTTGGCAAGATAAACAGTAAGTGGGGTCCCTTAGAGGTGGATCTCTTTGCAAGTCGTCTGACGTTTCAATTGAAAGAATACTTCAGTTGGAGAGCGGACCCAATGGCCGCAGCAGTGGATGCATTCCAACAGGTGTGGAAAGGGAGGAAGGGCAATGCCTTTCCTCCTTTTGCGATGATTCAGAGGGTATTGTTGAAATTGAGGCAAGAGAGGAGTCGGATAGATCTGGTGACGCCATTTTGGGTATCTCAGGTTTGGTTTCCGTCTGTAATGGAGCTAGCATGTGCAGAGCCCTTATTGATGCCTGCCAGAGTGGGTCTCCTCAGAAATGCAGAGGAGGAAGAGCATCCTTTGATTTCGAGCGGGGTTTTGAACCTTCTTGCTTGGAGAGTGTCAGGAGTCAAAGGACTTTCGGAAGGGCTGCAAAATTACTGGAGGAGTCATGGGCTCCTGGAACCAGGAATAGATACAAAGGAATTTGGAGAATGTGGTCTAGTTGGTGCATGGCAAAGAGTCTGGATCCCGTGGAGGCTCCTGTAGTGGATGTGGTTAATTTTTTGACGGAGAAATTTCATGAAGGCCTTGGCATTAGTTACTTCCAGATTGGACTATGTCAATGTCCTGTATCTGGGCCTCCCTGAATACCTGCTTAGGCGCCTGCAGGTGGCCCAAAACGCAGCGGCCAGAGCTATTCTCATGCTGAAGCAAAGGACCCATATGACCACACATCTCATAGCTCTTCACTGGCTTCCAGTAGAAAAGAGGATCAGGTTCAAGGCCTTAGTGTTATTCTTCAAGGCTTTTCATGGGAGTGGCGCGGGTTACCTCAGCAGGAGAGTTACCCAATACACACCACCAAGAACCCCGAGATCCTCCCTCCCTGAACCTGGCTTCTGTCCAGAGACTATTCCATACCCGGTCGGGCGGCATCTCTTGCAGGTTCTTAGGAGCACAGGCTTGGAACGCGCTCCCTATGTCACTGAGATCTGTGACGGACTTAGCCACATTTAGGAAATTGCTTAAAACCTGGTTATTCCGTCACTGAACGCCCATCCTTTAGCAGCACCTTGCCGCTTTAGTATCTAGGGGTGTCAGTTGGGTTGGCGGGAAGGCTTTTCTGAGCGCCGGGACACTCTTGTTGAGTAGCTGTGCGCTATATAAATGTCTTCATTCATTCATTCATTATAGATCCGCGAAATCAGCAGGGCATTCACAGATAGATGGCAGGTCCGTAGGAAGGAATGTGATGGTGTGAAGGGTTCTAAAGAGTATGACGATAAAGAGACCACCCAAGGCTCGTTATAGTGTGTTTGGGATGAAAATTCTATGCTATCCCTGTTTTTGCAATGGCCAACAAATAGATACTTGGACTTATAAAGACTATCTGAGAAATTAGCGTGTTTGTTATGTCTAGTGTCATGTAAAAGGGTATCGGATGTAAAGGCGTTGGAGGTAAGTAAGAAAATAGTGGGACCAGATGGAGTATTGTTAGAGATTTGTAAAAGGACGAAGACAATGTCCACATCTGTTTTTTATCCTATCTTTGCTGAGGTGAAGAAGTTATGTGTAGTGAATTGTATACAGGAGCATGAGAACAGGGTATTGGAGAATAGGAGGGATGGAGATAGTCAGCTTCTGATTTCATATTTATAACCCTTTCATGCTGTAATCACTGCTACAATTTCGAGATGGGTCAAGAATGTGATGAGAGAGTGTGGGGTTGATGTGGAAAGGTTCCAGTCCCATTCTCTGCGTGGTGCAATGGCGAGTAAGATGTATTTATCAGGTGGTCGCTTAGAAGAAATATTAAAAGCGGCAGCCTGGGCGAATGCAGGGTCTTTTGCAAGACATTATTTTAGACCCATTAGGCATGTTTCAAATGTTGTGTTAAGAGGCTTTGAACATGGATAATGGTAGCCTCCGGTCTTGTAATGAAATGGCGATTCTCCAAGCTTAGTGTAATGAGAATCAAGATTTCATTAAAGACGCGGAGGCTAACATTATCCAACCCTACGCAGCCCAATTTGGGAAGGAGTGGAGGTAGTAGGTTGTGGTTTAGTTATATATGATATTATTTTGTATTAAAGATGGTTGTTATTTGAATATAAAAAAATAAATTTAAAAAAGGAGTTATGATGGGCATAAAGGATCAGATTGATGTTTATTGGTTTTGTTTTTATGCAGAATGAAGGCAGGCATTTTGATTTGAGGATGTTTCGAAGAAGAGTATTCGAAAGAAGATCCAGTTCACTGCATTAAATGAGGAAGAATGTTTGGTGGAAGAAATATTTATGGACTTGTGTGTTCCGGTTCTAGTGTTTTGGTGTATTGTGAAGTATTTAAAGGTGCTGCAGGATTGGCAATAAAAGATGTTATGCATAATGTTAGCCTCCGCGTCTTTAATGAAATCTTGATTCTCACTACACTAAGCTCGGAGAATCGCCATTCTCTGCATACTGATCCCTCACGTTCAGAAGACTTTTCATGCTGATTTCTCCCAGTCTCATATCTAGTCACACTCTTACATAACCTTCACTTCTTCCCATACTGTAGCCTCAGATGCATACCTGTCTTTTCTTTGGACGCTGATATTCACTCATTGACCTACCTATGACAGGTCATTCTCCTGGACCACCTTCATCTGCCCTTGACCTTTACGCTGTAGGTTCTGCTCTCTTTCCCTGCTGACTTTCGAAATATACCAGGACAGGCCATCTAGATTCCCCACATGCCTATGACCATTTCACAAGGCCTCGTGAGTAGGGTCAGGATTTGGTGGGTGAGGTGAGGTGAAGCAACACCCTGGCACTTAAACTTGTCCATATTTTTCTGTCCTTTTCCTATAACCCAGATAACCACCAGGCCACTATACATTTAACTCTTCCCACTCATTTAAAAATACATCCTGTGAAACACATATGTGTGACACTTCAAGAACCATTGTTCTGGTCACTCTTCCACCTCCATTAGTAAGTGATTGACTCGTATCAGAATGGTCAATCCCCCAGTTTCTGGATCGCCAGGTTCGGCATAAATGCTTGGAATATCCAATTGGTTGAATGAGCTCTATCTCACAGGAACCTACCGAGGCAGTTGCCAATGAACTGCACTTTTTTTCTGCATTCACTCTTATCATCCTAAACAACCCTTCCTGAGACCTTATTGGGTTCTGGTAGAGGTGTCAGCACCTGCATCCTGGTCCTGTGGTGGGCTCGGCACCCATCCCTGGTGAACCCTCAACTCAAGTTTTTCTACAGAGGGCCAACCTTCTTGTGTTTTCCATTCTCTTCCTCATCTGTCAGACCTGTTGTCCTACATCTCATAGGGAGTGACGCAGATGCCACTTAAGAGGCTCTGGGTCACATGTGGCTGGCCTGCCGAGACCCAATGGGGGACAAACCCGTTCCTGACACAACACAGATTGCTGTATCACAAGTCTCTCTGGACTTGCAGACACAGGACGCACATACGGCTGTGGCTGGAAAGCATATGGAGGTAGATCTGGACCTCGCACAAGGCAGCCATAATGCATTATGTCATCAGCCCTCCTGCTCATGATGTAGGGAAGTGATGAAAGCAAGAACAAGCACACCTTTGCAAGTGAATCTCATGCTATGCGCTAGTTAGCACCTGATCTTTACTTTCTATTTGTTCCACATTTTCTGCTCCGGTACTCCTAATCTTATGCGGCAGACCTGCTTGCTTCGCAACGATCCCATGGACCTTTGTCATCCCTCTGCTGACCTGTCTTTTGTGGGATGTTCTTCTGGGTGTTGGTTTTCCACTCTCTGACCCTTTGTGAAGTATGTCCTTCCCATTAACTTCCATCTTTCCTTGCTAGCTTCGATAACTGGAAGTACCTTCTACATTTCCTGCCACCCACTCTGCATTCAATGCAACCCAGATTAGTTGGATTAAAATTGGAGTGAGGGTTACCACCAGCCTTGTATCTACCCTCTGTTCCTGTTTCCACAGCTCCTTTCCGATTCCTGCCTGGATTTGAATGTGTCTAATGTCCATGCTACACCAGATAAAAAATACTGTTTTCCTAAAGTTGTTCACGCCAACGTATAGTCAATGGTGTGCTGTTAGTTTTTGGGTACACTCAATCCCACTTGGATTGATGGGCTATGAGGAAGGGGAGGTTCCTTGAGCCCACTCTCACTAGGCACAAGGGGGCTTCTGAGGGGGTGGAGCTCTGTGCTGAGCACTGCCTGAGAACCACTCTACTGTCCCCCACACTCACAAAAAACACACAATATTTTCAGAGGCTGCTACTAATGTCCTGGTGTGGCTGCATAGCCCCTAATGGGTATCAGTTGTACACAGCCTCCACACAGGAGCTGGAAATTCTCTCTGCACAAAGGTTTCCAGCTCATGTCATAACATAACAGAACAAAACATGCTGGCTCCCACCATTAATATCTGCTCTTCATCAAGAGACCATGTGAACAGAGCTGATGCCGTGTCACCCGCGGTGGCACTGTGTGAATTGGCAGGTCTAATATAACCAGCCCAGATTCCCATGGGGTTACAAGATGGCTACCTCTTTTTCTTTCACTTTCATTAGCCCTTGCATCTTCGTAAACTGACGTCCATGATTTCAAATAGCACATCCTACCATGGTCACATCCGGCTGTTACTACCTCATTTGCCTTCACAAATCCATGGTCAAAGTATATTGTGTATATTAGAAACTGAAGTGCTCCTGGATTAGCGGGTGTTAATACGTCCGCCCCCTCCCCCCCCCTTATACTCTCCATTAATCTATCTCTAAATTGGGTGGGCAACCGTCCGTAGATTTCACGGACTGTCCGTAATTTGGATCTCACGTCCGTTGTCCGTGACGATCCCTTTTACGGACGCCTTTTGTCCGTAATTTTGGGCATTGGGGAACATCACTGCTCCCCTGCCAGAAGCCTCAGCTCCCTGATGGGGCCACCTCCCGCTCCTCTGAGACCAAGATCAGCCCCACCCCGCCCATTGCCATTCTGTCTGCGGCTGATTGCCACATACAGAATGACAATGGGCCAGTCTGTGCTCTTACTGCATTGTGGTGGGCCTCCTCCTGCCTCGGTCTAGGGCAGGTCATTCAGTCAGGTGGAAGAAATGAACAAAAACGCCATGCTTCTAGGTGAGAATCCAGTTCATGAAAGGGTGGTGAAACAAGTTTTAGAAAAAGCGTTATGGGTCTTTCACTCTCTCATCATTTTAAAACTGACGCATTTTCAATTTTATATTCAACAAAGCCATGGTTGCTGCTTTTGTATTTTATGCAACTAGCCACCATTGACAAAGCCAATAGTTCTGGCTTGTAGGTGTAACACTACTTGTTGAGTTATATATCTGGATGCAATGACAGAAGCAGCAAATTAGCAGTCGGGCGGCACACTATGCTAAGCACAGATTTTTAGCTTAGGTGTTTTAAGGCATGCCTTTAATTACATCGAACACCCCCTTTAGAGAGACCCCCCCAGTTTTTTCATCCCACTTAAAGCCCTGGAAACAACACCATGTCACAGTGGCACTGTACATCATGCATGACTCATGACTTCCACTTTTTCGGATTGCCTATGCACAGGGGCATAGTGAGCCCTCCCCCGCCCCACCCCTTGCTTTAGGAACTACAGCAGGGGTGAAGTCCTTGATGGGCCTCTTCTGTCTGCAACTCAGCAGACAAAGGCTCAGCTCATAATTAATGTGAAAAGGTGTGTAAGTGAAGGGATGGGTGGATGGCTGGATGGATTAGTGAAAGGGTGAATGTATGAATGAAAGGGTGAATGGATGAATAATGAGAGAAAAGATGGACGGATGAGTGAGAGGAAGGATGGATGAGAGAAAAGGTAAATGGATGTATGGGTGGAAGGGTAGATGGACGGGTAAAAGGATGGATGGATGAGTGAAAGGATGGATGGATGAGTGAAAGGGTGGATGACAGGCGAGTGAATGGGTGGATGGATGAGTGAACTGATGGATGGATTGATGAATTGATAAGTGAAAGGGTGAATGGATGGAGGGATGAGTGAAAGGGTGGCTGTAAGGCTGGGTGAGTGAGTGAAAGGGAGGGTGGATGGACAGAAGGGTGGATAGATGAGCGAAGGAGTGAAAGGGTGGCTGGATGAGAGAAAGGATGGATGGATGAGTGAAGGAGGGAAAGGGTGGACGGATGAGTGAAAGGATGGATGGATGAGTGAAGGAGTGAAAGGGTGGATGGATAAGAGAAAGGATGGATGGATGAGTGAAAGGATGGATGAGTGATAGGGTCAATGAATGGATTCATGAATGGATGAGTAGATGGATGGGTGGCTAAATGAAAGGGGATGGAGAGAGAAAGGGAGGCTGGATGACTGAAAGGGTGAATGGGTGGAAGGATGAGTGACTGGGTGGATGAATGAGTAAGTGAAAGGATGGCTGGATGGGTGAAAGGGCAGATGGCTGGATGGATGAGTGAATGGATGGACGAGTGGAAGAGTGGATGGATGAGTGTATGGATGGATAAGGTGAAAGGATGAATGGAGGGATGGATGAGTGTAAGGGTGGATGGATGAGTGGAATGATGGATGGATGGAAGGATAGATGATGGATAGGTTTGCAAATGGTTGAATATTGATATGGATGGGCACACAGATGGAAGGACAGAATGAATGGTGAAAGACTGAATGATGGATGAAAGAATGATTACACCTTGTAACCCCCATTATCTTAAGTACATTTCCTATAGATTGACTTTCACATTTATATAAGTCATTGTCTCTATATAATATGTGTGTGATGTAACGCACTCCGACACCCTGTCCTACTTACTTGAGATGAGTAGCACTATAAAAGAAATTAAATACACATGAGAGAGGGTCTATGTGAAGAGGAGGGTCACCATTGGAGGGTGGTAGCAAGGCCAGACTGGCCGGACCGGGCATCGGCCGTTTCCCTGGGAGGCTGGAAAGGTGGGGGTGGGAGGGCGGTTTTGTTACCACAAAAAGACCTACACATTTGCTCAAAGCTGTACGCATACTGAAAAACCATGAAGTGCACAATTGTCTCAACCTAATATAAACTTCTTTTCACTTGTACTTAAGAGGTTGTCTATTTACTTACCTATTAACTATTGCGCGACCTCTTCTGATGTGTCTGTAAAACGTACCTTTTGTCCTGAATTTTGACCTCCTGTCCTGAATTTTTGTCCTGCATTTTGACCCTTTGTCCTGAATATTTACACGCACCGTCCTGAATCTGCACCCATACCAGTTGGTCACCCTATCTCTAAATGATAATTGGCCGAGACAGCTGTGCCGGGATTCGAACCTGTGCTCCGCACTGTAGATGACGCACTCTGCACTATTTGCGTGGATGAGGACAAGAGTACCCCTGGCGGTAACAATGGTGTACAGGTCTGGACAGGTTAATTCCAGCCCCCCAACCCCCTATTTTTGCATGCTGCACCCCGCTCACCCATATCCCGTTTCTCAGTTTAGTTTAGAGGTTCAGAAATGATGAAAGGCCGCGGCTTGGTTAATCCTGTCTATAATCGGGATTACGCTGTTAACATCTTTACACTCACTCATCTACTGCCAGAAAGGGAGGAGGGGGCTTGGGGGAGCAACGAGATTATGTCAAATAGATGCCTCGGAGATTACCTGTTCCTAAAGATAGACTTTCCAGCTCCAGCAGAACGGCGCGCGGGGAAATCAGAGGGGAGCGAGAACAAAAGGCCAGGGTTTAAGAGGGAGCATGTGCCTCCTGTGGGTACAGGGGCTTACATGGGGGCATAGGCTGTGCCTTTGGTGATAACATCGAAACACATGCCCCCTCACTCCACTATCCAGCCTCCTACCTATAACAGGGTGTGGGGAAGGAATATCCCTTGTCTAGTAAACAGATCCATACCCTGGGTACTCACATGAAGTGGTGGGCGGCGGCGGCTCCTCTGCTAAGGCAGAGGAGCGTCGCCCCACTGCTTTGAAGCAGTGCAATGGAAAAAATAAAATGATAATAATGGAAGTTATTATCATTTTATTTTTTGAATTCCCGTTGCCGCCATGTTAGGGCGGGGCTGGGCACCTTGACCCAGAGGGAGTAGGAGTCTCTATTGCTGCATCTAAAGTGCACATGACCGTCTCTGGCCGGCCAAACAGTCATGCGCACTTTCCATGTTCTCCACCCAAGCTGCAATACAGCCTGGGTGGAGAACCTGGCCCGGCCCGAGCCCCTGTCTGAGCCCCTGTCTTGGAGCGCCAAATCACGGTGCTCAGACCAATCATGACGCTGATGCACAAGTTACTAACTTGTGTAACGATATATCTGTAAGAGACAGTAGTTAGTGACAGATTCCTTACCTTAGAATATCCCCAGGCGTCAGGCTGGATCCGGAAAGTTTTTTGCGTAGCAGTACCCTTGCGCGTCGGTAGGCGGCGTCGTGCGGCTCCGCGTCCGTCGTCGGCGTCGTGATCGCCGGGATGACGTCGCGGGCAGTACTTAGGCGCCGCCCCTGCGCGCTGACGTCAGTTCTGTACACGACTTTCCGCGCCAGGAACGCAGAGCCATGCAAGAAGCTGACATAGGTGTCTGAAAAATACTAGGGCCCTGAAAGGGATGTCCTTAACCCTAGAAATCAGTTCGCAGAACGGGGAGGATGGGTGGGGCGGTAGGAATCTGTCACTAACTACTGTCTCTTACAGATATATCGTTACACAAGTTAGTAACTTGTGCATCTGAAAGAGACACGTTAGTGACAGATTCCTTACCTTAGAATAGATACCCCAGCAATACCAACCCCGGTGGTGGGTCTGCGAACAAAGATCAGACAAGGAAGTCCTGGAGGACAGAACGGCCAAAGAAGCCGTCCCTCCGGACCTGACTGTCAAGGCAGTAATGCTTTGTAAACGTGTGCAGCGAGGCCCACGTAGCTGCCTGACAGATAACCGGCAGCGGAACACCGCGGCCCAAGGCCGTGGTAGCAGCCATTGCCCTGGTGGAATGGGCACGCAGCCCAACAGGAGGCTCCTTTTTAGCCAAAGAATAGCAGGTCTTGATGCACAAGGTAACCCAGCGGGAGATGGTCCTCTTGTGCACCGCCCGACCTTTTTGGCGCCCACGTAGCCAATAAAGAGCTGGTCATCCACCCGGAAGTGTTTTGTGCGGTCAATATAGAAGGAGAGCGCACGTTTTGGGTCCAGACGGTGGAGCCTCTCTTCCTCTCTGGAAGGATGCGGAGGCGGAAAGAAGGTGGGCAAAGTGATGGTCTGCCCAATGTGGAAAGCAGTAACCACCTTTGGCAAGAAGGACGGACGCGTCCGAAGAACAACCTTGTCTGGATGAACAGACAGAAAGGGAGGTTTGCAAGATAGAGCCTGGAGCTCACTCACCCGCCGAGCGGAGGTGATGGCCACCAGAAAGGCTGTCTTCAGAGTCAGAAGACGAAGAGGACAGTTATGTAGAGGCTCAAAGGGAGCGCACATTAAAAGGTAAGAACCAAGTTTAAGTCCCACTGAGGCATCACAAACGGAACAGGAGGGAAGAGGTGAGTAATGCCTTTTAAGAACCTGTTAACAACAGGGGACTTGAAAAGGAGGGCTGATCAGGGAGCCTGAGGAAGGCCGAGATAGCACAAAGATAACCCTTGATGGTACCCAGGGCAGAACCCTGTTGGGCCAGAGAGAGAAGGAACAGAAGGACCTCAGAAAGAGGGGCAGAAAGGGGATCCACAGCCTTTGCTGTGCACCATGCCACAAATTTGTTCCACCTGCAGGCGTATACCACCTTAGTGGAGGGACGCCTGGCTGCCAGAATCACATCACAAACTTCGGGAGGCAAGTCGAAAGGAATCAACTGCCGCCGCTCAATCTCCACGCAAGCAGGTGTAGACTGGACAGGTTCGGGTGGAGGACCGTCCCCTGCTGCTGCGACAGAAGATCCTCCCGAAGAGGCAGACGGATCGGGGGATCTACGCTCATATTGAGTAGCTCGGGATACCAAACTCTTCGAGCCCAGTCCGGAGCCACAAGAATGACTTGGGCCCGGTCGTGCCGAATCTTCTTCAACACTCTGGGTAGAAGTGGTATAGGCGGAAAGGCGTACAATAGACCGCAACTCCACTCGTGACGAAAGCGTCGCCGAGCGAGTGCCGCCTTGGAAATTCCAACGCGCAGAACTGATGACATTGCGCGTTCTCTTCGGTGGCGAATAGATCTAACCAAGGCTCTCCCCACTGTAGAAAGAGTCCTTGCGCCACTTCCGAGTGAAGACGCCATTCGTGATCCATCATGCACCTGCGGCTGAGTTCGTCCGCCCTGGCGTTCAGGGAACCTGCCAGGTGTTGAACCACCAGGAACATGCCCTGGTGTTCCAGCCATGTCCAGAGGCGCAGAGCCTCCTGACAAAGGGTCCACGACCCCACCCCGCCTTGTTTGTTGCAGTACCACATGGCAGTGGTGTTGTCTGTGAACACCTGCACTACCTTCCCTTTGACAGAGGGAAGGAATGCCTTGAGTGCAAGTCGGATCGCCCGGAGCTCCAGAAGGTTGATATGGAGCCGGGACTCCGCCGGAGACCAGAGGCCTCTGATCTCCGCCTCTCCCATGTGACCGCCCCATCCCAGAAGGGACGCGTCCGTCACAACTGTGTGCTCTGGCTGGGGAAGGGAGAGGGATCTGCCCATGACCCATTGCCGGTTCGAGAGCCACCACTGCAACTGTTTTGCAGTCCTCTCCGAGATCTGGACGTGATCGGACAGGTCGCCCTGGTGCTGCGCCCACTGGAACTTCAGGTCCCACTGCAGAGCCCGCATATGCCATCTGGCATGAGTGACCAGCAGGATGCAGGAGGCCATGAGGCCCAGCAGCCTCAGGGTCATCCGTACCGAAACCCAGGATAAGGGCTGAAAGATAGGAATCATAGCCTGAATATCCCGGACTCGCCGTTCGGGAGGATAGGCCCGAAACTGCGTCGTGTCCAGAACTGCTCCGATGAAAAGGAGCTGTGGAGAAGGAATCAGATGCGACTTTGGCACATTGATGGAGAACCCCAGCGAGTGCAGGAGTTCGGCCGTAGTCTGGAGGTGGGAGACAACTGCCTGGGACGAGCCCGCCTTCAGCAGCCAGTCGTCGAGGTAGGGGAAGACCGAAACCCCTGCCCGGCGCAGATGAGCTGCGACCACCGCCATCACTTTCGTGAACACCCGAGGGGCACTGGTAAGGCCAAAGGGGAGCACGGTGAACTGAAAATGCTCGAGGCCTACCGTGAACCGAAGGTAACGCCGGTGGGCCGGCAGGACGGGGATGTGGAAATAGGCGTCCTGCAAGTCCAACGCTACCAACCAGTCTCCGGGGTCGAGGGCAGTCAAGACCTGAGCTAGGGTGAGCATCTTGAACTTCTCCTTCCGGAGGAAGCGATTGACGTTCCGGAGGTCCAAGATAGGACGCATGTCCTCCTTGTCCTTTTGGGCACCAGAAAGTAGTGGGAGTAGCAACCACGCCCTACTTCTGGGGTCGGAACATGCTCGATGGCCCTCTTGGCCAAGAGGGCCGTGACTTCCTTCTGTAGAAGCACCAAGTGATCCCCTGACATGCGGTGGAATTGAGGTGGCATGGCTGGGGGGTGGTCTCGAAGGGGAGGGAGTAGCCCCTTCGGACAATGTCCAAGACCCACTTGTCCGAGGTGATGGGACGCCAGTGGTGAAGGTGATGGCGGACCCTGCTCCCGACTGGCGTGCTGTGCACCTGAAAGGAGGGACTAGGAGGGCTTGGAGGCCGCGGACGGGTTGGAGGTGGTGGCCTGACCCGCACGCTGGTTGCCCGAACCGCCACGGCGGTATCCACGTCCTCGGCCACGCGAAGGCGCTTGCTGCGCGGGCCGTTGGCCGGGCTGTGGACGTGACTGGGCGCCCCTTCCGTGGCCACGAAAGGGGCGAAAAGCAGACGTTTGCGGAGGGCGCACAACAGCAAGGCCCAGGGACTTAGCAGTAGCCCGTGAATCCTTGAAACGCTCCAGCGCATGGTCCGCCTTTGAACCAAAGAGACCGACTCCATCAAAGGGCATGTCCATGAGAGTATTCTGGACATCCCCTGAAAAACCAGTGGTTCTCAGCCAGGCGTGGCGACGCAGCGCCACCGTCGTTGCAAGCGATCTGCCCAGCGAGTCGGCGGTATCAAGGCCACAGCGGATGGTATACTTAGCCGCATCACGCCCTTCCGCAATAGCGCGGGTAAGCAGTGTCTGGACCTCCTCAGAACACTGCGGCAAAACATCAGCCACCGAATCCCACAGGGAGTGGGTGTATCGGCCCAAGAGGCAAGCGGTATTAACAGACCGCAAGCCAGCACTGGAGGAAGAGAAAGCCTTCTTCCCAAAGTGATCCAGGCGCTTGGATTCCCTATCCGGAGGGGCGGTAGGGAAGGCTGTTTGGGAGGCAGAGGCTTGGACAACCAAGCTCTCAGGGGTGGGGTGTTGGGAGAGAAACAGGGGGTCGCCCGGAGCCGGGCGATGGCGTCGGGCCACGTTCCTATCCACAGGAGCCCCTGTGGTGGGTTTGGACCAGGCACCCAAAAGAACGTCAGTGAGTGCATCGTTGAACGGCAGCACAGGCTCCGAAGAGGAGGCCGCCGGCTGAAGCACTTCAGTCAGGAGGTTAGTCCTGACGGCCACTGTAGGCAACTGGAGATCTAAGGCTCCAGCAGCTCTACGCAACACCGTTGCAAAATTAGCCCCCTCCTCCGTTGCCACGGGAGGAGACAGCATGCCAGAGTCGGGGAGGTATCCAGCCCACTGGCATCCCCAAGTTCCTCAACCCAGTCCGGGTCAAACTCGCACTGTTGTGTGAGAGGGTCGTCAGACCCCTCCCAGCTCTCCTGGTCCTCCTCAGGTTGAAAAGATGGAGGAGGAGGGACATAAGGGACCCAAGGCCTCATCGGCGCCGGAACCGGCGTCGGGCGACGCCGGTCCGGCTCCATGTCCGGACCCGGGGAGAACCGGGGAACGACGCCGCCCGGAGCCCCGGACGGCGTCGGAAACGGCACCGGGGACATCGGCGTCGGCGGAGGCGTGGTTAGGTCAACCGGCGTCGATGGAGGTTGCGGCACCACCGGAACCGGGGTCGAGGCCGGGGCCGGAGCCGAGGCCGGGACGAAGGCTGGTGGGACAGGCGACGCCGGGACCGGAGTCGACGGCGACGCCGGAGCAACCCCATCTGGGCCCGCGGGGCCCGAAGGCGCACCGGAGGGACCTTGAGGCCCGAAGAGGCGGGCCATGGCCGACAGGAATTTCTGTACTTCGGCCGGAGTCGCCCCCGAACCCGGGAAGGACGGGTAATGCGGGGGCAACTCGACAGGCACGTCCGGGGCCGCGGGGCGGGGACGGTGCCGACAGGGACCTCAGCCGAGTCGCGCGACCGGCGAGGCGAAGTCTTAGAGCGATGACGCCGCTTAGACTTCTTGTGCTTCGACTTACCGGAGGAGCGCGAAGACTTGGATTCCGACGAACGGCGGGGACTCCGCGTCCGGCCCCTCGACCTCTCCCGGGACCGGGGCTTGCTGCGGCGCGGAGCCGACTGCCGGACTTCAAGGAGCTTTCGAGACCGCTCTCGCAAAGCCTTCGGATGAAGTTTCCGGCAGTCAGGGCACGACTTCGTGTCGTGGCCTCGGCCGAGGCAGAAGAGACACTCGAGGTGGGGGTCCGTGATGGACATCATACGACCACATACCTCGCAGGGCTTAAAGCCGGGCATCCCTACGACACCTTAGGAGTCGTGAAGACTCGTTGAAGAGAACAGTGAAAAATTTCACAAAAAGATAGTCAAAAAGTGACTAGGGCACTGCTCTTCCCGGATCTGCGCTTACTGGCGCGGAAAAAGAAGAACTGACGTCAGCGCGCAGGGGCGGCGCCTAAGTACTGCCCGCGACGTCATCCCGGCGATCACGACGCCGACGACGGACGCGGAGCCGCACGACGCCGCCTACCGACGCGCAAGGGTACTGCTACGCAAAAAACTTTCCGGATCCAGCCTGACGCCTGGGGATATTCTAAGGTAAGGAATCTGTCACTAACGTGTCTCTTTCAGATATTAGCAGCATCGTGATTGGCTGGGGGCGTCTGGAAGTCTGGGTGCCTACTGTTCCTGGCGGAGAGGCGACAGCTGGCGATGATCAGGTAACCGCCACTGGTGGTGGTAGTGTACCATGTTTTGTGCATCCACAGTAGGACCAGATCTTTTTATCTATCAGAGAGAGGGCTGTCTTCTGACCCTTTTCATGTAAAGTTCTGCTAATATGCGAAACCTTGTAAATTGACCTGATATGCCATTTGCATATCAAGTTTGTGAATGTGTGGTCATGTGTAGCACAGGTATGGTTGTAGGACTCTGTGAGTGTGCAAGTCTGAGTATTGGGGTCAGTGGGTTCCATTTTGGATTCCCCTGGCTCAGCAAAGCACAAGATTCAGGATAAGGTTAGCTTCCCCAGACAGTAAAGGTGTACTTCCTGCATTCCTGTAACTGGAAGGTACAGACCCAGACACGGAAGTGAAGAGGATGGAGACAGAGCTACCTTTAGAAATTTGTGTTGTTCAAAAGGTAAGGAAGTTTCTAAGCTTGGCCTGCTATTTTGTTTGTCTCTGATATCTGCTTCAGGAAGGTTGACAACTGCCAGGTGCACAGATCGCACACTTCATTGTGCCCCTGTTTTGCATACTGTTTTCAGTAAATGTGGGGGTTGGGAGGGGGGGAATTTAATAACAAAAAAAAATAGACTTACCTTTCCGCCGGCCGGGTCCTGCGTCTTCTCGGCTCCTGCTCCTGCTCTCCTGCCTCTGGCAAGAACAGGAAGCAGGCAGCCAGGCTCCCTCCCCTAAGCCAATCACAATGCTGCAAGCCGCATTGTGATTGGTGGGGACGCTGCCCAACAAGGGGCTTACGGGAAGGCCATGTTCTCCATGCAGGCTGCAATGCAGCCTGCATGGAGAAGATCAGAGTGCGCATGACTAGTTTGGGCGACCCAGATATCCGACCAGTTATTGCGCCCTCAGGCGTGGGCACACCACTCCTCCCCTGCCATGGCTGCTCGCAGAGCAGCCCCGCTCACCCACCCACCCGCAACCAAACATAAAACGCATTTTATGTTTCTGCTTCTCACACTGCGAGAAAGCAGTGTGGCGACGCTCCTCCGCCCTAGTGGAGGAGCCGCCCCTGACTGTTTTAATTGGAGCCAGCTCAAATGCTACCTGCCGTGAGAACCATCACTTCGCACAAGAGTGTGTCTGGAGAGCAGCCGGAGAACACAATCTGAAAGAGAATCAATTCAGACCAGTTCTGAAGCCACAGTAGACCTATATCCCATGTCTAGAAAAAATGCATAAAATTAGTATCCAAACTGCCCTACTTTGTTTCAGTGCCAAGTTCTTTTTGACAGAGGAAAGGGGTGCTCCACAGAGTTTGCCTTGCAGGCAGTATCCCAGAGGTGAGGATACATCACCTGTAGTCTGCACTTTCTGCTGGAGAAGCAGAGGGTCTGCCTGAAGTGACTAGAAACCTGCCTGCCCTCTGAGAGCGATAACCAGTATGCCTGGTCCACCAGGTGGACAGTCTGTCCAGGAGAGAAAGCCCAGTGTGATCTTGGTATGAGGAGCACCCAGAGAAAGCGGACTTTCCCAGAGCGAAAAACCAGGAATGACTGTCATGAAGGGGTCCTCTCAGATGCTCTGCAAGTTTCCCTGTAAGATGCATTTAAGACAGTGCCCGAACTTGGCACTTGGTGTCACTTGGCAGATTGCCATGGGTTGAGAGAATGATGCTGCTGCTTCCGATGCAGCAAGAAAGGTGAAATTCACTGCAGAGCAATAAACCTTAATGAACCCAGAGGCCACAACTGCCATTGCAAGGAGAGACGACATCTGCTACCCCAGGATGTCACCATAGCCAGTCTAGAAGACTGCTGCAACTGAGAAGAGGTGCTCGCCCCACCAATTACCTCCAAGACCATTATCCTGAGTAAGGCTGTTGGTGCAGACTACACCTGAGACGAGCAGCTGCAGTGCAGGTGGGATCCAGTCCACTCCTGCCACATTGCTACCTTGCACAAGAGACTAAAGAGTGAATGCCCACAAACCGATTTCACGAAGACTTTTTGCCAAGAGGATGTAAAGAGACATTGAACTGAAGTTGTTGAGAGAAATTAAGCTATCTGATTAATCTAGTTATGCCCAGTCTCTGCCTAAGACCAGTAACAAGTTGGACATCATAGATGGGGAGGTCTCAACCATAGCATAACGAAAACGGGGGATACCAGCAAAACTCTTGGAAGTAGGGGGGTGTAGCTCCTCACTATCTATCACAATGTGGTTTTCCATCCCATAGGTCTAAGGCCTCTTCAACTCATTGTATAGTATTTAGTTTTGTTGTTTTGTTAAAGTACTTTCTTTTTACATAAAATATAAGTATTACGGTGGACATTATGTTATTGTGTCTGTCAGTTGTTGAGTTCTGAGCTCTTACATCCTGCACTACCTCCTTGAGAAGCCTGCGAATGTTCAAGTGTGGAAATGTTTGTATTTGGTCCAAGACAACAGTGGAAAATAACCTCAACCATAATGGGGCCCTGTTACGCCCGATTACCTAGAGCTCTCCCTAAAAGGGAGGGGGGGTCTGACAATGGGCCTTTCTAATGCATGCAAGGGAGCCCTTGGTCCATATGGGCTAACAAGTGGGGTGTCGGGAACCTCAAGCCCTAGAACCTGCACCCAGGCAGGCAGTGGTGCACCAGGAAAAAGCTATGGAATATCAAAGCACCGGCCCACAGTCCTGTAATGCCAATGTCCTGTCTAATGTACTTCAATGTAACAATTATAGGCCAGTGTTGTATTTGCACAGACTTTCTCTATTTATGAGTTGCCCATCTGCTGACTGTGGAGCTGAAGAATGGAAAGACTGGTTTTGGCCAAACTGGGTGCCTGTGGAGCCCATTTCTAACAAGGATTAGCCAGGTAGCAGCTACTAGGTGCAGGAACATAAGCAGTAGTAACTTCAAGCCATGCATTTCCATACAGCAACAAGAGGCAGTTAGAGAGCTTCAGTTAGCTTTCACATGACCCTTTACAATTATTTATTATATGTGACTCAGAGTTAAGAGAGAAAAACATTTCACTGAAGTAAAGTAATTGAAATGACTTTAAAATGTTAAGTAAAACACTTCTTTGGTTTAGCATGTGGGACATTAAAAATACGAGGAAAATTTCCAACTAGCAAAAAACAATATCATAGTCATAAAAAGGAAATTCATGCTTTTTTCATAACCTTTTTCATTCTTCCATCCACGCGCGTGGATACCAAGTGTGTTACAAAGGAAGGGCATTCCAATAACCCTTTGCGAACTTGGGTATCAGTATCAACTGAAATCAATGGCCAACAAGGGGGTTACCCCCTAGTTGGCCATTGACTTCAGGGGATACCATGTGGACCATGACGTACAACACCTTTAAACAGTTTAGTTTTTTCACCAAACGTTGTATTCTGGGATGTGTAGTTGTGCTTTTACCATTCTAACTATAGGCTTAAAAATATCAGCATGAAAAATGGTACTAACAAAATAGCACAGGACTGGCTGAAGGTGTTATATCGGACATGGGGTACGTTGAGGTACCCCTCTCCATGTACAACACCATGTACAACCATTGTACGTCACCTGTGCCTTCCAATATATATAGCCTTGTGCCCTGACCTGCACATCACCTAGTGGTTTCCTGATGCACAACACTCAGTTCTCCACTGATGCAGAGGACATCACCCAGTGTTCCCCAGTGGCATGTCACACATTGCTCCCATGATGTGCATCACTTCAAAGGAGATGTTTAACGGCATAGACTGGTACTTTGAGGGTTGCTGTTGGGCCTTAGGCAATGACACATGTCCTGCACTCTGGAAATATTTATGGGACACAGGAGGGCAGACACATCTTACTAGCCCTCTACTCCACTCCTCGTGTTGTACAACTGGATTGTATGAGTGAGAAAAGGCTCTTTCTTTGGATTGCTTTTGTCCAAGAGGGCATAGAGTAGAAGCAGAAGTGTAGTAAAGCCTAAAGGACCAGGACTGCCTACACAAGTGACACTGCTGCGCATCATCAGAGGGGGAGGGCCTGAGGTATGGCAGGCCCCTCAGGCCAGGAGTGTAATTTATTCAGCCCTCAACAATCTGTGTGATTGTTGGTGCAAGTGCCTTCATGCACAGGCACCAGCCATCTCACATATTCACTGCTTCAGGCTGCTTGACTCATGCTTGCCGTGAAGATCTGCATTTTGTTTTGTAACACTAATAGCGAATACCACATTTAGAAAATACTGGAAGCTTGAGCAATCATATCTAGTCTCAGGTGAGCAAGTCAAGAAAACCTTCAGCTCTCACCCTGGAAGACTCCCCAGGCTTCAACAAGACCATTAACTAGCACTGTGTTTAATAGTGAAAGCAACACTAGTAAAGTATCTTCCATAGGCATTGTGGCCTCCTCAAAAGCCAAAAACTGCTATTTCAAGGGCTTCACAAAGGTAAATCTGCATGTGTAGATTTATCACAAGTAAATTTACTCTTACACATTAGAGTAGCTTTACTGCTTTAGGCTATTAACCATTTACGAGTGTAAAGTTGCTCAAAAGTATAGACAACAGCATTTGCAGTTCCTCATACTTGGCAGAGACCTTCGCAATCGGAGCAGAGATTTCCATATTTTAAAGGATAGGGAATGGTGTAAATTTTATTAAACTCTTAAATTATAAAACATGTTTTTTTGTTAAATATTAATGTTAATTAATCTTATACATGTATTTTAAATGTAGAACAATATTAAAATGTTACAGCATTAATAGCTTAATTTCAAAAGTAGTTATTTAGTATATTAAAGTAAAATTATTTTTCCAAAATTTAAATGAAAAAAAATCCCACCAAAAGTAAAACATTTTTTTTTATTATCTGTCATGCATTATTAAAAGTGATGCATAGAATTTAAAGTAATTTGTTTTTAATATAAATTAATGTTACATTAACTTTTAAAATTAAAAAAGTCTATTAAAATATTTCAATATAAATTAATAAATATGTTTTATTTACAGGTAGTTTTTAACCCACAATTGAATGTATTTATATTTTCAAATAGTTTTAAATATTTAATTTATTTCAATATTACGTCTAAGGCTCCCTATTTTCCGTTTTTACAGATTTTTACAGATAAATACAGACAGAAAACCATTTATTTTCCTGTCTGTATTTATTTTTAAATGTGGATAAAAACGGAAATTGAGTTGTTTTTGAGTGATTTTAAATGCTGTCAATCATAACTGCCAGGCCAATAGCTGTGCAGATTGACAGGCAAGGGTATTAAAAAAGATGGGGATTTTAGTAAAGAGCCTTAAACAGCAGTAGATTTGCACAACCTTGATACAAAAATTTACATATTTTCTTACAAGTGCATATTTTACAATCTGAGTGTGTATATATCATTGAAACCTGTCAGTCGTTCAGGCTCGAGTGCACATTAACTGGTTAAATAAATGCAGAAATATACACATTTCAGCTTCATTTTTTCACAAAACCTAAACTAGATATGGATGAATACAGGTAAAATTAGCAAAAAATAAATATGGATAAATACAGACGGAAATGACAAAAATATAAATACCATAAAACCGGGAGCCCTAATTACGTCCCATCGGATTTTATTTTAAGTGTCTATCTCAGTTATTTTCTATGGGAGGGTGTTGCAATACCAGTGGCTGGACGTGTGGTGCTGGACTTACTCCAGCGATGAGTTAGAGTACATTTACAACTGTTTTGAGTCCTTTTTGGCTGTACTAATTACAGAAGGACATTTATGAATAGCAATGTTCTTACTCTATTGTGGGTGGATGGAAGTCTCTCCCTAACCCCCTCCTCTAACCCCTTCTTACTCCTCTCCTTTAGTAGTAAGTATTACACATTTTCCAGCTACTTCCCTCTGTCCCTCCCACATTTACTACTAGAACGTATACTCAAGAGTGCGGAGGCCTACACACAGAAAAGATAAGAGAGTCAGAGGCACAGACCTTTTTAGGTCTCGCCTAGCGTTGCAGCGCGCATGCGCTGCTCGCTCTGCGAGACATATTGTGGTAGAGGGGATTTCTGAAGGGGACTTGAAGCCCCGCCCATTCTTTTCATTGGCTGGCGTCATCGTTTATGTAAAACGGTGGCCTCTGATTGAAACTTAGGCTTTTTTGTTTCCGCCCTGTCTCCTTTTCGTCCGGCCCATCCGGACTGGATTGTTTGCTTTTTGGCTGTCGTGAGGGTATTTCTTATCTTTAGGAGGCGTGTAATGGCGGATCATGTTTCTGAAGTCTTTTTTTTTATTTATTTTTATTAACGTAATGGCGACAGTTTGTTTGAATATGTGTTATTTATATGTTTAATATGCACGGCCGCTTTTTCAATAACCATTACAATAATGGCGGACGCGCCACTTTGTTTTTTAACAAGCGCCCGTTATGCGCTTTGGCACGATTGTGTGCTTGTTTTTCTTTCATTTGCGCAATGGCAACTTGAGGGAGCGCAGCATGCCGAGCTGTAGCTTCGCATATGGCGAGCTGCGCCTTTCCTTTTGTTCTGCACGTTTTGTGTGCGAGTGTGCCCCGAACCATTCGTGCCCCGAGGCTGCTCCGAAGAGCCCAGTCCGCCCGCCGGCAGTGAGTGCTGCCTGCCTGCCTACCTCGTCTCCGCTCTGCTGGGTGAGGGGGTGGGGTGCGTGATGTACCTCTGTGCACTGCTGGGGTGTGAGCCTGCATGCATGCCTCGTCGCCGCTCTGCTGGGGGGGGGGGCCAGTGTGCACTTCTGGGGGTGTGTGAGCCTGCATGCATGCCTCCCCTCTGCTGGGGGGTGCCAGTGTGCACTTCCGGGGGTGTGACAAATGTATTGAGTTGTTTGCAGCTCAGTTGGTTGCGCTCCGGTTATAGAGGTGTGTGTGTATGTGTTTGTCTGTCCCCATGAGGTTAAACATTTAATCCCGCTGACCCAGCCTTTTGTCCCTTAGAGGGGCACGTAAGACGCTTACTCTCCCACAGTGTTGTACGTGTCCTTCGGGGACACCATTTTGTATAAGTATCATTGTGTGGCGCTATGAGTAAAAACTGTTAAATATGCGCCCTTCCGCGGTGCCAGTTACAGCGGCTCCAGGAGACTAAAACTCTAAGTTGGCTTTGCCAGAATTGAAACCCGCGACACCCCCGTTCTCTAGCGTGAATAAACGCGTCCCCGAGTTTTATCACTCACTAGCCCGCCTTTCCTTTTGTTCTGCACGTTTTGTGTGCGAGTGTGCCCCGAACCATTCGTGCCCCGAGGCTGCTCCGGAGAGCCCAGTGCGCCCGCCGGCGGTAAGTGCTGCCTGCATGCCTCGTCTCCGCTGTGCTGTGTCGGCTTTCCGACTCTTGGAGTTTGAAAATTCTGTGTCATTTTTCAAGTATCGGAGCACCATTATATTTTATGTTTTAAGAAGCAGCACATACACCATGCTGCGCTGCTTACTAAAAGCATAAAGTATTGAAAAAATAAAGTTTAACGAGCCGCGCCTTTCTTTTACACGGCGCCGCTCACCAAACTCCTTTTGGGCTCTCTGCAAGCCCCGCCTCACCCCACTCCAAACAAAGGCGCGGCTCGCCAAACTCTACTTTTTCAATATTTTATTCTTTTAATAAGCAGCACGGCACAGGCAACATGCTGCCTGCTTACTAAAAGTATAAAATATTGAAAAAAAGAGTTTGGTGAGCCGCGCCTTTATTTTATTTCTTTAGCTGGCGATCGGGACGGGACAGCAGAGGAGCGTGGGCAGGGCGGGGATGGAGGGAGCCTGGAAGGGGAGGGAAGGGCTGGGTCGGAGCAGAAGACATGAGTAGTTACTGCACGGGGAATGCATGATGCTGCTTCAGTTGTATTTTTGCACTTAGTCACACACTTTGTTAAATGATCAATGTATACTGCTTATTATTGTGTGTCTGCGGATGCTGCACCCACTGTGGTTTTGGTGCGCGGTACTCTATTTTTATAATATTTTATGCTTTCCATTTCTATCCAAGCAAACACAAGAAACCGCCTCTTTACCAATACCACTTAGTTTAGTTACTTACTGCCTGTCCCTTTATTTCTCTGCAGTAGGAGAGAGTGTGTATGTGTTTAAACAAAATGTGCACTTGCCAGGGAAGGCCAAAAATCACTAGAGACAAATTGAATGCAGTGCGATTCCGTGCAGTTTTTAAAGAGAAATCTGCATATTTAAATTAATTGAACACATCATGGACGGCGTCTGTCATCTATAACGTCCGTATCCTTTCTCCCCTCCCCCCCTCCATGCAGCTCTTGGGTGGGCAAAACAGCGCTCGGAGTCGTGTGTTTAAATAATTGAGGTATTCCGGTTATTTATAGCTGTTTTGACAACCCCAAATAAGCCCCTCTCCCCCTCGAAAAGTTGTCCTACAGCCGCGCCGGCCCTGTGAAGTGCCTGTCGGTTTGCCGCACTGCGATGAAGGGGCCTCTCTGCTCTCCAACTTGCTTTATGTTTTGCTTAAGAATAAGGGGTGAATATTGCTTTGCAGCTGTGGAGCCCCCGTATTCTGCCCCTGGGATGGATTAGCAATTCATATTGCGACATTGGTTACCCGAGTGGGCCTACACTTCATAATTTCTCTTTAACAAACGGATAAGGCGTCGCAGGCCGCGTTTAAAGGACACATCACCCCCCTAAATGATCGCTTTGTGCGAGGTGGCCTTTGACAGCCCCCCACCCCGAACCCCTCGGCCGCTCCCATGGAGAGCCCCAAGCCTCTGTGCCGAGGAAGGGCCCGATCACTTTCAGCCTGAATGGAGCATAATGGGGGCCTGGGTGGGAGAGGGGCAAAGACACTCGGGGAATGCTCAGATTAAGGGTATTGGCGCACACTTTGTTTAAAATTTTGGTCCCCCCGCCTGCCCCCAAACAGGGGCTTTGCATTTCCAATGAGGCCTTTGCTCTGACTGTGCAGTAACAGATCCGTGCGAGTTAACTACAATGGCCGACCGGGCACATAACAACACACCCAGCCAGGCACATAACACCGGACCTGCCAGCAGCGCCAGCGAGAACACTCCATTGGAGAAGAATACCTTTTTAACTCATTCCATTGATAATGTCTTGCAAGAGTGATGCCACATAATTTTCTCTTTTTGCCATGTTTGATATGGATGCCATTTGCTTTAATGTTATACTTACCGAACTAATACAATGCCAATAGCTCAAACTCGTATAAATGCAATGTAATAGGTCTGGCATTTACAAGAGTTTAAGCTATTGGCTTTGTAAATGACAATGCCTTTTATTTATGTTTTAAAAAACAGAAACAAAAAAAACATTGTCATTTACAATGTCAATAGCTCAAAATAATGTAAATGCGAGACCTATTGCATTGCAAATGCTTGTTTACTATGTTAGTAAGGCTATTGTAGTACAACTAAAAGTACTTCAAAAATGTAGTTAGCGAATTGGCCACTTGGTCTTCAGGTGCGAGGGTCTAGACCACCATGGTGACCTAATGATGTGGTCGCTTTACACTTATTTTTTAATAAAGTCGGGTAAACATTAGGGTCAATGAAACTATCCATCACAGAAAGCTTTGGGGTTAGGGAGACGGTCATACACTTCTCACTAAAAGGTATTTCTCAAACGTCGATCAGCAATTGCGATCTGAGCATCTGGATGGTGAGTATATGACCGAAATTACAACCTACGTTTGTGATCCGCATGTAAACCACATTCCATGATGATTTGTTTTAAAATAAAAGGGAGACAAAGAAAAATTAGAGGCCTCAAAGTCATAACCCCTTGCCGCAAGGCGCTCCGTGGGCAGCATGGAAATAAAGGGTGAATGAGGAAAGAATATTATCTCATGAATTATGTACTCTTGCAACTGGCAGCGATAAAGGAATATTTATGCCTCTCGAGATAAGAAGCAAGAGGCCGGCAGCAGAGGTAAGCAATACAAAAGGGGATGATGGACTGAACGTTTGAGCCAATCAAACACTCACCCCCAGTCAACTGATCTGGGTTTAATCCATCATCATTCTTTAGCTCACTCCACCACCCCAGTTCATACATGGCCATATGAAAATCAGTCTGACCCTGTGCCTCATGGGAACAGTACAGCCCGAACTGCCAAGCCATGTCTTCCCTGGACCGGAAACAAGCATCCTAGGACCGGTTTCTGGCATTCCAGCCGTCATCAGCCAGGCTTGCTTGAATCCAGTGGCAAAGTGAGCAAGGGACCCACGTCTGGGCATACCCCCGCCAACTTAGGGCGTACAAAGCAATACAAAAGGGGATGATGGACTGAACGTTTTAGCCAATCAAACACTCACCCCCAGTCAACTGATCTGGGTTTAATCCATCATCATTCTTTAGCTCACTCCACCACCCCAGTTCAGACATGGCCATATGCAAATCAGTCTGACCCTGTGCCTCATGGGAACAGTACAGCCCGAACTGCCAAGCCATGTCTTCCCTGGACCGGAAACAAGCATCCTAGGACCGGTTTCTGGCATTCCAGCCGTCATCAGCCAGGCTTGCTTGAATCCAGTGGCAAAGTGAGCAAGGGACCCACGTCTGGGCATACCCCCGCCAACTTAGGGCGTACAAAGCAATACAAAAGGGGATGATGGACTGAACGTTTGAGCCAATCAAACACTCACCCCCAGTCAACTGATCTGGGTTTAATCCATCATCATTCTTTAGCTCACTCCACCACCCCAGTTCAGACATGGCCATATGCAAATCAGTCTGACCCTGTGCCTCATGGGAACAGTACAGCCCGAACTGCCAAGCCATGTCTTCCCTGGACCGGAAACAAGCATCCTAGGACCGGTTTCTGGCATTCCAGCCGTCATCAGCCAGGCTTGCTTGAATCCAGTGGCAGCAGAGGTAAGGCGATAACAGCAGGACAAAGATGGGTATGACTTCCCAGAGACAAATAACAGCTGCTTATTAATATCATTGCTAGATCATTCTCCTGACTAAAATCCATGCATTAAAGTCATATAGAACTATTGAGTCTCATCAGACGTGACCCGGTAATTAAGAATGGTGCGGTAACAATGCACATAGGGTATTTCTTTTACTGAAAGCTATTACCGCACCATTACCGAGCCATTGCAAGTTCTAAACCTGGAATGGGGAATAACCTGCAGGATGCAGAAATACTGCACCATCTTTTGAATACTTCTCCCGAATTCTACTCAAATACTCCACCTGCTTTTCACAGGCTGGCATGTGACCAGAAACACTGGGCCACTTTTATTCGGATTTCCGTCGGAAACAGGAGTTTTCAGACAAACTGGGATCACTGGCCCACTTGTGAGCACACTTATGAAGTGAACGTACGTGGCGCGCTGTTTTTGTGTACTGTAGTAGAAACGGAAGTGATTTTCTCCCTTAAGTATTCCTCCCACAAGGGGAGTTCTGGTGTAATCAGGGTGTTATGCACGGCCGGACAGGCCTCATATTCCACTGAGCATTTCCCCGGTGGGCTGGAGCCCTTGTAGGCTGGTTTTGTAAACCCAAGAACGCTCCTGGTGCCTCTGTCAATGTCCCCATGTCCCCGAGTTTAATACCAGTAGGAACGGGGAGGGGGAGGAGGGAAGGGGGGGGGGGAATTTTCAAGAGACAGAAAGAGAGGGAAAGTAGAAAGAATGCTATCAGAGAGGGAGAGGAGAGAGAGAATGGATGGATGGAAAGAGAGTGAGCGAGGATACAAAGGGAGCAGGGCTGGTTTGAGCATTTTTGCCAGTGCTGGTGTTGGACGCTCTGTCCTGCCCAGATCTTATCCAGACAAGTGAGATAAATCTAGGCATGGTATCTAAACAGAACCATAGAGAGGATAACACCCACGCCCTCACCATTGTTTCTTAGGCAGGATCAAGAAAGAGCTGCAAAGCAAGGTGTCCAGCCTTTTCCAGCCTACTTTCATGGAGCCTCCCTCCCATCATTATACGCCTCTTGATCTCATAATGCATCTGAATGTTACTGGCAACGCAAACCTGTCTGTTGACTCGTTCGTTTGTCACTATTTCCCCTGATACACTATTCGCTCTCCTGTCACCTGATCGTAACATTATCACTGTTAACTGTCCTCTTCTCATCACTAGGTCTCCACTCTTGCTTGGCTCTCAGGCCTCCTTTCTTCACACTTTACTGCCTACCCATAGTTTCCACCAACCCTTAATCCACTGTCACCAGTGGCTCTCCCCGGGGTATGGTAGCCACACACCGCAGCATTGCGAGTCAGGTGGGCACGTTGTTACTTTTATTTCTCAGATCTTCTTTGGTGTGAAGGATCGACTGGAGTATCATGAGAAGGATCAGTGTGAGGTTCTATTCAAGGTTGCAAGCAGCATGGGGGTGTTTAGAAAGTTATTTTATTCCTTGTGTTAGCAGCATGTGTTTACACTAGCCCTCTTTCTTCCCTTTCATGCCTTCTCTGGCATTAGGCTATAAGCAAGGGTTACCAGGTGATTCCATGTAATCAGGGACACCACATTCCAGTTCAGTTATCGCTTCTACAAACTGCGTTGATATACAGATTTAGTCCAATTTGGTTCAACTGGGTCAAAGCAGGACCATAATTGTCACTATGGGCTGCTTAATGAAAGACAAGGCCTGTAACGTGGTGTTTAGTCACCATGTAATCCTAGCATTGGACCAGTGTAGGTTTTATTTTGTAGACCCGGCTGCTTCTGTGAAAAGGAGGCAAAGTACATCCCTTACCCTGGAGCTCTGGACCATCACGAGAGCTCCACTAGGCTCAAAGCTGTATCCACCATGAAGGGGCAATGCAGTACAAAGAAGGAGATCTGAATCCCGGCAGAGTGATACCATGGCCAATGTGAAAGGGCACGACCACCTTAGGGAGGAAAGAGGCACACGTCCAAAGGACCAGTTTGTCAGAGAAAAGGTGGTGTATGGAGGTTGGACTAGCAGCGCCTGAGACTAACACACACACCGGGCCAATTTAACAACCAACAGCAACACTGTTTTCAGAGTCAAGAGTTGCAAACTGCAGCTATGCAGGGGTCAAAGGGAGAAAACATAATAAAAGTAAGTACCAAATTGAGGTCCTGTTGGGACAGCACAAAAGGAGTAGGAGGGAACAAATGTTATAAACCTTTCAAGAACTGAGTCACAACAGGTGACTTAAATAGGGAGGACTGATCTGGCGGTTGCAAGAAAGCCAAAATGGCTGATAAATAACCTTTAATGGTGCCCAGAGCAACACCATACCGGGCTAAAGAAAGAACAACAGAACCTCAGCAAGAGGTGCAGAAAGGGGAGTTCACAAGGTATGAGGAACACCAAGCCACAAACCTATCCTAATGGCAGGTAAGAAAAATGCTACTTACCCAGTATGCATCTCTTCTTGGCATGTAGAGCTGTAGATTCACATGCTTTGCATAGCCTGCCATCTAGTGTTGGGTCCGGATGTTTGCACTTTGTTTTTCTTCGAAGAAGTCTTTTCCAGTCACGAGGTAGGTGACTCCTCCTTTCGGTGATAGTGAGCATGGGCATCGACTCCATTGTTAGATTGTTTTCCCGCAGAGGGTGATACTGGAGTTAGTGAGAGTAGTAGAAAGAGATGTCCATGTATATATGTATCTAAGTAAGATGTCACTGCAACAGGTATAGGTACCCGGGGAGGTGGGTGGGCGCATGTGAATCTACAGCTCTACATGCCAAGAACAGATGCATACTGGGTAAGTAGCATTTTCCGTTCGAGGCATGTGAGCTGTAGATCACATGCTTTGCATAGACTATATAGCAGTTATCTCCCAAAGCGGTGGCTAACCTGTAGCTGTTTCTGTCATTTGAAATAGTGTACGTAAAACTGCTTGGCCCACACTAGCTTGCTGTCTTGCTAACACATCTACACAATAGTGTTTTGTGAATGTGTGAGGTGTAGACCATGTCGCAGCTTTGCAGATGTCATCTATGGGTATATTTCCTAAGAATGCCATAGAAGCCCCTAGTTTGCGTGTGGAGTACGCTCTAGGGGGAATTGTCAATGTTCGTTTTGCTTTGCATAACATGTTTTAATGCACTTGACTATCCACCGTGCAATACATGATTTTGATATTGGATTGCCACAAATAGTTGTTTTGTCTTACGGAAAGGTTTTGTCCTTTCTATGTAGTAGAGTAATGCTCTTTTCACATCTAAGGTGTGTAAAGCACGTTCTGCCACAGAATCTGGTTGAGGGAAGAATACAGGCAACTCAACAGATTGGTTGATATGAAAGGCAGAAATGACCTTGGGTAGAAATTTAGGGTTGGTGCGCAGAACCACTTTGTTTTGGTGTACTTGTAAAAATGGTTCTTCTATGGTTAGTGCCTGAAGCTCACCTACTCTCCTCAGTGACGTGATAACTATGAGGAAAGCTACCTTCCAAGTGAGAAATTGCAGCTCACATCTGTGCAATGAGGACAATGTTGAGATTCCACACTGGAGCAGGTGGAAGTCTTGGGGGAATGACTCTTAAGTCCCTCCATAAATGCTTTAATGAAGAGAGACAAATGTTGTCTATTCTGGAGGTATGCAGCTATTGCAGCAAGATGTAAGCGTATGGATGTGTACGCTAAAGTTAAACGCTGCAGATGTAATAAATAGCATATAATGTTTTGAACTGAGGCATCAAGCGGGTTGATTTGATTGTTATTACAGTATATCACAAACCGCTTCCACTTTGCTGCTTAGCAGGCTCTTGTGGTAGGACGTCTAGCCACTTTGATGATGTTCATGCAGTCTGGCGGGAGATTGAGGTAGCCAAACTCTAAGACTTCAGGTGCCAGATCGCAAGGTTGAGATGACTGGGATCTGGATGTCTTATCTCTCCACGGCTCTGCGTGAGGAGATTGGGTGTGAGATGTAGTTTTTAGTGAGGAACTACTGAGAGATCCAACAGGGTTGTGAACCAGGGTTGATGGGCCCATGTGGGAGCAAGTAGGATTAGTGTCAGGGACGCTTGTCTGAGTTTCCGAACCACTAATGGAATGAGTGGGAGAGGCGGAAAAGCGTAGGCAAATATCCCTGACCAATTCATCCATAGTGCATTGCCTCTGGACAATGGGTGTGGATACCTGGATGCGAAGCTTGGGCATTTTGAGTTTAGGTTTGTGGCGAACAGATCTATGTCTGGAAAGCCCCACACCTGAAGGAATGGAAGGAGAACTTGAGGGTGGAGTTCCCATTCGTGGATCTGTTGTCTTTGACGACTGAGCAGATCTGCAATCTGATTGTTTAGTCCTGGAAGGTTTTCTGCGAGGAGATACATTTTGTGACGTATGGCCCATCTCCAGATGGTCTGTGCTATTTGTGACAGCTGGAGAGTGTGTGTACCCCCTGTTTTTGTATGTAATACATTGCTGTCATGTTGTCTGTACGTATCAGGACAGCTTTGCCTACTAGATGAACTTGAAATGCTTTGAGCGCTAGAAAAATCGCTAGCAGCTCTAGATGATTTATGTGAAGCTGCTTTTGCTGTAAGCTCCACATGCCCTGAATTGTGTGCGTCTGGAGATGAGCTCCCCAACCAGTGAGCGATGCGTCTGCTGTTAGCACTATCCGTGGAACTGGGTCGATGAAGGGCCGCCCTTTTGAAAGGTTTTTGTGTATTCCACCACTGCAGAGAGCGATGGGTGTAGATGTCCACCTACACTAGATCTGATAACAGACCCTGAGCTTGGTTCCACTGACGTGCTAAGCATTCCTGCAGGGGACGCATTTGAAGTCTTGCGTAAGGGACTATTAGGATACAAGACGCCATCATCCCTAGTAACTGCATGAACACTCGAGCTGGCAATGAGGCTGAAACTGAGAGAGTAGAGTCTGCATATTGCGTACTCTGGCCGGATTGGGGTAGGCCAGAGCCTTTTGTGTATCTATAGTGGCTCCCAAATACGCTTGTGTGTTGGATGGTTGGAGATGGGACTTGGACAGATTTACTGTGAATCCAAGATCGTGGAGCAAATGCACTGTTTTGTGAGTGTGACGTAGACAGCTTTGTTGCGAGCTGGCTTTTATGAGCCAGTCGTCTAGGTATGGGAAGACGTGAATGTGTTGTCTTCGTAGATGAGCTGCGACTACTGCCAGGCATTTGGTGAAAACGCTGGGTGCAGTAGTTACTCCGAATGGGAGCACCTTGAATTGATAATGCTGGCCTGCTACCACGAACCTGAGGTATTTGCGGTGAGCAGGGTGTAATGGGATATGGAAATAGGCGTCCTTTAAATCCAGAGTGGACAGAAAGTTGCCTTGCTGAAGGAGCGGGAGCCCTTGTTGGAGTGTCACCATATGAAAGTGGTCCGACTGAATGTATAGATTTAGTTCTCTGACGTCTACTATAGGCCTGAGAGAGCCGTCCTTCTTGGGAATTAAGAAGTACAGGGAGTATACACCGTCTCCTTGATATTGTAGCGGGACTGGTTCTATAGCTCCTTTCTCCAACAAAGAGAGAACTTCTTGCTTGAGAAGGGTGAGATGTTCTTGTGACATTGCATGTGATCTTGGAAGAATGTTTGGGGGAGTGTCAGTAAGTTCCAGGCAGTAACCATATTGGATAATTTGTAGAACCCATTGGTCTGAGGTGATTGTATTCCAGACAGGTAGAAATTGGGAGAGACGTCCCCCAACAGGAGTGGAATGATGGGGGTAGCGGAAGGAAGTCACTGCTTGTAGTTTGCGGGGGAAGAGCGTGTTGAGTTGCCTCTGCCTCTTCCCTTACCGCTGTTTCCTCTAAACCCACCTCTAAAATAGCCTCTTGATGAGGGCGATTGGTTGTTGCCCTTGTAAGAGGAGGAGGGATTCTCTGTGGATATATTCTTGGAGCCACCCCTGTAAAAGGAGCGACGAAAGGATCCCCTAGTTGAAGGTAACTGCAAAGCCCCCATGGACTTGGCGACCTCAGTGTCTTTTTTCATCTTTTCCAGCAACGTGTCAACTGCTGGGCCAAAGAGGTGTTCCTTGTCAAGTGGTTGGTTGAGAATAGAGGCTTGCACCTCAGGTTTGAGTCCTGAAATACTCAACCAAGCATGCCTGCGTAGCAGTACGCTGGTGTTTACTGCACGGGCTGCTGTGTCTGCTGCGTCTAAGGCGCACCTGATGGAGGTATTTGTGATTAATTTACCCTCCTGAATAACGTCATTGGCCTTTGATTTATGCTCATCAGGCAGAAGTTGCATTAGCTTCTTTAACTCATCATAATGAGCCCTATCATAGCGAGCTAACAAAGCTTGAGCATTAGCAATGCGCCAATGATTGGCTGCTTACGACGCTACCCTTTTGCCCGAGGCATCAATTAATTTCGACTCCTTATCAGGAGGAGGGGCCTCACCTGTGGTCTGTGAGTTAGCTCTCTTGCAAGCATTGGAAACCACAAGAGAGTCTAAAGGCAGCTGACCCTTGATGTAGGTGGGGTCAGTAGGTGCAGGTTTATATTTTTTCTCCACCCTGGGTGTAATGATTCTTGCCCTCACATGATCTTTAAAGATCTCATCTGTATGCTTAAGCATCCCTTTAAGCATTGGCAGTGTATGAGTAGCTTTCTGAGAGGAACTTAGGGTTTCGAATAAGAAATCCTCTTCTAAAGCCGCCTTATGCAGCTCCACCCTATGATAATGAGCAGCCCTGTTAAGTAGCTCAATGTATCCTATGTTGTCGTCAGGTGGTGAGGGTCTGGTCGGACATAAATCAGGGTCATTATCCGTGTTTGGGTCAGTGTCATAATCTTCCCATGGGTCAGTATCATGTGGCCTATCCTCAACCCCATCCCCTTCATCCTGTGGGTCAGGTGATAGTGGTGGTGGTGAATTTATGGGTGTGATGAGTAAATTTGGATCAGTGGGCGAAGGAGGTGGAATGTAAGGTGGAGAAGGGTTAGTACCCACATTTTTTCTCTTCAGAGGAATGTGGTAATCCTCCTGCAGGCCCATTTTCCTTTTCTCAGGTAGTTTGGCATGGATATGTCCAGTGTCTGGATGTATCACCAGTTCTTTCTATTTCGGATCCGAAGGTGGAACGTCGGACCGAGGCTCTTTTGGTGGAGTCTTTTTGTCTTTGGTTGCCGTTTTCGGCGTCGAAAGTTTCAGTTCCAAACCCTTCGGCTCCGAAGATTTACTCTTCTGTAACGGTGGAATGGCTACCAAGACATGCTTTGGTTTCGACGCCGAAGGTTTCGGCTTCGGACCGGCATGGGGCCAACTCGAGCCGGAAGGCTTTTCCTTGTGTTTCGGCACCGGGCCCGAGGGTGGGGCGCCCGAAACTTTGTCTCAGTGCTGACCGTGGCCCGAAGGCAGAGGAAGGACCGGAGCCTTTTTGGTCTTGTGTTGCTGGGGCAAGGGGGTTTCTGTACTCACGGTACGCTGACCCGGTGTAACTTGCTCCTCTTCTTCCATGTCGGAGTTGGCCTCGGACACGGAGATATGTTCTGCTTCTTCGGCTCCTTGAGCATGTAGTTCTTCTCTATCGGAATCTTCGCCGAAGATGTCCGGTGCAGAGCCGCCCTGATGTTGCATTTCGTGACGTCGAGCCAGACGGTCATGGAGCGTCTTCTTCGATCGAAACGATCAGCACGCGTCGCAGTCTTTTTCGTAGTGTTCCGGGGATAGGCAGAGGTTACACACTTCGTGCAAGTCGGTGCGCGGAAACTTAGCGCAACACCCAGGACAGAGCTTGAATGGAATCCGTTCCATCGACTGCTAGCGAGCCCGGCACGGGTAGGCCCAACGGCCCTCCACAAGTTTTCCGATCGAAGGTCTTTGAGTGGAAACGATACGCGGAGAATGGGAAACGCGATCGAGAAACAATACCGTCGAGGGTAGTGGATTGCGCGTCGAAGGGAACCCGAGAAACGGTGCTGAACCGGAGCGCAGCAATTCACATCCGAACCCGATGGCGGAAAAAAACAATCTAACAATGGAGTTGATGCCCATGCGCACTATCACCGAAAGGAGGAGTCACCTACCTCGTGACTGGAAAAGACTTCTTCGAAGAAAAACAAAGTGCAAACATCCGGACCCAACACTAGATGGCAGGCTATGCAAAGCATGTGATCTACAGCTCACATGCCTCGAACAGACAGTTTTAGTGGAAGGACGAACTTCAGGAGGGAGATCGAAAACTTGCAACTGTCACCACTCAATTTCCAAGCATGAAGATGAGGCGTGCGCAGGTTCGGGTATAGGACCCTGCACTGTTGCTGTGATAGGAGATCCTTCTGAGGGGCAAGGCTGACTGGAGGACAGATGCTCATGCTCAGGAGTTCTGGATACCATACTCTCCGTGCCCAATCCGGAGTCTTTAGGAGGACTTGTGCCCACTCAGTATGCTAATCTTCTTCAGAACTCGGTGCTAGATGGATGGAAAGGCGTACAGGAGTCCCAGGTTCTACTTCGAGCAAGAACTACTTTGGATACTCCAGCGTGCAGAAATGCTGACACTGTACGCTCTCAGTGGTGGCAAACAGATCGAGCCAAGGCTCTCCCCAGTCTTCAAAAAGACATTGCACCACCTCGGGATGTGGACGCCATTCTTGATACGCAAGGCATCAACAGTCGAGTTTGCCCTCTCTGGCGTTACGAGATCCCACCAGGTGTTGTACTACCAGGAACATTTCTTGATGTTCCAGCCATGTCCAGAGGTGCAGAGTCTCCTGGCACATGGTTCACGATCTCACCCCCCCTCCTCCCAGTTTGATGCAATACTACATGGCAGGGGTGTTGTCCGTGAACAACTGAACCAGCCTTCCTTTGATGGACGGAAGGAAGACTTTCAATGCCAAGCAGATAGCTCTCAACTCCAACAAGTTGATGTGGAGCTGAGCTTCCGCCAGAGATCAGAGTCCTCTGATCTCCACCTCTTCATGATAGCTGCTCCAACCCCAGAGTGAGCGCTAGGTGGGGAAGGGAGAGGGGTCTGCTGCTGACCCAATTGCGGTTTGTCAGCCACCACTATAGATCTTGTGCAGTTTCCTCTGATATCTGGACCAGGTCAGAAAGATTCCCCTGATGCACCGCCCATCGGGACCCAAAGTCCCACTGCAGAGCCCACATATACCATTGGGCATGTTGTACCAGTAGGATGCAGGAGGCCATGAGACCAAGCAGCCTCAGAGTCAGTCACACCGAAATCCAGGATGGAGGCTGAAACATGGAAATCATAGCCTGAATATCCAGGACTCGCCACTCCAGAAGATGGTCTAAGAAGAAGCTAGGTGTGACTTCGGCATGTTGATACTGAACCTCAGCAAATGCATAAGATTTGCCCTAGTCTGGAGGTGGGCGATAACTGACTGGGACGAGCTCGCCTTCAGCAGCCAGTCGTCTAGGTAGGAGAAGACTCGAACCTCTAACCTCTGCAGATGGACTGCAACTACCACCATGACTTTCGTGAACACTCGAGAGGCACTGGTGAGGCCAAAGGGGAGCCCAGTGAACTGGAAATGCCCGTGACCCACCGCGAACTGCACATCATGCCTGTGGGCCGGTAGGACAGGGATGTAGAAATATGCGTCCTGCAGGTTCTGCGCTACCATTCAGTCTCTAGGATCTAGGGCAGACAGAACCTGAGCCAACATGAGCAAACTGAATTTCTCTTTTTTTCAGGAAGGCATTCAGAGGGCGCAGATCTAGCATAGGGTGAAGGCCGTCATCCTTTTTCGGCACCAGAAAGTAGCGGGAATGCCAACCACACCCTACTTCTGGTGTGGACACCCTCTTGATGGCTCCTTTGGCCAAAAAAGCCTGCCACTCCTGATGGAGTAAGGTGAGATGGTCCTCTGTCAGCCATTCTGGGAATGCTGGGAGAGGCTGAGGTGTTTCCCCAAATTGCAGAGCGTACCCTTTCTGGAAGATCTGAAGCACCCATTTGTCTGATGTAATCGTCGACCATTGGGGCAGGTGGTACCTGATCCTGCCGCCAACAGGATGGCTGTGCTGGGTGGAGGGCACCCTAAAGGAGCTTGGAGGCTCCAGCAGCCATAGGGATGGGGGACTGGGCTGCACACTGGGATTGGCTACCACATCCTTTTGGGACTCCGCGGCCCCGTCCTCAAAAGGACTGGGCAGGCTGTTGGAATCTGGTTGAGAGGGAAATGCCGAGGAATCTGGAAGTGACCCTGCTCTCGCGAACGTGCTTGATCACTGCATCAGTCTTGTTGCCAAATAGATGGGATCCATCGAAGGGCATATCAATCAGTGAAGATTGAACATCCCCTGAGAACCCAGTGGACCATAACCAGGCCTGGCGATGTAATGCAGAGCCACCGTAGAAGCCATGGCTCTATTTAGGGAGTCTGTGGCATCCAGTGCGCACTGGATGGCAAACTTCACTGCATCCCTGTCATCTACCAAAGTCTGGCGCGGGCTTCCTCAGACAGCATGGAAAGGAGCTGAGCAGCCGAATCCCACAATGCGAGGGAATATTGGCCCAAGAGGCATGTGGTGTAGACCGACCGCAGGGCAAGGCTGGTGGGAGATATGATGTGCTTCCCAAATGTGTCTAGCCTCTTAGATTCCCTATCCGGTGGTGTGGTAGGGAACATGCTTGGGGTAACCTTCGCTGTTGAGGCCTACAGCATCAGGCTCTCAGGGGAGGAGTGTTGGGATAGGAAGGCTGGGTCTCCTGGGGTGGGACGCTGCCGGCAGGTAATCAGTCAGTGCAAAGGAGCCCCTGTGCAAGGTTTCGCCCAGGCTCCCAGAAGCACATCGGTGAGGGCTTTGTTAAAGCGGAGCATGGGTTCAGGCGAGCACGTCCGAGGGGGAAGCACCTCCATCAAGACATTGGTCTTGACATTGAATGCCAGAAGCTGGCGATCAAGAACCTCTGCTGACCTGTGCATCACAGTGGCAAAAGATGCACATTCCTCAGAAACCTGGCCTAGAAAATAATGCCAGAGTCTGTGGAGGTATCCAGGCCACTAGCTTTACCCAGCTCCTCATACCAGTTGTCGTCATAATCAAGGCCCTCCAAGAGACCATACACCTCCTCCACATCTCCCCCTTCAGGAGGGTAGAGCCGGTCAGGGTTAGGAAAGTCCAGGGGATGTTGAGGCCTGGCCAGCATCGAGGGACTTCAGGGTGGCGTCGGCAATAATGATAGGCTTGTCGTTGACCAGCGCCGGGGATGGCACTGCAGAGGACGGAGCTGTGGTGGAAGGAGATACCTGTGGCGGCTTCGGTCGGGATCCATGGACCTGGCTTGTGTCGAGGGCGAACCACCTGAAAGTAACCCATCAGGGGCACCTCCTGGCTCGGTGGAGCTCAAAGGCACTCCAGAGGGAGTCGGTGGCCTAAAGATGGCGTGTATGGAGTCATAAAATTCTTTTAGTTGGGCGGGCATCGCTCCAGTGCCAAGAGGGCCCTGATGCAGGCTCTGCAGGTGGAGTGCGGGGCCTAGAAGCATGATGTCGAGAAAGAGAGCCGAAGTAGGCTTTAACTTTTTCTTCTTCTGCTTTTTAGGCTTACCTGACTTCGGCGAGGAGGTCTTGGAGCGAGAAGACTATCGGCCAAGGGATCAGCTCTGGAAACAGTCCAGAGATATTCTGTGGGACAGAGAACGGGAGTGGTGTGAAGCCTTCTTCTGCCACGCTGTAAGGAGCTTCACCATCTGCTCTTTAATTGCCTTCAGATGCATCGTGTTGCGACCCCAGGCCCCAGAGACAAACCAAGTGGGAATCTGACACAGACATCTGTTGCAGTCCCTTGAGTGTTTTGCAGGGGATATAATGTCTTAGCACACTGGGAGCAATTTCAAAACATTTGACAAAGTCATAAAAAAGTTGATGAAAAAAGGACCAAGGTAGCTCCTTCGATCCACGCTGTTGATGCAGAACTAAAGGAACTGATGTCAGCGTACTGGGGTGGCGCCTATATATGCACACAGACGATGCCAACATGGAGCTGAACTACACCACCTACTGGTGTGGAGAGGTACTGCTTAAGGTTTCCCAGTTCGTCTGACAGCTGGGGAATATTTTAAGGCAGGGGTCTTCAAACTGGGAGGGGGGGCAGGCCCCTCTAGGGGGGCCTCACGTGATCCCAGGGGGGGCTCCAGGCTCTGGCCAAAGGAAGAAATATGCTGATAATAGTGCTTTGTTTTCAGCAGAATAAAATGTAATGGCCCATCACTAACATCTTTGGCATTTGTATCCTGGCTGGGTCTCCTTCTCAGGTGTCAAAAGGAAAGGGATTCTTGAAAACCTCCACCAACATTCCTAATAATCATACTGTGGATACTTTTACATGTTAGTAAAGCCTGCCTGACCAGAATAGTATTTTTTGCAATCATGTATTTGATTGTATTTTAAAAACGATAACAGAACTTAACAGCAATATTTAAATAAGTCTCGACATTTTTAAACATTGCCAGTTTAATAGAATTATTGTGCAAAATGTTGAGGGGGGCCCCCAGTGATTTTTTTTTCCACTGGGGGCACGCAGAATTAAAAAGTTTGAAGACCACTGTTCTAAGGTGAGGAATCTGCAGCTAGAAGTCTCGATCAGAATGGATGAAAAAAATAGATGAATGAATGAACTAATAAATGGATGAATTAACTTTCAAAGGCCGGGTGGTTTTGAACTGCATTGACTTATGGATGACCGTCGTCTGGAGTGATGCATGGTTCACTGTTTGGCCCCGAATGACACAGTATTGTTTCTTCTGCTCTTTGCTTGGGTTGATGACTAGCATGCATATATGTACTGTGGTTAATGGACAGAGGAGAGGATTTGCTCTACGAGTCTCCAGTGGCGATTTGATTGTACTGAGCGAGTCAATTAACCGCCCAGCGCCGCAGTGTCACATGCACCGGACGTGACGTGCCATCGAGGCCACATCACGGGCGCAGTTCCTTCCTCTGTGATTGGGCAGTGTCAGTTTACAGTTTTAGTTTGTGGCTCGGATGAAAAGATGCCAACTCAGCGCGTTTACTGCCTGAGAAGAGAACAACAATGAGAGCGAAGGTCAAGTAAGTAGGGAGGAGGGAAAAGAGGAAGAAGAGACTCGGGAACTGAGAAAAAAGTGAAATTGTGAACTCTGGGCAAGAAAAGAGGGACGGAGAACTATGAACAGCGAGAGACACAGGAGGACAGTTAAAGAAAAACAGAGAAAAGGGAGAAAAAACAGACAGCAAGAAAAAAGGCGTGATTTGAGGAAGGCATTGAACTAAACGAAGAAAATATTTAAAAAAAATGAAGGGGCAGAGGAAAACAGAAAAAGAGAGAAAATAATTGTAAAGAGTGAGACGAATGACGACAGGTAGTTAATGGATCTAGGAGATATAACTAGGAGAGGCATCAAGGGGGAGGGAGGCCACAGAGGGAAAGGAAGGTAGCTGCAAATGCAGAAACCGCAAAATATAATCAGGCAGGAGGAGGTGGTGCGAAGATTTGGACAAAGATATAACCTAGAGGGAGAAAGGTGGGGTTGAAAGCAGGTGTGTAGCTTCCATTGGTGAAGCAGGTGCAGTGGCACCGGGCCCAGAAGCCTGGGGGGGGGGGGGGTCTGAACCCTGATTATTGCTGTGTTTCACAGTTCAAACAGCGCCAGGAGGCCCATTCATTTCCTTGCTTGCTCTAGCGTCCATGCATGACACACCGGCCACGTCAAAGGTTGAAAGGATGGCACAGAGCGATGTAAATGAGAGATTAAGGGTTAATATGGTTCCTAAAATGGCTAGAGAAAGATACCTGGAACCGAACTAAACTGTGGAGGGAACGGGGCGTAGCTAGGCCTTAGGCTGCCCGTGGCGGCCCCTGCGTTTGCCGCCCTCAGCAAAATGATAGAAGAGCGGGGAGGGGGGTATTACTCAGTTCGTCCTAAAGCCCTGGCGGTCACAGTTTTCCTCTGTGTTTATCTTTTTGTTTACCTCGTTCTTTCTTTTAGCAGACTCCCCTGGATGGCCCTTTCATTGCTTAATCGTTATATCTGCATGACAACAGCGGCGAGACTGGCAAAGATACAGGGTTTAAAGGTGTGAAGTAAAGCCAGCCCTCCCCGTCCAGGAATGAACAAAGTAGCCTGCAAACGAAAAGGAATGCACCCACATCACTACAGGCTTTTGCAGAGAATGTAGGGGAGAGGTGAATTTAAAGCGGACATACGATAGATGGACATAGGGTTGCCACTTTTTCAGCTACAAACGGGGACGAGGTTGATAAGTAAATAGCAACTTATGGACAAATCTGCTGTAAACCTTTTATGTTTTTATCTCAATCACAACTCTGTTAACGTTTTTGCTCAGACAATTTCATTTTATTTTTTTAATGTCACCAAAGTAAAAAGACTGTAGGGTTTAAAATGAACACAGTACAGTGCGTGCTACTGAAAGTATGCGGCTGCCCGCGGCCCCCGCAGGGGGCCACCCTAAACGGGCGGCCCCTTTAGTCCCATTTGGGCACTTCCCCACCCCCACTACGAATGCGGGACTCTAGGAGGAGTCCCCTTACCAGGCGCGTCACTTCCGGGTCGCAGAGGAGGTGGGGAGGTATTTATGCCTCCCCCGGCCATCCTGGCATCCTCTTTGCGCCGGACGCGCCGGACACGCCGTCTCCCACCCTACCGCTTACCCGGCGTGGGGTTGGCAGGCGAAGTACGTAGAACGTTGTAATGTTTTCTTTTTGTCGTTGCAGGCGGAGTTACAGGGCGATCTGGAAGCAGATGGGTACAGAAGGGTACCTCTGCGTGGGCACAATAGGGGTGCCAGAGCCAAATCCCAGGAGCCTCATGGGAGGGTCCTGGAACAATTACGTCGGCGCCCCGTTAGTCCTTCGGGCGGTTGTGGGCCTGAACAACCGGGGGCTTGCCTTGCTACGCTCCGCCCTGAAAGGGGCGTGAGTAATGAGGGACCAATGTGTCACGTGATCCAGTAAGGGGATCACCCCCATAAGGGTAGCGCTGATTGGATTCTCCACAGTGCTTGGCTCATCAGGCGGGCAGGGCAGCATAGAGTGGTACAGCTGCCTGCCCTTGGATCGCCCGTAAGATAACCCACCATATTTGCATACTTTTGTATGGAATAAACCTGCAGCAATATTTTCCCAAACAAAAGTTGTGTTGTGTATTTATTTATGCATGCATACTCTGTTGTGGTGTGGGTGGGGTGTGTTGCCAATAATGGGACTATAGTAGTCCTGAAGAGTTCACAATGCACACCGAATTATAGACACAAATAAGATTTCATCTGGAGCAGAGTGAATGTGAAGCCAGCAATTATTGAATTGAACAACTTACGTCATCAAGTCAGATCATCAGAGATGTTTAGAGACAAAGGTTGAACAGCGAAGAGTAAGACTCTGTTAGCTTTAATAATAATTTAGGAATTATGTATGTTGCTTGGAAATAGGGTTGATGTGATATATGCAGGGCCACTGGAATTCTGCAGCAGGGGAGAGAGCCAAATCATGCAGGAAGGTTGAGTAAATTATGTGGCATAATGCTGCACATTTTGTGATAGCATTACGATATAAATTTGTAATTTTTACACTTGTTAACACTATATAAGCATTGGTTGCATCTCATTCATACCAGTTTAAAACCCAAATATAAAATAAGCAACAGAAATGTGACCAGTCACCATTTGCAAAGGTCATTCCACAGCGTGGCAACACGTCGCTGCGTTTTTAGTAACTTTTGAACCGTTTAAGCTAAAAACTACTTTTTTTTCTGTTAAAATCTGCAGATTATAAGGCAGATGATACTTTATGTGGCAAATGCAGCAAATATACAACTATGCAAAAAACACCACAGCCATACAGTTGCATCCAGTGGCCCTGGATATATACTCGTATTAACTGCTTAAAGCTTGCATTTCAAACAAGAATAACTGAGCTTTTGTTGAGTTCCAAGGTTTTTTTTACCGGCTGTTACTTAAAAATATCTGCTATTTAGGCAACAGACTGGCCAGGTGGCAATCCTATGGGAAGTAAAGAGAACCAGAAACTTCTCCAAAACGATTTCATATAATAGATTGCAGTATGTCCATGATATATATACTGTCCTACACCAGACCAGTGGTTTTTAAAGTTATTTTATCCAAAATACAAAAATAAATTCAATGATTCTTTTTCTTTTTTTTATATAGGAGTATTCTTTGTACATAAAAACAGAAAAGCAAATATACATACATTAAAATATTTCTGTGTATTTACTCGAAAAGCACCCACAACAATACTGTAATTAAACAAATACATACAAAACACAATGTTACACAGTGCAAATAACAAAACTCACAAAAGATCCTAAGACTGGGACAATACAAAAACAGGTGAACAATAAACATACAGAGCAAAAGACATTCACAGAAAAAAGTAAACAACAATTATTCATTATATAAGTGTGTTTGAGTTAATCAATATAAACATAAGAAGTGCTTTCATGAACAGAGATGCGCCGACGCGCGTTTCGGAAGTAACTGGAAGATGAGCAAGTCCTTCATCAGGGCGCTTTCTGTATGGACATGTTCAGTGGCAGAAAGCCATCTACACAGGATGTACTCTCACTTATTATCTGACTGCGCAGGGTGCTCAACAAAAGCTCACAACCAATGGTTTGGGAGACAGGAAAAATTAAGAATAAGTAAACCAAATACTGTTAAAAAGCAAGGGCGCTATGGAGCCAAAGAAAAGCAAGATAAAATCATGCTATCTCACCGAGCGATGCCCAATTGTCAGTGGTTATCGTTCTATCTAGGGTAGTCATTTTGGTTGCAATGAGCTTCTTTTATTACAGGGATGGTACTGTGTTAGCCTTTAGCCCCCTTCGTATCTTTTACGTGGTGCATCATGGTCTTCTCTTAAGACCTAGTTATCCTTTGAGGTCTAATTGTGCCATGTACTGGCTGCCTAGATCTAGGGGAATGAATTTGATTTTTTTGAATCCTCCTCTATTCAGCACTTCGCACGTGTGTTATGCTTGTTTATTCTCACGAGGGTACAGAGTTGGCCCTCTCGGTATGTGCAACTTTCCCTCTCCTGTTTTTATCTTTCCCACATTGTGTTTTGTTATTTGCACTCTGTAACATTATGTGTTTTGTATGCATTTGTTTAATTACAGTATTGTTGTGGGTGCTTTTCGAGTAAATACACAGAAATATTTTAATGTATGTATTTGCTTTTCTGTTTTTATGTACAAAGAATACTCCTATATAAAAAAGAAAAAGAATCATTGAATATATTTTGGATAAATAAACTTTAAAAACCACTGGTCTGGTGTAGGACAGTATATATATCATGGACATACTGCAATCTATTATATGAAATCGTTTTGGAGAAGTTTATGTTTCTCTTCACTTTGTGATTTCCCTGCTTTCTCCTCCAAACCCATTTAGGTTAGTCAGGGACCCTCTTTGTCTCTCAGTAAATCCTATGAGAAGTTACAGCATGGAGGAAAAAATAGATGAATGTGGGGCAGAGCCACTGAGCGAAAGTAACAGGCTATAGGAGTGAGGGAGATAGCAGGGGGAAAGGTGAGTGTACGAGGGAAATAATCAGTGAGAAAAAGTAATGGACAACAAGAAAGAGGAAGGGAAGACATGCGTGGAAGATTGGCAGAACACGCGAGAGAAGTTAAGAGACAGGGGAGAGCTGACAGTTGAAGATTAGGGCATGGAGTTAAGGGGTGAACTGCAACTGCGGACACTGCTGACATATTGAACCTATACTGCTCACTATAAAGCATACTCATGCAGCACTGGTAGCAAAGATTGACACTCTCGTGCTTGATGTAGGGTTAACTCAGATCAGAAGAAACTGGCAGATTTAGTATCAGAAGCAGAAGCAAAACTGACAATGAGATCTGAGTGCTCAGGAAGCAATTTGAGAACGTGCAAGACAGAATGCCATTCCTTGAATACTGGGCCGAAGATGCAGAAGGAAAAGCTATGAGGACCAACATTCAGATAGGGGGCTTCACAGAACGAGGTAAGAGTTTTAGCACTGAATGGATTTTGGAAGGGTTACTAAGTACAACACTTGCAACTTATTGCCTGACAAAATTCTTCTCAGTTGAACAGGTACAGGAACATATTATAACTACTGCCATCCAAAGGGCCAGCCAGGTCTATAATCTGTAAACTGTTATACTACAGCCAAAGCGGCATAATCCTGCAGTGTGCGAGGCGAGATGACCCCAGCACTGCCAAAAAGTGGGCAGGCAGGGCAATTTTCTTCAGGTTCTGCTCCTTGAAGAGGCCATGCAATGCGCTATGAGTGAGACTGTCGGCATGATGAGCAGCATTTTTCACAGGCCCATGCTGTGACAAAAGCCTGGCTTCCAGTTGACAGGTTGTGGTAGGCAAGCATGCCTAGGCAGGTGTTTTGAGACTCCATTATAAGGCCTTTATTGTTATAGATTGGGCAACATTATTGTACATTAAACAATATGCAAGAGAGGTCTCTGCACAGTTTGCACGCTGAACAATTATTTCAAGGTACCCTAAAATATAATGATTATGGAAAAGGAGTCATAGTGTAGGAAAGCAATTGCACAGGGTCACACAGTTTAGGCATTCTAGATAGCCAGGTTCTTTGGGTCAGGGCACCACAAAAGCTCCAGACTGGCCTGGATGGCCCATACACAATTGATGATGCACCAGTACTGATTTTTCCAGATTACACTCCAATGGTGCAATAACAGAGGAGAGCATATCTGGAAGTTAAGAAATAACTCCCTGAAATGCACCTCAAGTACATGTTTTCATTCCAAGCGGACCTGAAAGTCTTGTACAATGGGAAATCTCACATCTTCACTGATACATCAGCAGTATGGAAATGGGCTGAAGCTCTGACAAACTCTGGGAGCCATATTTATTGGTCATCCCAGAACAGACTGAAATCTAGACCGCAACAAAGGAGAAAAACACAAAAGGTTGACAGACCGTCCGCTACTCTACACAAGCTGAGGGGGCTGTTGCAGCAGTGGAGGCACTCCATGAATCATTGAGACTGATTGTCACCAGTGGCTTAGGTGACAGCACATTGATGATTAGTGGCAACACAGATAACCCGGAAACTTTCCTGAATATGGGACTTGTGGCTGAAGCTCAGGACGCATACAAAATAATAAGGCCCACAGGCTGCTCTTGGTTAACCTGGGCTAGGGTATATTGCCTGTTAGCATTCCCTCATGGAAACTTTAGGTGGCAGCGCTGTGAGATGCAGCTTTTTCGGGGCTGCGAGGGATGCCAATGTGGACTATTGTAGGGAAAGTGGAGGTACATCAGGGAGCGTAATGACTGAAATCATAAGTGTTAAAGCTAATGATTCGGTGAGCGTGTATCTGGACACAAGTACTGCTAGAGAGGGAAGTATGCAAGAGAGAGACTGCCATGCGTACTCCTCTGAAGGAATCTGGGGTTGACATTAAGAGCAATGATAGATTACTAGCATGTAGGGAAAGGAACAAGACGATCAAACTTAGATTGAACCCGATTTGCTTTCAAGGAATTCACAGCCAAGCAACTCTGAGAGGGTGATAGATCAGGCAGGATGTTAGCAAGCTTCCTGACACGGAGGTGCTCCAAATTCCAGTGGCAAGGCTGTGAGGCCAATAACCCGGAGTGTGTCCTATGCATAGATCAACATCAATGGCATTTCTGATAATTCACACACCTCCTTGGATGTGCTACCATGTGAGATACAGGGTGCATTTACTGAAGTTCTAAGGACATCAGGCTCTCCCCATTTCATCAGAAGATCAAAGACTTGCTCTGGAGGTACCCCTGACTGAAACTACTCAAGCTATAGAAGTGATAACTAAGGGCCAGAACCCATGGTCAGATGGCCTGCCAAGCAAATTTTACTCAACATACAAAAGACTGCTGGCTCCCCAGCTCTTGGATGTCTATAACCAGGCTCGAACTTTACTCATGCTTCCACAAATGACAGCGATTTTAGTAGTGATTCTGAAATCTGGCTGTGATAGTTTTGATGATGTTTTACACTTACCAGCAATGTCATTGTTGCCCTGTTCAAATTAATACAATTTAATTTTCTTCATCAAAACTCTCCCTCCCCCTCCCCCCCCAAGGAAACTCAGAAAGATATGGAGATTAAAGATTAATCTCCCAGAAGTGAGGGTCTAAAGACAGATTTGATCATAATCTGTCTTTAGGAGTCCTTGAATCTATTAGACTACTGGAAACATATGACTAAAACAATAGAAAAAGGTGTGGGTGGAAGAATAGACTGTTCTCAGACGGTGAGCAAGATGGTCTTGATGCCCAGAGCCAAAAGAAGGAAGAATGAGCCGGAGTGCAGATTTGACTATAGTAGTAGCAACGTGTTGGGTAGCTATGTCATGAAGAGCAACAACAGCACTTAACAAAAAAAAACAGTTTGAGGGAGACAAAGAAATGGGTGGAGGCAGAAAGTACAACAGTGAGAAACTCAGTTATGCATATACATGCATCAGATAGGGGGAAGCAATAATGTTGGAAACTGAAAGGCTTTCTGATTATAGGCCACCCTGAATGGCAGGCCCTCCCAACTGCATAAAACACTATACTGGTGTGTGGTTAACAATTAAATATAGACTGTATAAGAGGCAGAAGATAATCAAGGGATGGACACACACTTCTCACCGGAAGAGCAGACACAATGTTGAGTTTAATAGACTTACCACCAGTGAGAGACACCGTTTACTCGGGGTCCAAATCAGTATCCTATGGTATTGCACAGCTGCGATCACCCACTAAAATCAGGTTAAAGCTGAACCCAACACAGATTGCTTGTATTGTTTACTGAGGTATACATCTATTGTCTGCACTTATGAAAGGACAGTCTATGTCACATAAAGAGTACATTTTAAAATAACAATGTATGTGCTTTAAATTGATATGCACTGTAATAACATGATTGTTTTAAAAATTTATAAAAATGTTTATTAAAATATCAATTATTTAGAGCTATGTAGCATTGAAGGTACTGCGCCCTGGTGTGGCGTACCTTTTTTTCCTATCTGAGAGGGCATAAAGAGTCCACATCCCCTATTTTAGTCTTGTTCGAGACCTCTCACTTGCAGAATCCCTCAGGGCTTTTCTCTGACCTCGGTTTCACAGCACAGGAGACAGTCCCTGCCTTGCACTGTATTTGAAGCATCTCAACTCTTGGAATTAACAGCACCAGGATGGTTATCTTTTCGCAACAAGCAGGGGAACAATTTTTCTTAAATTAAAAAAGTATGGGCACGTTGTGACATTGCCTCAATTGGCTAGTTTACTCTTCCAACTCCACTCTTATCAATTGGGGAGGGCGGGCGGTTGGGGTGAAGTGATTATGAAGGCATGTCGCTGGAAAATGTTGATACAATGAAATGTAGCTCCTGGACAGGAGGGAGTCAAAATGGCCACCACCTGGAACTTGCACAACAGGTGTAAGGGTAAACAAGTGGCAGTCACTGCAGACACAAGTGAAACGGAGCAGAATGGAAGTCAATGAAAGGAGACTGGCCAAGCTGGAAAGGTTATCATGGGGGAGAGGGTACAGCATGGTGACGAGAAAAGAGGGTGAAACGGCCTCTGAGGCAGTAAATGGTGCAGGAGACTCTGCTCTACCCTGCTGCCATTCCAGGACTTGTTTGTCCCTGGAACACTGTCTCTGATCTACCATGAGGTCAGCCACAGTGGCTGTCAGTTCCTGCTGTCCTTCCCTGGCTCCATGCAGATCATCATCCAGACTGCAATGTACTGGGAACCTTTGAGGCCAGTGGGAAGCAGACAATCCTGTAAGTGTCATCAAACAAGAAAAGTCAGTGGCTCCTAACCCTGGTGCGCAGGGACCAGGATCTCCAGGCTGCCAAGAAAAAGATAAAGAACCATGTTTCATCCAAGTGGCCTCCAGCCGTGTGCTGGCACACTGAGGCTCAGCAGTCCTGGGCACAAAGGAAATCATATTCATGGCTTACAGAATCAAAGATAACTCTTTAACTCAGTACCCCCTTGGTTCAATTCTCTGGTCTAAACGCAATGGGTAGGCAACAAGAAAAGACAATGGTACAGTGAAACAGCAAAACACACGGGTTCCAAACCATCAAAGAATACAGGGGTCGTATTTTTGTTATAGCAAAGCCATCCCTTAAACTTCGTTTGTCAAATGAAATCAAAGCATATTTGAAGAGTGCGAGAGGCCCCGCCGGAGAACATCCAATCTCTCACACAAACAGCCATCAAGAAAAGAAGACCCGGGTGTTTCTGCTGACCTCAAAAAGCCGTGTGAGCCTACATGGTTGCAGTTACTTAAACAGAGAGATAAATAGACAGGCTTCGGCACCAAAGACAGCTCAGGGGTTGTCTACGGTGCTGAAACACCACCACAAAGTAACACAAGTCCAAGAGATAACATTGGGCATGACTGATTGAAGAAACTGGCCATTGACTATGCAGAGAATATTTCATTTTGCATACAAACGTATATAAAAAAAATAGGCTAAAAAAGGCTATTAGTTTATTTATGTGATATATTGCAGATGCCTTTGCACCATATTACAATATTTGAAAGCTAAAAAATATCTCCTTTTGGAACCCGGTCTTTTTATTGTTTATCCCCAATTCCCATACTGTATAGTAGTGTCAGCTGTCTTCTGTAAGAAAGTGCATATTGCCTAGAGCGTAAAGAACATTGAGTCGCTGTATTCAATCATATCAATATGATTAACAAGGCAGATTTAGACTATGGGGGTTTGTCATGCCTCTCGTGCTGATGTTTGCTTGTGGGGAAACTGCTGCCGAAGGCATATCCAAGATGTGGACAAAAAGGAGAGGGTACTGGGTGTTCCACTGGAGGTGTGAGGATTTGGTTGGGAAGAAAGCATGTTTAGGGTTTGACTGAATTGGATATCTGTGGGGCTGTTTATGTGTGAGAAAGGTTAGAGGGGGAATATTTACAAGGGATATAGATAGTTTAAAAAAAATCTTTTTGCACTTTTATCTAGCACGAACTTGACCCGAAGGTATTGAAGCGCTTTACATGAGCACCAGTTACATTACAGAAGGACACATAGGTGGCATGGAATAGGACTGGGGAGGTTAAGGATAACGCTGCAGAAGTGAAAGATGAACCCGAAAGGAAAGTCTTGGAGCGAGGTTGGGAGCCTTGAGAGAGGTGGCATGCCCAGGGAGGCAGCCTCCCAGAACAGCAGAGGCGATCCTTCTGCATACACCTCCGCTGTCCTTGCAGGCCGGCAGCAGACAGAGGGTGCAGGCGCTTTGAAGATGGATAATGTAATCGCACACACGAGGCACTCTGGCAGCCTAGAGAACAGGCACAGTGTCGGGGCGCCCCAGGGGAGCTGACCTAGATTTCACGTCACATAACCAGTGGTACACGGATGCTTAAGGGCACTGAACACTGCCAGGCACACCTAAACACTGCATTTCTCGGCCCACTGCAGTGTTGCAACACTGCAGACCCTACTTCATCCCTAGTCCTGCCTTTACTCTTTTATCACTCCACCCTGCCTGCCCGGCCCTTCTGGATTCTGTTACTGATTCCGAATGCACCACAAACTGCCAGATTGAAAACGGGGGCGTGTCTTCTAGCAGCGGATCATCGAGTCACGTGATTAATTGGGAGATGACGACCTGAAGGCCTATCTGTCTCCAAGCTAAACACAAAGTGCAGTACTTATTTGGCCCCCGGATTTACCCAACTATTGTGTTTGCGCACCTGCCTGATGAACAGGTCCAACTGTCACAGGCTTGGCACCCATAGCTGCCAAGGTTTCAGATTGCCATGTGTGACATTTTCATAATTTCAGTGTAATTATGAGTGACATTTCAACGACTATGAGTGACACTTTCTCCCGAGCAAAAACAAGCAATGAAGACGAGGGAAACATATAATTAGCAGAAATTACACCAGCCCTGCTAAGTACCACGCATCAGGGGTTGGACTAACGCACACAGCTGCAAAGTTTTCAGCATGCATACCAGTGACATTTTTTTGTTTATACTCTACTTATTAGTGGCATTTACGTCTATCACGTGTGACACTTTGAATATCATTTTATCAAGAGAAGTTAGGAAGAAAACGCGTATGGGACTAAATAGCAAATCATCATCCATGTATTGTAACACCTAGATTAGATCACCAAATCCATCATAGGACAGTTTCGAATTTCTAAAGCTGTTGTGCATCAGGTTCCTCTAATTTTTTTAATAACATTCACAATCTATTTTCTTTCATTCGTTGCAACAACTAATTGCCCCACCATCATTACCAACCATAAAAACTCCTTACTGCTCTCTTGCCCAACCCCCACCATCATTGAAATTCCTGCCCTGAGGCCTCAAAATAAACATACCATGGACAGGGCAGAGACCTGGAGCCGGGGAGGAGGAAATAACAGGACCTCAGACAGGGCAATAACAACATTGGAGGGGGCAATAAGAAGGCATTAGAGGGAGCATTAACAGAGAATAGAGCAGGCAATAACAACGCATCAGAGGGGGCAATATGAGGCATCAGAGGAGACAATAATGAGACATCAGACGAGGCATTAATGGGACAATAGAGAGGGAAATACTGGCATCAGAGCTGTCAGTAATGAGGCATCAGAGGGGGCATTAACAGGGAGATAGAGCAGGCAATAATGGCATAAGGTAGGACAAGATAGCACATGGAATGGGTTAATAACAGGGCAATAAATAAGGAAATCATACTGCTTTGGACAGGGCAATAAGATTTTATCAGAGGGGGCATTAGGGGGGTTAACATGGCATCAGAAAGGACAATGATAGGGCCTCAGAGGTGTCAATGACAGAACATCAGTGGCAGCAGGGCTTTAAGTGGGGGGGGGTCTGTGGGGGTCTGAGCACCTCCAGTTTTTTTTGGGGGCCTCGAAAGGGGTCTCTAGGGGACTCTATTTTTGGGCCTCAAAGGTAGGGTGACCAGACGTCCCGGTTTTTGTTTGGTGTTTCGGGTGAGCATGCGCGCACACTGCTTAAGGCGTGACGTCATTGTAGCAGGAAGGGAAATCCTTTGAAGAGAGACACTTTCTCTCGGGATTTCCCTTCTCTTTGAACACGCAGCGCCACATACGTCATCGTGCCAGCCATCGGCACAACAACAGTTGGTTAGAACCGGCATGACCCTGCTTTTACGGCCTGCAGCCCCTCGAGCTGTGTTGTGTGCCCGAGGCCGGGTTCGACGCTCTGAGAAGGAGCATTGAAAACACCCTGCCGGTATTCACCACCGCCGGCATCGTCATTTCCGAGCCGCGCTCGGATTGGTCACAGCAATGAGGGTTTCCCCCAGCAACGCGGAGGTTCGTCAGGCGGAGCTACATGGAGTCTGGAGAGGCGCCCCCTAGCAACCGGGGTTCCCTCGCGCTCGTCATCGAGGAAAGGAGCTGAACCTGAGGCCGAGGCGCGTCCCACCGGCAAAAGCGGCTTCACCGGAGATCAGTGCGGACCGCAGAGCCCCCTTCACATCCTAAGGTAACCGGCTCCAACACGTGACCGGAGTTTGCACAGGGGGGGAGATTGTGATCACACGCGCTACCGGCGGGCCGCCGCAGGGGTGATTAAAGCTTGGTGACTTGACTATGGCAATCACGGGGGTGATTTGAGAAAGCGCTATTTTTGTGATTTGAGAAAGCGTTATTTTTGTGATTGGGAAAACGCTACTTTTTTTTTTTAAACTTTATTTTGCATTTTAATAGTAAACAATACGATACATTCGTAGTATAGCAGTCATGTACGCAAATGACGATGTTGTTTTACAGCTTACAGTTAATTGCATTTTCATCGCATTTATGTGAAGGGAAATATACAAAATTTCTTATCGCCTACACATTAGCCAATCTCTAATTACACATTAGTTGCCCCAACTAATCCGTTGTAGTGTAATAAGAAGGTGTTTTACAGTTGTGATATATGGGAAAACGCTACTTTGGGTGATTCTCTGACTCCACGAGTGCAGCTGGGGCATTTTTGAAAAACATCTCAGTCACATTAGTTTTGAAATAACGTTCCACACGCTAGGAGCAGGAGTCCTACAAGCCGAATACATTGGTGGTGACAGTACACGAATGTAATGCAAAACGTATGGTATTTTATGGCTTATACTTAATAAATATACCTTTTTGTCTATTTTATTATCCTTTGCTGGATGCGACTTCATGATTTTCTTAAGCACACAATGCTAGTTATCTTGATTTAGACCACGCCCCTACTTGGATAGGCCACACCCCTTTAAGAAATTTGCCACGCCCCTTTTAGAGCACCCCCAGTTTTTTTTTCCCACTTAAAGCCCTGAGTGGCAGGAATGACAGCAAATTTAATAAGACAATAACAGGGCGTCCGTCCGGGAGAATAAAAGTGGTCCTTCACATCAGGGCAATAATAGACCATCAGGGAAAGGAAGCATTAGGACCAGAAATCTCATGATACCTACTTGGGCCGTGGCCCGGCCGCAGATGAGTCTTAGTGTCTGTGTGTCCGGACTCCGGAGGCTGCAGACGGGTGGCGCTTCTAGGCAGCAACTCACTCTGTCCTGCAAGGGCTGGCTGCGGCATTGCAGACAGGTTAAGCTCAGGCGAGGCCGCGATTCCGGGAGCATTTGCCGCCCGGCCCGTGGCCTCCACACTGTGATCGCGCTGCCGCTGTCCTGAAAGTTCAGTGTGGGGCAGCCCAGTGATACTGTCCTGGCGGCCGCTTGGCGCTTAAATCCCCGGGTCACTTCTCTGAATCAGCTGCATTCGGTACTAGTAGGGGTTACATTTATAACAGCTGAGGTAGCACAGCGGCGGCCCGGGCCAGCGCGAACTGCCTGCAGCAGCGCTGCGAGCTGCGCCATCACTGAATTTGCGGCGTAGCCCGCAAACCATTCAGCCAGGAGCCGCCTTACTCAAATCTCCCGGCTCCGGCACCAGGATGTGACATACCCCGCGGCGCCGGCTGACTGCTCCCGGCTGTCTCGGTAGTAGTCCTTGGATACTACCTCACCGATTACAACTTTAGACAGGCTGTCAGTCACAGCCGCGGGGCGGGGGAATGTTCATGAATCATGATATATTATAGCACTGCAGAGTGCAGAGTGTGAGCCTACCAGCACTGTAGCCTTAGTTCACAGTGCGAGCCCTGAAGCCTGTGGAAGCACAGCGCTCAGTGGACACCACAGTTGCGGGCTGCCAGCTGCCACACTTAGCGCTTCCACAATGTCAGCTGAGACAGATATGCGTGACAATGCATTTCAGTGCGGTAATGCGGAGTACCACACTGAAATGCGTTAGTCTAACGCTTGATACGTGATACTTGGCAGGACTGTACACCTTCTTCCCTTCCATCGAGGGCCAGGTGACGAACGCCATATCACAACAGACTGGCCGCACAAGGTGCCTGTCACATGATCAGGTCTGGTCGTGCTCACCCACGATCCATCGCACAGCCCTAGGGAAGGATGCTGAGCGCCAGCTGCACTGAGCTGTGTTTAACGAGCACACAGTGTTCATTGCATCACTTCCGACTCAGACTTTCCTCATTCTTTGGGCGGAGGCAGGGAGAGGCCAGACTCGTAAGAGGGTTACACAGCACCGGAGGGGCAGCAGAAAAGATGCACGAGGCATGTGCTGTTAGTTACAAGTGGGCATTATGATTATGGAGAGAAAGAGAAACATATCCTTTATTTAAAAAAAAAAATCAAAATCACCAAGATAGGAGGAATGTTTCCTCCAATTTGGGATTTGTTTTTTATTTGGGGAATTTGGGTGACATGGCCTGGGATGACTAAGCACCAATTATAAACTACATTAATTGTTGCACGTGCAGTGTTGATTGACGAATATTGACTGCGTTCCATTTTTCAATTATATCCTCTAATCGCATTGCTTCGGGGCACCAAAAGAACAAGCATTTGCAATGCAATAGGTCTCGCATTATTAAAGTTTGAGCTATTGGCATTGCTAAATAATGCAACACCAATAGCTCAAACTTTAATAATGCGAGACCTATTGCATTGCAAATGCTTGTTTACTTTATGGGATGGGTCTTGTACACATCTACTACTACGAGACCCACCCCATCACTACACAGTTGAACCCCAAAACTAGACAAATGACAGCAGGGAGAAATAAAATGGTTGATTTGCAACACGGTAAGAATAGCTAATTATAGGTAGAAAGGTTTCTTACATTAGGAAATGTTATTTCCTAATTATGACTCAGTAAGAATCACCATTAGGAAATTGAAGTTCCTCATTTTTGTATATCTGGCCCATAATTCTACATGCTATGCCTACTTTCCTGGCCTCACCTCAGGTACATTTCGCCAGGTTTGACCTGCAGGAAATTATAAGGGAAAACCCGAGAGTGTATGATGCGTATCACAGAGCTCCTAATTCATACAGTGGAGCCAGTCTGGAGGTCCTGAGACAGTGGAGCCAGTCATGAGGCCGTGAGGCAGTGGTTACTAAAAGTGGAGCCAGTCTTGGGGCCGAGGAAGTGGTTACTGAAAGTGGAGCCAGTCTTGTGGACGTGAGGCAGGGGTTACTTTAAGTGGAACCAGTCTTGGGGCCCAAAGAAGTGGTTACTGAAAGTGGAGCCAGTCTTGGGGCCATAAGGCAGTAGTTACTGAAAGTGAAGCCCGTCATGAGGCCGTGAGGCAGTGGTTACTAAAAGTGGAGCCAGTCTTGGGGCCGAGGAAGTGGTTACTGAAAGTGGAGCCAGTCTTGGGGACGTGAGGCAGGGGTTACTGTAAGTGGTGCCAGTCTTGGGGCCCAAAGAAGTGGTTACAGAAAATCTCGGGGTCCTGAGACAGTGATTATTGAAAGTAGAGCCAATTTTGGGGCCCTGAGGTAGTGTTTACTGAAAGTGGAGCCAGTCTTGAGGTTATGAGGCAGTGGATACTAAAAATTGAGCCAGTCTTGCGGCCATGAGGCAGGGGTTACTGAAAGTTGAGCCAGTCTTGGGGCCATGAGGCAGTGGTTACTGAAAGTGGAGCCAGTCTTAGGCCATGAGGCAGTGGTTACTAAAAGTGGAGCCAGTCTCGGGGCCCTCAGGCAGTATTTACTGAAACTGGAGACAGTCTCGGGGCCTGAGGCAGTGTTTACTGAAAGTGGAGCCAGTATTGGGGTTATGAGGCAGTGGTTACTGAAAGTGGAGCGAGTCTTGAGGCTGTGAGGCAGTGTTACTGAAACTCCTGTTTGCACAGGGATCGGAACTGAGCCTTTAACTTGCAGTGAGGACTTGAGTGTGGGTTACTTTGGGAGCATATACTAACATAAAAGTCGACAGCGTTATGGCGTGTTTTTTTTTTGTTTGTTGCCAACAACTGTCATTTTGATAAAGCCGTGCGCTTCTTATGAAACATCATCTAGTATTGCAGCCCTGCAGAGCCCTGCTAAAACTGCCCAGTAATATTCTAGCACCGTGCCAAAAACGTGCTGGCAATGCATTATGTATTAATGGTGTAAAACCACTTGCTAAGTAACCAAGTCAAATTCCCCACTTCAAAAGTTTTAATTGAAGAACATTGCACTCCTACAAGGAAAAGCAAAATGAAAGCACATTTCACATTCGTTTAACTTGCTGCAATAAATACATTAGCTGCACAGTAGATGCAATGCAGTAGTATGTTCAGTATATTTATAGGCGCTCTACGTCAAGGTCGCAGGGAGTAATAGTCTCTCCCTCCTGAAGCCTTGCAAGCAGGGTAGTATGCAAGCGTCTAGTATGGCTGCCACAGACTCCTTTCATTCTTATTCAAATAGTCTACCACCCAAACCCCGGACTCACATCTTATTGAATCGGAAGAGGTCGTCACAGGTGAAGGCACGTAGCGTAGTCATTTCACGGCAGATACCGCAGAGCCGCCCACCCGGAAGTACTTCTGCTAAGCGTGGAAAACGACTAGCACCGAGCTCCCGTTCCAGGAAATGACCTAGCAATGAAATCAGTGTCACAGGAAAATCTCGTGTGAGGCGGGAGTACACATGGGCAGTAACATTGGCGTGCTGTAGCAGACCAGGGCGATATGTGGCATGCTATACAGCAGAGCTGGTAGGGCATGCTGCTGGACAATCCTCCGTTAAACAAGCACGGAATCGAAACCTGTGGTGCGCGCGCACCACAGAGGAGCCGAACGCGGGAATCGAAACCAGTGGTGCGCGCGCACCACAGAGGAGCGGGGGGGCGAGGGAGCCTGTCGTCTGTGCCGCGCGCTGATGCGCGTCCTAGACACGGACGGGAATGGGCGGAGCAAAGGTGGGACATGCGCCCGCCTTTGCCCAATTGCGTGCCGTTTTTTTTTTTAAAAAGCACGCTACAGCCAATGCCAGCCTGCGAAAGCAAAACCACACACACGAGCGTGTGGTTAGCTTTCTGAAGCCCATACAAGAGGTCTCGCGCTGCACTGCAACGCTAGGCACGAGACCTAAAAACGGGGTGGGCAGGGAGAGGACGCTAAATCTCTCGAATATATCCTGAGTATAGCTAAAGCTCCTTAAAGGACCCCTTTGCATTGCTATGCGGATGAGGAAGAAGGATGCGGTCTGTTGCTAAGCAACACTTTAGAGCTGGAAGCTCATCTCTGCGAGGGAGGGAAGCACCAATACAAGTGAAACCTTATGGCAAGTCTGAGAATGGCAGTGAGTGGATCACTATGGCAGAGCCTGCCCTATACATCTCCAAGATACTGTGTTGCGCAAGTGTTTATTTATCACTGAAAGTTGGTAGACAATGTACTAAGAAGTGCACAATAACCTGAAAGTCACGGAATGGGATTAAAAAGGTAGGACTGTTCTAGAAGAATACCCCAAGTGGCCTTTGCTACGTAAAGGGCAGCTTCTACCGAGGGACTGGCACATATTCCAAACCCATTTAACTGCGTCTGACAAGAGGATGGTAAAGGATGCAGTGAAAAACTACAAATCCAAACCCCAGTCTACAAGTGGCCTTGTCAGGGCCAGTTTCACCAAGCTTGTAGAGGGTCGCCCATATTGGCAATCAGGGCTCAAAGCGCATTCATCTCGTCATAAACTAATTCCAAAGTGGTACTAGTTTATTTGAAGGCGGTGCCGCCATGCAGCAGAAGTGGCCTCCAGGAATATCCACACACTCTTTGTTCTAGAACATTCTTAGTGCAGAGCCTCTGCAGACCCTCTCTTATTCAGGCTCTGCACAGCATAGAAAGAGGTCTTTGACCTTTACAGTCAGGCCTTTTCTCCGAGGCTCTCCTCTGTGAATGCTCACACACTCAGCCACAACCCAACACCCAATGGATGGTTAGCACGGGCACTTCCCCGCCGAACCCATGCACCCATCGTCCTCACTCACCCGTCCTGGGAAAGCGCCTGCCGGAAGAAGTCATTGGCAGCTAGCTTGATGGCCTTCTCTGGAGTCACGAGGGTCAGGTTCACCGCAGCCCCTGGGGAGAACAAGGAAGGAAGTGACTTACAAGACGGGCAGACAAGCAGCTGGCAACCGAAGCCACATCATGGTGCTGACCAGAGAACATTCGCACGCAGCATCTAGCACAACACCCCACATCTTCCTACAAAGTGGGACTTAAGACAGGAAAACACTGTTCAGTAAAATATAGTTATCAAGAGTAACAGAATATACCCTCCCTTACACTGCACTGCCTTATATCAAAGGTTCTGGATATTAAGAGATAGTATCATGTTAATGTTATTGTGAGCTTCTTTGATATTGCTTCAATGTTTCGTGCATCAAGGGTTAAGTACATTGCGTAATTTGACTGCCCCAGGGTAAAGGTTCTGAGGGGCACTACTGGGGCTATCAGTCTCATTGGTCCAATGGTTCAGGGCCTAAATGACCTGCCTTGTGGAAAAATCATGGTCCTTTCTAAGGTAACCACCATTTGTAATTTAAGGCAGGAAAAGCGGTTCACCAGCCCTACACTCATCTCTAAATACCTCCCTCCAACTCCCCACAGGCGCCTCCGATTCCTTCACTAAGCTACTAGTGCACAGTTTGAAACTGGTCTCCTTGTAAACCAGAGCAGCAGCCCTGTGCAGGATCTGGCCTTCTGTTTCCTCTTGTCCGCAGTACAAATGATCCTTCTGCAGACATTGCTTTCCTCATGTGTACAGTTACCTCTTGAATGGTGCGCTCCATCACCAACAGCGCACATATTCTCCGTTATACATTGTTGTTGTGCCACGTCTGATGGCCCGGGTGGGGGGCGGGCAAGACTAATGCAATTACCCTGTTGGAATGGACACCTCTAAGGCAGCACCCTGGGCTAGTCTCCTTCACAGCCTGACCACTACATGCAGAAGAGGGTAGAAAGCCTTGAGATGACAGAAGCGTCCAGCAACTTAGGAGGTCCTCATGCCGTTTAAAGGCAAGTGGTAAGACGGGACCTCCTAAGAGTGTATACATACAAGGGAAGGGGCAAGTTAAAGGTTCTTGTCTGCAACTTTAGTATCAAACTGGAAAACAGTTTGTTTTGTCCCCAAAGCAGAGAGAGTCAGTGATGGTCTTTTCCAGGATGTTTCATTTCTTTCTTTCTTTTTCTTTCTCTCGGTCTCTCTCTCTCTCTGTGCAGGAGAGTCCATGTCCACTTCAATGAACTCTGTAGTTGAGAGCATTAAACGCCCTTCTGTGATTGTAGTTATGTTGGCTTTCAATTGTTTTTTTGATTTCAAAGTATTTTATTGGTTTTTATATTCAAAGACATTAGCATTTCTGTTACAAGGTTAGCTATTCGTGGTTTGTATGACAGTTTTTACAATCGCTTCAAAACATAGGCTTGCCTAACCCCACCTGACGTGGCTTAGTGAGAGAAAGATAGAAGGAAAGAAAGTGATAGAAAGAAAAGCAGAAGAGAAGGGCACAAGAGAGGCTCTGTATCCATGAGACTTATAATCGCCTGACCAGGCCGCCACATCACTGGATTGCTTGTGGCGATATGGGTAGGCAAGTCAGTCCAACCGATCCATAGGCCAACGTGATTGCGCTCAATTCCGTTCCTTTTACAGCACTTACCGGGGGTCAGGGGGATCATGGGGTTTGTAGCCTGGGAGACTTGGCTTCATGGGGGAACTCATGGGGGTTCGTAAAAATCTAGGTATGTGTCAAGTGACTTCCACATCCCCCTGGATGCTGGTCTCCAGGGTGAGTTCTGTAGTGCAATGTTGTCCGCACCTCTGAGGTGCGTAATCCAGTTGAACCAGCTTTTGTATGAAGCCCTACTTGTGTCTTTCCAATTTGCTAGGACCACTTTCACTGCTGCGGTCAGCAGCAGGTCTAGAAGGTCCTTATCGTGCTCTGATCTTAGTTCTGCAGTAATAAATGCGGTGGCGAGGGAGGCGAACTCAGTTTTTAGTGCACATCCCAGTACTTTATTTATAAAACCAAAGATTTTCTCCCAGTATGTTTTGAGAGTTGGGCATTGGTAGATAAGGTGTGCTAGGTCCTCTTTTTCCTTACTACAGTTCCAGCATAGTGCATTATCCCGGAGACCTAGTGAGAATAAGCGTGCCGGGGTCCAGAAGGCCTTATGGAGTAGCCAGAACTTTGTTTGTTACAGCACCGGGGAGATTTTATTGCGCGAGGCCGAGGTCCAAAGTGTTGCCCGTTCTTGTTCATTAAGTGTGTTTTTGGTTTGTGTTTCCCAATAGTTAATTGTCTTATTAAGTTTGGATGATTTTGGGCGTAGTAGTTTGTAGAGGTGTGAGACCTGGTGTCATAGTCTGTTTAGGTTTGACATGTACTGGGTGATTGACGGCTGTAATGTCCCTGTTTTTCATTACTGTGTTTCACTGTAAGACCTAACGCCTTTATGAATAAATCTTGCAATGAAAAGTTGTAAGGATCTCTAAAGGCCTTTACACAATGAATCCTCAGTGGAGTGCTGTATACATCAGTGGATTCCTGCAGAGAGCTGTGTTGCACTTCCCTCGGACAGCATACTCTGCTACTCCATCATAAAGTACAATTTCCTATTTTTTCAGAGTTCTGTTTCTAATTCTCCCGCTAACAGCGCCATGTTTCACATTCTCCAAGCACTCCATTGCCCCTAACTAAAGCCACGTGCTCACTATCCGTGCTCAAAGAGCCCTCCGCGTTCTCCTCCCTTACCAAACCCCTATACTCCATTCCTTATCTGAATCCTGCGTCTTAAGAGGGCTCTTTGCATCCAGTAATCCCATGTTCCCAGTTTTCTCTAATGGTGCCCTCTTTTATTTGCCCCCCGAATACAGTCCCTTCCCTCTTCTAACACAGCAGTGTTCCCACTCCCTCCCTCTCCTAAAACAAACTCGTGCAGGCGTCTCTTCATCCAGGCCCAGCCTCTCATCCCCACTGAGCTCTATGTTTATTTCTAGGTCTGGCGTCAGCCAAGACCTTTTGATTTTAGTACAACTGTATGTATAATATACTTATAGATGCTTTGAGCCAGCCCATAACATCCTTAATGCTGCCGGGTCATTCAGATTTGTATTCTGCCCACTACAGCATAAGGCAGTGAGGCAGATCACTTAAGCCATGGGTACTCACAAACTTTCTCTCGGGGGCCAAATTTACAGTGTGGTTTGTGGCCGAGGGCCTCACCGGTGGGGGCGGGGTCAGTGGGGGAGGGGGCGGGGCTAGAGCAAAAAAAAATAACTATGACCATGAGGTTGAACACAGGCCCCTGCAGCGGACGCCTTCGTCCACTGAGCCACCAGACCCGGCATACACACATCTCTCTCTCTCTATCTATCTATCT